>CM061040.1:98059068-98140585 GCA_030762985.1 Adelphocoris suturalis
TCCAGCACCTCCAAGCAGCACGTTCATGCGCATCGTGGGTTCGAATCCCAGCCAGGGTTGAAAATTTTTTTATATCCAAATTTTTTATATCCATTTTTTGATGTAAAATGAACGAATAAAAATGTACAAACGACTTTATTTTTTGAGCGTTTTCAAAAGAGAAAAGACCGGGGGGGGGGTGCAGGGGGGCAAGGCCCTGGGCGCGACTTTCTCTATTTACATTTTTTTCTTATTTCTCCTAATCTTTCGCCCACTCACTTCTACTAGTTCTCTTCGGCCAATTTTTATGAAGTTTGGAATATAGGCCACATGAGACCTGATGAAGTGACTTTTGGGGTTTCACAACGGTACGACGACCAAGTGGTTGGGGTTGTAAGGGAAGGGGTAAATGAGAAATTTTCTCACGTTCTCTCTAAAATGTTATAATTTGATAGCTAGACTCTCTGAGACACCAAGGTACGAATAGATTTAGGGGATCTTCCCTGATCAGCTGAGTGAGCCAAATTCTCTTCTGTTCTCTGTTGGAGGTTTAAATTTGATAGGGAGGCTCTTTGAGACATTTTAAGAGACGAAATGACGGACTCTATTCTGACCAGCTTAGTTGGCTAAATTCTCTCCAATCACCCCAGCAGTGCCTCTCTAGGACATTAAGAAATGAACAAAATTATTGGTTCCATCCTGATCAGCTATATCAACAAAAATCTGTTCAGCCTAGGAATTTGAAATTCACTAGGAAACCTCTGTTGGTTGCAAGAAACGAACAAAGTGAGGGGCTCTTTCCTGATCAGCTGAGTGAATTAAATTCTCTTCTGTTCAGGATTTAAGGAAATTTAAATTTGGTTTATTAAAAAAGTTGGATGTATTTTTAGTACGTGACGTATCTTTTTTGTAGACGGGTAATAGGTATGTGAAATATTATAAAGCAAAGTGATGGCAGTTTTGGGTTTAACTTAATCAGTAGGTATATAATATATTTACGTTTAACCATTTATAATTTTCATCCTGATGACAAATAATTTGGAAACAGGAAATTTTACGAGACCATTATTCTAACTAACGATAATTTTCAAAGTTTATGTCATCTTTTTTTGAATAACTGAATTTTTCTAATCGTTATAGTTGAGCAAACAACCACTTGGTCGTCGTACCGTTGTGAAACCCCAAAAGTCACTTCATAAGGTCTCATGTGGCCTATATTCCAAACTTCATAAAAATTGGCCGAAGAGAACTAGTAGAAGTGAGTGGACGACAGATTAGGAGAAATAAGAAAAAATGTATATAGAGAAAGTCCGAAAACATGCATTTTGACGCCTCGTTTGAGCTTATACAGGTTGTCCCGACTTAAGTTCATCAAACTCTGATGGTCAATTTTAGAGCTTATTTCTGATCGAAAGTTCCTCAACGAGATTTTTTGGTAAACGCTTAGTTTTCGAGTAATTCGATTTTTAAGATTTTTTTCGTGTTTTGTACCTCATGACATTAAAACGACAGTAACTCCCATTAGAGTCACTTTAAGCTCAAACATTAGGACATGGTTGGTAAGAGCGTTAAATTTCCTATCTACTTGTTACCGAACAAATATTTTTGTAGCCGTCTATATACGTCGAAAAAGAGGCTGAAAAGTAAATTTTGAAAACTTCTCAGAATCTGATTTTTTTCCACTTGTCGGTTTGCTTGCTCATCAATACAGACTATTTTGCGAAAGCAGTACATGGTGAAATTTTTCTTAGGATCTTAGCTTTTTAACGGTATGGTAAGTTTTACCCTTACTTTGCTAAATGAAATCGAGCGTTTCCGCGTGTAAAATGACCTTCTATGATAGTACGAGTTTGGGTTCGGTTTCTTCGTATTTTCTAATGCTGAATCGAATGGTACTTGCAGATCTCCCCAACTTGTTATGACAGAGTTTTACACCTCACGGATTTTTAGTTTGTTTGTCACGCTCAATTTTAAGTGTTTTTGAAGGATAGTTGTACCGTAAAAACGTAAATTCCAGCTGTCATATCCTCACTCGCCCGTCGTCCGATCTCGCTCTTGGGTGGTTGGAGGCGATAATTTGATAATTCTGTATCAATTTCAACATTGACATCTTCAGTATATCTTCTGCGCATGCGCGATAGTCCCAGCAATAAGTGTGATCTCTAGTTGTCATCAGATTATGATGAAATATTCTGGGAATGTGCTGGTTAGGCTGTAGATTTTCCCTTACCAATTTTTAAAAAAATCATTACCCCATTTAAATTTGAGCAAGCGCTAATTTCAATTACTCCAAGCATAATTTTACCCCGTTTTCTAATTGACCGATTTCCACTATTTATGATGCCTCTGTCTTGATTTTCTACAACCTGTCGGTGGAGTTTTTTATGATTATCAAAAACAATTCAATGATCTTTATATTTATGTAATTTTCAGTCGGGATACCTGCCTACTTTAATATCAATGTGCTGGTAAAGTGTAGATTTTTTAATTAACTGCAATAATTTTTCCTCAAACTAAGGCATATTGATGACAACCAACTGATCTGCAATTTGAAATATAACTATTTTGTGAATCATCTAGTGTCACATAGGACGTAACTGGTTCTTTTAAGAAACAAGAGCTAAATATCTTAACGTGGATTTATAGGCTGTTAATAGAGTAGACTGTTAATAGTTTCTAGAGTTACAGTTTTGGGTAATTTTAATCCAGGTAGTTCAACAGTGTAGGAGGATTGAGGTATGGGCCATTCCGGTATTGGTTTGCTACACCAACTTGGTCCAGATCACCAAGGATTATGATTTACTAAGTAAGAAGGCAGAACACCATCCATTGAAAGAGACTAATTGGTGAATATTTCTGCAGTGGATCAAGCCGCGGACCAAGTCCTCGGTACGCGATAAGGCAGGTGGGGTCTTCCCAATTACGCCGAGGAGTTATGTTCCGGCCCTTCGTATTTAATTGGTTCGTACTTATTGGACACCTGCCTTCTTTCTCCCGTGCAGAATTATTGTCTCCCGAAAAACCGACCTGTCAACTTAGACCGTTTCAAAACCCGGATCCCAACTTTTGGGAGGTTCCTATTTCGTTATAGGTTCGGGATTTTATCTTATTTTAGCTTCCCCGGTCATCTGGGAATTTGTCAGGGTCGAACTGGATGTTTAGGTAGAAGGACTAGATTTATGCCATCAGTTAGGAACACGAATGATACTTCTCCTTGAACCGATTAATCTCAACGATTTTTTAAAAAGTGACAACCACACGATCTACGTCAGCCTTGCCTAATTTCGAACAACAAACTATTTTGTGTTCAAATGGCTTTAGAATAGAAGGGGAAGGGGTATTTTATGTCTACAAGTGAATTATTTGAAGTATTGTTTCCTATTCTTACTACGTTTTAAGCCATCTGACATTTCAATGCATGGAGATGATTCAATTTACCATTTTATGAAGAACTTAGTATTGAAGAACGAGACAATGATGATGAATAGTATACTACCAAACAGTATCTAAAGACTCTCATCACATTTCATCTCAGACTCAATTCTGTAATATATTTTCACTAATCTAATTTAGCCTATTTCGTTATTAGACGCCTTTTTGGATTGATGAATCGAGTTGAGTTTGACAAAATCAATCCCCATAGGTATATTCAATTGGTACATCACATCTACTCTTATCATGTGACATTGTGAATATCGAGGGCGGCAACCGTGACTATGATTTAGTATCGGTAGCGTGTGATCGTGATTCGGCATTTTCTCCTGAGCCTAATTTTATTATATAATATCTAGGCATTCTCCTTGGGAACCAGAGCGGTAAGTACCTCTTACATATCAAGTATCGAAAAAATGTTCAAACGAGGCAATTCATGCAGAAAAATCTTTGTCTTGCTTGGTGATGTACAATGAAAGAAAGGTGAAATTGTAACAGAAATGTGAAGTTATGACATGCGTGGAATCTAAACAAGAAAAACTGTGAATTTTTAACGCAAAGTTTTATGAATCCTGTTTAGATAGCCCTTCTTCAAGTCAGGTCAGATCTTAATAAATTATTAAACCCTGTAGGTATATACTGTATTATCGAAACTCAGCTCTTTGGGCGTCACAAAAGAGTTCCCCCCTTTACATAGACCACAGTTGGAAGGTTTGTTCCATTTCTGTGATTAGGATGGGTAGTGGAAGTGAAGGGTAATGAGACTTCTCTCCTCAATTTTTAGCGTATATTTGCCAGAGCACTTTCGCCGTACGGCCTCTTCAAGAGCAGTTCAATTTACAAGACGCCCTAGTAAGTTCTGTTATATGGTAGGTTTTTACCTTTTTATACCTCTTACTTCAAACTGTATCCCATCCATCCAAGGATTGCCTTCATGATTTTGTGTTTATGAATACGAAGAAAGTTTCAATATTTAAAAGCCAACATTTAGTATTTTGGGAAACTCGATCAGTTTGTACCTTGGGACGATGAGATACATTATAAACTTATTTTCTAGTCCATTCTAAGAAGGATTTTGGTTCATTTCTTTAAATATGCCCTGATCCCAAGAAGGAATTAAATGTTTTGCGGTGGAAGGGCCTCTGGATGAAAAGAACTCATCTTGTTGTGCAGCAAAAACTCTCTGTGCCAGGAAAACTGGGGCTAATACAAGCGAACGTTGTCTCAGCTCCAGCACTTGTTGCCCAACACGATCTTAACAACCCTTCACTTGAACCTGTAACATTGAAGCCGCTGTGTCCAAATCTACTGTGATTTTGCCACAAGTCGTAAGGTCATTCCCTACGAGTGTTCGGAAGGGCAGGGTAAAAAGAAGAAAACGAGGAGGAACCGCGCATCTTGCATAAACACTATAGTCTGGAGATCTAAAAGCTGCAAAGATTTGTAGAGAGGGGGGGGGGGGGGGGCCCCTAACCAGCACAGATGTTGACTCATTCTCTCGGACATTCAAACATCTTCTGCCTCCGATAAGTTCACCCATAGGGTGTGGGAAGCTTCCAACCCCAAAGGTCTTAGAGTCAAAGTCGTCTTTGGTCTCCCAAGTTGATTTTTCGAATTTTAACATAATAATAACAAAATTATTTTCATCATGTTTTTTTCAACGTATTTTATTGTTTGTGATATCGAAGTTAAATGGAACAGAACTTAGAGTTAATAAGTAAATAGTGTAAGTTCAATAGGATAATGATTGTTCTTTTTTAACTCTGTAATTTTCTAGTTTCGAAGAAGATTCGTTAATAATTATAAGGAGATCATTTCATTTCAAAAGGGTACCTAGGTACTTTTTCGTTTTCCATATTTATCATACTCGCCTACCTTGTTGACAAGTAAGTTCCAAGTAATTAAATTGAAGTAGATTTGCTAGATGTAGTTTATGTTGTTTCGTAAAGGAACTGGTCTAAGATGAGAAAAATGTTAGAAGAAAGAAATGTTTCCTACGGACTCGGGATTGACTATATCCCATCACATCTGTACAGCCACACCGAGCTAGCAAAGCGAGCAACCTCCCCTACATGTTTTAATAAATTGTTATATAACTCTACAGGGGGTCCGTGGAGGCGAGCCAAGCGAGCCGGAGCGGCTTGTTATAAGAATGAAAATCTGTCTTTCTGTGAGAGTCGCTTTCACTGACTAAGGGATCAGAATGAGGTGTTTTTTTTAATTTTTATCGTGACTGGAAATCTACCGGTCGGAATATAGGCTATATTATAATTTTCTAAACCCACCCGAACCAAGGGCTAGAGGGCGCGAGGGGAACCCCTTCTAATGCGAGTTTTTCCCGAGCGCCCAATATTCTATCCGCTGCCTCACTAAAATATGATCGAGACCACTACGTATGTCAGCGGCAAAGTTACGCTTCAGGAACCGTAGAACACGGTGCTGTCACAATCGCTGAAAGATGCTGTGTTCTCGGAGAAATCAGCGAAAGAATACGGAAAATGACGAGAAAAAAATGCGTTCCCCGCTATGGCTTTTTCCGCCATAGACCAAGCACATTTCGATGGTTTTTTCTCGGGTCGGTCTTAAAATGTTTGTTGGTTCCAATTTGATCCCATGCGAGTTTCGAAACATGAAATTATTTTTTCCGTTTGTAGTGAACGAAACTGTAGACAAAAACGTTAGGTAGTTTTCGGAGCTGCTCTTCCCTATTCCATCGAAACTTAGTTGCTCTGAACTTTGTATTCGGAACCTCTTGAAGGAAGCACCTCTCCATTTGAAAGACATTTCAGCAGAATAATAGACGGGGAAAAGGAAAGCTCTTCTACGCAGATAAAATAATGGTCTATCTTTATTAAATCTAATAAACTTTTCGTGGTTCCACGTAGTTTTATAAGATTTAATCTGATGGTAACTAATTCTACTAAGTCTACCAAGTAGGGTGTGATGTATTACTTCCTCACATATTGTAACATGGACGTATAGAATTAGATGAAGAATTGAAATGTCCTTAAAACTAAACTTGTCGGGGTCCCACATAGAAAACGCTGCAAATTATTACTCAGTAATAAATAATAGCCTATCTTTATCAAATCTAAATAACTTTTTGTAGTAGTTTTATAAGATTTAAATTAAGTAAAAACTGCCAAGTTTTGTGGGCAGTATAACTTCCTGACATATGTAACATGGGCTGTAGGACTCGATGGTATCCCACTATATCCCTTCGCATCTAAACATCCCATACTGAGCGAACGAAGCGAGCAACATTCCCTACCCACGTCGGATTTCAACGAGGATTTTCCTACACATATACAGCCTTACCGAGCGAGCGAAGCGATCAACATCCCTTGCACACGTTAAGCCTACCCTTAGTGATCTACCATTTCCAATCATTCTACAAGTCCCACTCGACAGTAAAAGACCATCGCATCTATACAGCCACACCGAGCGAGCGAAGCGAGCAACATCCTCTGCATGTTTCAATTTTAACGCACATCAACTGGGGGGGGGGGGGGGTCTCCCTCCATCTAGATCATAGATGAGTTGGCTATTTCTTTTGTCAGTATCTATTCGAGGCCAATAAATTTTAGAAGATATAAGACCTCGTAAAGACCTGATGCGTTGCTTGCTAGAGTGTAAGTAACGCTGGTTATAATTATTACTAAACCTAGTGAATGATCAAAACTAGGAGCATCATGCCTCCCAAAAGAGTGCACACCTTCACAGCTCCAGGCCCCCACAATTTAACGGTTTACAGTAGGTAAATGTTGACTTTTTTCCTCAAAAGTGTTAAAAAAATAAAAAAATAAAATAAAAATAAAAAATATGGCAGGTCGAAAATGTAATAAGTTTGCCTCAGAGGCCCCAGAGTTATGAAGTGCGCCCCTGCACCCCGCAAGTGATTTTGAGGTGTCCCAAGGGAACTCCATGAAAATTTCAACACCGTGAGTCGATTAGGGAAGAAATTAGCCTCAGAGGTTCCAAAACTGATTAGAGTCCCCCTATACTTCGTAATTGTAATCTGGATGCCCAAAAGGAGCTACATTTCCGTTTTCAGCATCATAAGTCGATTAAGAAACAAATTGGGGCTTAGAGGCCCTTTAGCTAATCAGAATGCACTGATATCGACTTCTAAATATTACAAAGGAGCTACATTTCAATTGCAGATCTGTAGTTTGTCTTCTTCAATATGCCTTCGTAGATATAGGCACCTGCAGAACGAAAATCAATGCAATAAATTGAAACATCTACAATTTACTGGTCCTCCTGATCTAATTATAACGATATTTCAGTCCGTAGGTCCCAACCAACTGAAAATGACATAAGTAAGAATTAGTTTGATCAATAAGAATTTGAAAATAAGAATTTCATTGATCATTTTTATGATCATTGAAATGGTTTTAATGATCATAAAAAACTCAATAGCACTATAAAGTAAATCAAGATGTAGGTAACGTAATTTACTTTAGCGCATGCTCAGAATGGAGTAATGATTGAGAAAAATAAAATTGGTAGAGGACCACTGCCTAACCCGTCATTCCCAGAAAATTTCATTAAAATCGGATGACAACTAAAAATTAAGCTTGTTCCTGGGACTATAGTAAAGATTCAATTATTTGAAACCTATATGGACTGATCAAATCGTCGCCCCCGACCATCCACCGAATTTGAGCGAGATCGTACGACTAAGGCGAGAAAATATGAACTTGAAATAATTAACGGTTACGCAAGTGCAGAATGGAGTAGGTATTGATTTGAGAGAGTGTCAATTAAAAATTGGATGAAAACTACTTAAATTAAACTCATTAAAAGGAATACATATTCGCACATCCGCAGCAGCTACTAATTATATAATCATGTAGAAATTTATGAGGGTTTGTTAAATCGACTTCTCTAAACTACCCTTCGAATTTGAGCGAGATCGGACGACTAGGTCGTATGAAAATAATGCTCGAGAAAATGATGCTTGATGGAATTTATGTTTCTATTCATGTTGTACGTTTATGTTTGTGCATCCGGTATTAATGTGTGAACAGTGAAATTGATAGGAGACTATATACTGCTCATCTTGCAGATTCCTTGAAGATATTGAATGAAACCTGTAGAAATTATGCCTGTTACAAGTATTTTTTAATAAAACTCCCCTCAAAGTCGAAGGGGGCACGCCATGAAATCGGAAAATAAACAAATAAATAAAAGAAATTGGAAGGACACCCAGGTTTACCCGACTCCAGCTCTGGGGATAAGGGAAGTTGCCGAAGGATGAGGAGGAAGAATGAAAGGAAGTGCCCATATAAAATGACCACCAGTTCAAGTAAGAGCACTCCCGCCGAGATGCCCAACTCAAGTAACTCCGTGACACTTTTCTCGCACCACACCCTACGCCATGACACGGTTGCTGCCATGACCTTGATGTTATTGGTCG
This sequence comes from Adelphocoris suturalis, assembly GCA_030762985.1. Lineage (NCBI taxonomy): Eukaryota > Metazoa > Arthropoda > Insecta > Hemiptera > Miridae > Adelphocoris > Adelphocoris suturalis. The sequence goes on from CM061040.1 coordinate 98,067,902, forward strand.
CTTCACCTTTTAACTCGGAAATCGCTTGCCGCAGTTCATTTCTGTCATACTTATTTGTTTTAGCCCGCCAGGTCTGATCTATGTCCACGCTGCCTCTGACAACCTGGACATCGAGGATTATGGCAGACCCATCGGGCTGGACAGCAATGATATCCGGCTTCTTGCCCCGGTCACTCCAGGTATCCGACTTACTGCCACTAGAAGTCCGTTGTAGGTATATTCTTTTTATAATTCATAGGCCTTTGAGAGAAGAGTTAAAGGACCCTTCCGAACTTACACTCCCTGCTTATAAGGAAAAAGTAATTTCATGGGTCATAGGGTTGACTGTAGAGAAAGCTAACTTAATTATAATAAGTAGTTACGTTTGTTAACACCCTTCTCGAAGATCGTATTTTAATTTTTCAGAAGGCATTTTTTAACACAGAATGTGTTTTTACGGAGGGTTATTTGGTTTGAAAATGTCTGTCCAGTAACATCCCCCCGAACCCCATCACTCAGTCGTGTCTATGCACGGCCAAACGGCTGAGGGGGGGGGGGGGGGGGAGTGTACGAGTGCGGGGATCTTCTTGGGATTTTCCGAAAGGGGGCATAAGCGAATTTAAAATTTTCTAATCCCACCCGAACCATGGGCTGGAGGGCGGGAGGGGGGTCGAAGTAACGGTTAATGTGCGCTTTTTGGACTTCCCCGCTTCCTGTACCCCTCTAAACGGCCGTTGAAAATTCCGGAAAAATACCGGTTTCCGTCAACGAGGAAGACGACGGCGTGATCGGATCGCGAAAAAAGTATCGGGAAATGCGTCAAAAAATGCAAGAGTACGGACCCGTTTTCTCGAAAAGTCCGACGAAAAACTTGTTTTTTTTTTTCTGATTAAAATATACCCCATAAAGGTACGTTTTTCGGAACGGTTTTCGAGGGCGAAATAAAGGTTTGATCCCGACGAATCTGAATCCGAAATTGGATATCGAAAAAAGTGACGGGAAGTCGGTCAGAATGCCAGGGGAAGCGAGGCGAAGCGATTAAAGTGACGTGGAGGCGAGCGAAGTGAGCCAGAGTGGCTAGTATGTTGATAATGGTGAGTGGAAACGCTGCTCAAGTGTTCTCTACGGACTGGGCAATCAGTACCTACTCACGTAGCCCTGCGACCCATCATTCGCGCGAGTGTGTGTATAAATGAAAATATATAATATAATACAATACATAGTGGCAAGCATTATTATAATATTATTATAAATATTATAAATAAGCCGGTAGGTAAGAAAGACAGGTACGTACTGCTCCCATTTCATTGACAGTTAGTATTCAGACGTTAGTTGGATTGCTTGTAATCTTTATGATTATTTGACTAATTCATCAGGAAGTGGGTGTTTTCTTGTTTAAAGATCTCGTTTGAAGAAGAAAAAATCACTACTTCTATTAATAATAATTTTCCAATAGGACTAATGTTGTGATACTTTAAATGTACCTATTGTGATTAAGTAGGGTAATGTAACCCGTTCTAGTTCAGAATGACAAAAATTTACCTACCTATATTGCTGAATTGCTGCTATTGTATTGTTGAAATCCATCCATTATTGAAAAATTCATTCAGCCTCTTGTGATTAATAGTTCGAGTCTTAAAACCAGTTAGTTTGTCCAAGATCAATAAACTTACTCCTCGAGGTGAAATGCAATGTTTTGAGTTTTACCTTAAATGTAACCCGTTCTAGTTCAGAAACACAAAAATTTACCTACCTATCTTGCTGAATTGCAGCTATTGTATTGTTGAAATCCATCCACTATTGAAAAATTCATTCAGCCTCTTGTGATTAATAGTTCGAGTCATAAAACCAGTTAGCTTGTCCAAGTTCAATAAACTTACTCCTCGAGGTGAAATGCAATGTTTTGAGTTTTACCTTCAATTCAGCTGAATACAATTCGCACAAAACATTTACATTTTACATGTTTAGAGTTCAATTCATAATTCATCTTTTTAACATGCCAATAAAGTTTATTTAAGTTTCAAGGGAAGATGTTGAGGAACTCATTTCGATATCTAATTACTTACCTGAATTTATTTCATTGATGTAATCGATTACCTATGACCTATTGAGGTAAGGTTTCCAAATCTCAACTGGAATTCTCTTTGACGAATATAAAATTTCATTGATATTCGACGTGCTAGAATCCCTACAGATGATGGTAGTTTATTCATTGTACCTATTGATTAGTCGGCCGCGGTCTTTTTTTATTTTGGTCGGGATTCGGTCACCGGAACTTTCTGGGAGATTATTCAGGTTAAATTACGAGGTCATGCGATATGGAATTATGTTCTCCAAATTCAATTATTCAAGTCTTTGGCGTAGCCAGTTAAGCGCTGGGAAACTACCCGTATGTCACCGGGTCAGCGGGCCCAAAAAATTCGGGATGGCTACGACCGTGAGTACAGTGGATTCAAAACGGAGGCGGGAAAATCTTGGAATTAGTGATAACGATAGTTGGAGAAACGGTGCAAGGTAGCGCTGGTTTTCGGCCGAACGTCCCTTCCCCAGACTCTAGTCTCAAGTCATTCTCAAGTGTTCTCTACGGACTGGGCAATCAGTACCTACTCACGTAGCCCTGCGACCCATCATTCGAACGAGTGTTTGTATAAATGAAAAATATGGCTGAACCCGGTCCCCGTAGCCAACAAGCGAAAAATGCAGAATAACTGTCCTCTCTATCCTATTATAAGCTCTTTTCTACGATCCAAGGCGCTGGATTCCAAGAACGCGGAATGAACTTCGGCCGAACTTACCAGAATGCCACCAGCCCTCCGGGGAATCCCCGAAATACACATTCTGTGTTTCATTGGCTTGATCCTTAATCCTAACGTTAACAATCCGGGGGTCTGTCCTCCAGATTTCATTTTACAAGAAATGTACCATCATGAACACAAACCACTGGCGGCTAGACACCCCCAATGGCAACATTTTTTTTGTTTGGTCGTTAAGGTCATATTGTTATTTTTATTCATATAGTTTTTCTACATTTAAATAGTTTCTCTCTCTCTATATCTCTCACAGTCTCTAATTATTAGATAATCTTAGCAAGACTTCATATGTATTCAAAGTGTAAGCAGCTACAGCTCTTGTCTTGTCAACACGAGTCTTTACCTATGGCCAGCATTATTGTTCAGAATAGTATAATTTCTTTTTTGTACATTTGTTTTATTTAAATGAATAACGTCTCTCTCCCTCTCTTTCTCCCTTTCAACATCCCAACCGCTGTATGACAAAGCGCCTGCTATCTGCTTGGCAACCGCATCATGACGTAGAAAGCTGACACCGTGAGTACGAGGACACTGCTGCACCACATGATACAGATTCTCATTTTTACCCCGATAGGCATGGCAAAGGGTGTCCAATGTCCCGCGACTACCCCCCCCCCCTCCCCCGCACACATACATACACACACGAACGTGCGCGCGCGAGCACACACACACACACACACACACACACACACACGAAAACAACGCTTCCGCTACCTATAATAAATCCGGTTACGTGAAATGAAAGTTCTATTGGATCAGCAAATACGTGCGTCGTAGTTAAAAGGTGATTTTTGCTATATTCCACCATTTATGATCTGTTTCCTCATTGTAGATTTTTTTCCTGACAAAGTTCTAGCCCGTAGGGGGATGAAACGTATGAAAATACAACGACCAGGGTCGTTCCAATTGATTCTATGGGATGATGTCTATGTATGACACCGAAATAACATCACCGCTGAGAGTTTTAGTGATCTATATTTTTTAATACTAGTTTTTCAGCCCTAATTACTACCCTTTAGGATTGCTCCTAATTGATGCCGATGTAAATGGCACATCCTTGGCCGATTTATACGTTTTGAGCTAAATTTCATAAACTTAGGTCCGGTAATATTAGAGAATACCTCTGGGTGGTGGACGATGGACTCGCACGGCGTACGGTGAACGGCAGACAGACGGATTTTTTAATTTTCATTTTATTTAATTGGATTTAAAGATTCTATGCATTTTGGAACGTAAACCAACAAATTTTGAGGGGGGTGGGGCTTAATTTTGTTTTTTCTTGGTCGATGACGAAGGTTCATTATTGAAAATAGCATACCTAAATTGAAATCTATGTATGATCTTCAGGGTTGTAGAAACTTGGTTGGTCAGTCCTCGCATCACACCAGAGCTGTGATTCCGAGCCCGGAATGGAGGCTATCTCGAGTTCACTTTGATCGATTAAACCCTTCAGGGTAGGGTCCTTAGCCTCAAATTGTGCCCGAATGGAATCCTGATGGAAAGGAAAGGGTGTAACTTTATAACTCCCCTGAAGGCAGAGAAAGAGAGAAAGTCTTGTCAAATTTCTTGCCAAATTTTACGAAAGGTGTAAAGAGGGAAGAATATTGATCTGTGCAGAATGAGTTCCATTACAGAAAAATTACCTAGTCCTTTGTGTAATTAGCTATACAAAATTATGTAAAACTACGAACAGAATTTTAGGTATAGAGTGAAAGTATGTTAATGCAGCTGGTTACGACTGTAATTACGTTATCAAAAGAATTAGAGTTATAGAAAGAAAACCTTCACGTTCGAGTCGTAAAATTCAGCATTTTGACATTTTATGTCTTTACACACAAAGTGTAACTCAAAAAGTGTGACGTTACTGTGTGGCGAAGAAAGCTTTATGAAAAATTTCTAATAATTTTCACGTACAACCGATTCGTTGCTACGGAATTTTGACTTCGCCAGTTATCATCATACAAAAATCGTACACCAATCGTTGGATAGCTCTCGATTTACCTAACCTTATTACGTTAACCACAGCGGAGTGCGTGGCCGACAAGCTGAGTTATGAGCATGGTTATTTGGATAATTGAGTACACTCTGGTGATCATTCTCAATAATTGATATTGTGAACATGATTGCAACCGCTTGTTAATTTCTGATGATTTCATAGAGCTGGTGTTTCGATGATTTGATTCATAGCAGGTGATCCGAATATTGCGAGAACGGTTTGATTTGTGAAGCGGTTGTTAAATCATTTTAATAGGTAATTTCTGTACTATACACTCTAGGAAGCTGTAATTTCGTATGTAGCCTCTTCAGAACATTTACTTGACGATGCCCAGGGTCCGGATCAGCTGAGTGGCTCTTAGAGATTGCTTACGAGTCTGCAACTAAAGACATAAAATGTCCCAATGTGTTGCAGACTCGTATGCAAGCGTTTCTTTGAATAGGTATCTTACAGATGAAAACTGCTCGGCTCATTCTTTGGATTTTAACGTACAACCAAGCCGTTGCTGGGGAAATGAAACCTTTATTTTTCTTAAGAAGTGATACAATAGCTCTCTACCCAATACGGCGGAAGTCCTCTAATTTCCATCTACCATAATACACCAAAAGACCATACTTGTAGAGCGTTGAAATGACTGGCATCGAAATAGCCAAAAAGAGAACTAATGTTGAATCTGATAGTTACCGAATCCTCAAACAACTGTTTCGGAAACTTATATACCTACCTGTCCCCAAAAACGTTCGGTCCCCTCGGAAATTTATAGTCGGCAATTATGAAATTCCAACCGAATTGATGATCACCTGAAGCTACCTGGAGACGCTCGACGATTAAATTAGGAAAATCGAGGCAGTCGTCGGGGCCACATCTTCCAGATCCTTACCCAGATATGGCAGGCACCTTTCATCTGCCCCCCGATCTAACGATTAGTTGTAAGATATATCTCGACAAGAGTTGGTTCCCTTGAGAACGCTGTCGTTCGACTTGTAACGGTGCTATTTTTGCTTGGTTCCAAGAGCTATCGTCACGCTCTCAATCTTTTACGCCTCGGGCACCTATAACATGTGAACCATGTGTAGATAGGTATTCGTGTTCTGATTCCGTCACTATTAGACACATGATATTTATGTACCTACAAGCAAATAAGGCTGTGTAACCAACTAAGAAAAAAGTATCAATACCATCTCAAAATTTGTGAATTCACGTTTCAGGATGCGTAGAAATCCAAAATCTGGTTAGTGTTTCAAACTATTCATCGGATTGAAAATGAATAAAAAAATAAGTAAAATAAAATATAATAAGAAATTCGTTCGTCCACCATACGCCACACAGTGGTGCCAGGGGGAAAGAAACCAAAAATTCGATACCTTCCAATCTTGATGATTAGGGTATTTTTTACAACTAAATACCCCTGCACTACCAATCAATATCGTTTTATCGAATCACCTTTCATTTAGATTTTGTGCAGATGAAGAAAACTTACCTATACTACGAGTATTTGACGGAAAACCGCAAGTTGACAGCTTCCGACGAATTTTGATGAATTCATAAGTTGTCGAAGAGGTCCAAGCTTTCTAAGAAGTCTCAATATAAGTTTAGAGAAGGTGATTAGCCGCCAATAAAAAAAAAATAAATAAATAAATAAACAGAAGGAAAATATGCATAGTAAAGCATATCTGTAACTAGCACGGAGTTCTACATTCTATGGACTTTTTTAATGTTACTTACCTGGGCCTACGCACTCTGCCTGGTACAAAACCCATTAGCTGGTGCTCGATACTAAGTTCCAACAGGATTCAGATCGAGACAGGTTCGGATGCCATCCCAGTCAAATTTTGAACCTGAAGGTTGGCAGTAGTACATACAGCGATAATTACACGTTTACTGCCACACCTAAAATCACCAAAACTGCCCACCAGGCCTTCTTTTTTTTTCAATACTTAAAAAACATATTATTTTATCATATAGAAGTGGAAACAAAATTTATCTTCTTTCCCCTTGAATATTCTACCAATTTTTTGTTGTGACTCACATTGAATCACAATGGCCTGTGAGAAAGAAAATCTCATTACATATGAGCCACATGACTTTGATGTAGGCTCAGAAATGCACGACACTACAGGTGCTAAAACGTTCAATAAACATTTATTACCTTCCATGCGAACAAGATAAACTATTATGGAAATACAACTCTAATGTAATAAACTAACAAATTAGTCCACATGAAGCCAATGTTGATGCAAAGAAATGTCGCTAAGAGCGCTAAAACTCAGTGAAGGTACCCACTATGAGTCATTTTCCATCCATCTACAGACGAGAAGAGAATAAAGGAAAGCAACGAGAAATACAAGAATTACACTTCCATAAACAAAAAACAAACATAAAGTAAACAAACGGAGGACTAACCTTCAAAAGTTAGACTTTCCTGTATCAAATGGTCTTCAAATGGAGCAAGTTTAGTCATCACTTCTGAATGCTATGAAATATGATATCGTTGGGCTAAGGGCAGCATATCAAAACTAGTGTAATGCGGTCTATACTTCATGATTGGTATCCAGATGTTCCAAGAGTTCTCCATGTCAAATTTTAGCTTCATAGGTTGAATAGTAAGGTAATTGAATATGGAACTCATTCAGCTGATCTAGGGGGCTTCAGACTAAATAACTCATTTCTAGATGTGCCAAGAGACCTCCACTTTATTTTTGAGCTTCATAGATTGAACAGCAAAGAGCATAGCTCCGGATCTTTCAGCTGATCGGGGTGGCTCTTGACTTCATGATATGTTTCTAGCAATCCCAAGAGGCCTCCATTTCAAATTTCAACTTCATAAGTTGTATAGCAGAGAAATTGACTCCGGAGCTCACTCAGATGATCTGGGGAGCTCAAAACTTTACGATCCGTTTCGACATATTCAAAGGGTAGTTAATATCAATGTTTACCTTCATAGGTAAAATAAGAGAGAAACTAGCCGCACAGCTCACCCATCCGATCAAGGGAACTTCAGACTTCACGATTCGTTTCTAAACGTGCTAAGCACGCTCAAAATGCTGTGTTGAAATTGCTGGAATTCAGAATTTCAGCTTCATAGATTGAATAGCATGTAACATGTTTTTTGGCATATTTATTAATTGTTTGTCCATAACCACTGTCGAATATTCGCCTTCAAATTTCTTTATTTTATGTAACTCATGAAAGTTGTAGAGAATTAAGTTTTGTGTGGATTGATCAGCAAAAACAGGCAAAAACAATAGAAAATAAGGAAGTTACATCATTTTGAAGTATGACGTCAAAGAATAAGGTTTTTTTGAGGTTTTACGTATGAATTAATGATTGTAGAGAATTTGCTTCCAGGCAATAGTTATAGAGAATAACATTTCACCCAACGAATGACCCAACAAAAGGATCAAGATACATAGGCAATTAAGGATGTTATGACGTTTTGAAGTTTTGCTGTTATAGCTATATTTCACATATTACCTACTTATTAAATATTTGTTTATTCTTTCAAACTTTTAATGTAATCAGGTAGGTACCTAAACCCCAATGTAACCCAATGTAATAGTACTATGAATTCGATGAAATGAGCATCTGGGCGTTAATTGCTCGACCAGACAACAAAACATGATATTTTCGTTCCTTAACCCCCTCAACGACAGCCTTTTTCTCAACCCTTGGCGAACTTTGGCAAATACAGTCAATTTTTCCATGATTGAGCATAGCTGATGAAAAAGTCCATAGCTGGATTAGGTGGTTATTTTTGGTTTCGAGGTTGTCAAGTGAAAAAATGTAAAATGTAGCTATAACAGTAAAACTTCAAAATGTCATTAGAACATCCTTATTTATTTCCTGCATCTTGCTGTTTCTGGTGGTTTTATGACGGGAATTTCTATTTTCTACTACTTCTGTTTGACAGCAAATTCTCTAGAATCATTAATTCATACGTTAAACCCCAAATAACCTTTTTTACATGTAATATTTCAAAATGATATAAGTTTCTTGTTTTCTATTGTTTTGCCTGTTTTTGGTGATCAACCAACGCAAAAATGGTGATTAATTTTTTTTTTTTTTTTTTTTTTTCGTGATTTATTTATTGCAACTGAAACATATACATCTCATCTAGCAATATTACATTTCATGTTAGGCTCACTAAGGGGGGAGGTTTACAGCAAAACCTGGCCCATACTTGTATCAAGTACAGTTAAAAGAACACTGGATTACACTTGCACTATTTGCACAGCACAGTTAGGTCCAGAGGTTTATTTCTCTTGAGTCGCCGAAGTTCTCCTTCGTTGTTTAAAACGTTGAGCATCTCCAGGTTCTCGTGTTTGTGGAGGCGATGTTCGTGCTTCCTTGCATATTTGGCGATAATTTCGGTGACCGTTTCTACCCTCAAGTCTCGATGAATATCATCATTCCGCATGAACCAGGGGGCCTGAACTATACTTCTCAGTATTATATTTTGTCGGGTTTGGATTGTTTTAATATTTGATTTTTTCGCACAACCCCAAAGCTGAATCCCATAGGTCCAGATAGGGCGCAGTATCTGTTTGTATATGAGTAATTTATTGTGTAGTGAGAGATGGGAGTTCCTTCCCATCAACCAGTACATCTTTCTGAACTTGATTTTTAGTTCCTGATTCTTTTTTTCAATGTGATATTTCCAGTTAAGTTTGGAATCAAGGTGCATCCCTAAGTATTTTACAGTGTCAGAGTATGGAATTTTATTTGAGTTGATCTCAACTTCTGGGGCTATGATTTTTCTATTAGTAAAGTTGATATGCACTGACTTTGTTTCATTTAGTTTCATTCTCCACATCTTGGTCCAATTGACAACCTTGTTAGTGGACGTCTGTAGATTGCGAGTTGCAGTTTCAGCGTCATCTCCAACAGAGAGGATGGCAGTATCATCTGCAAAAGTAGCTTACAGTTGTGTTTTCCTGTTGTGGAAGATCTCGTGTGTACAGCAGGTTAAAGTACTGGGCCCAGGACACTGCCTTGCGGTACCCCTGCTTTTATAGGCTTCAAGACAGAGTACTGGTCACCCTGCTTTACCCTGAAGTGTCTGTTCGCTAGGTAGGATTTTAGGAGTAAGTAAAACTGTTTTGGGAGATCCCTGTGCAGTTTATACTCAAGTCCCTTGTGCCAGACCTTGTCAAATGCCTGGGCCACGTCCAGGAAGATACTGGCACATATTTTTTTTACCTTCTAGAGCCTTTTCTATTATGTTAGTGATTCTATGAACTTGATCTAGCGTAGAGTGGGCGTTGCCTGAAACCGAATTGGTGGTCTGGTATCAATTTTCTGTCTTCAATAATTGGTTTAAGCCGTTTGAGCAACAATTTTTCGAACAGTTTTGATAAGACAGGGAGGAGGGATATGGGTCGGTACCCCGTCTTCTCATTTGGTGATTTTCCTGTTGGAGATCATTATGACTTCCGCTACTTTCCACTGGGAAGGTACATGTCGTAACCTGAACGTGGCGTTGATGATATGAAGTAGTTTTGTTATAGCCTTTTCAGGGAGCTCTTTCTCAATTCGACCGGTTATCAGGTCATAGCCTGGGGTCTTTTTAGGATTAATGTTGCCCTTAATTTCATCTTTGAGTTCTTTTAACGTAACGGCCGAATATCAAGCTCATCCGTTTTTTCTATCAGTGTTGCGTTTTTTCTTCAGGTGTCTGCACTGGAAGAGGTTGAAAAGTTTCATAGAGATGATCTGCAAAAAGTTGAGCTTTCTCTCGGTTACTTCTGGCCCATGTCCCGTCATCCTTTTTGATTGGAGGAGAATGAACTTTAGGTCTATTTATATTTTTGGTTACCTTGTAGAGGGAGTATTCGGTGTCTTTCTCTGCAGTTAGGTTACTCAAAAAATGTTCAACTGATTGGTTATCTATTGATCTAATAAGATATTTAAGTTTGTTACCGAGTCTATTAAGAATAGTTTTGTTTTCAGGGGTTCTGTTATTCTTCCATTTCCTTCTGGCTTTACGTTTGGCGCACAGGAGATCCCTTACTTCTAACGGATATGATTTCGAATTAGTGTCATAGTTACAGTTTTGGTTTATTGGGGTAACATAACCAGGCTGCTTGTTGTATGTTATTGATGAATAAGTCGAGTTCGTCTTCCAGTTGTTTAGGGGTTTTCAGAGGAACTTTAAGGTCGATCGATGTTTCCAATTGCTGCCGGAAACAGGACCAGCAAGTATTTCTATTGAATAAACTCGGAGAATTTTCACTAATGATTACTTTTTCACTGATTGTTATTATGACAGGCGAGTGGTCAGAGGGTAGGTCATCGCTGTCCTCTAGATTTATGTAACCACTTGAGATACCTTTGCTTATAAAGAAGTCTATTAGGTCTGGGGTTTTGTTAGCATCCGTGGGCCAGTATGTAGGCCTTCCAGTTGAGAGGAAGTCGCACTTGAAAGAAGCTGCTGCTTCATACAACTCTTTATTAGCCGTGGTTAATCGCGAACCCCAGAAGGTATTTTTGGCATTGTAGTCACCTCCTATTATAAAGTTGTTACCAAGCGATTTAAGAAGGACCGTATAATCATCTTTCTTTAAGTTAAACCTGGGGGGACAGTATATTGCGGCTATACTAAAGCTTTTATTATTGAGTTGTACCTTGACCGAAGTTACCTGCATTTTTTCCTCTTCGATTTTTGGTTCTTCATGGTGAGTGATGTTAGCTTTAATGAGAATTGCCGAACCTCCTCTAGCTTTATTACTTGGGTGTAACGTATGATAACACGTGTATCCTCTTATTTTGATGTATGACGTCCGAGTGAAATGGGTTTCAGAAATAAGTAAGATGTCTATCTTTTTGGAGTGGAGAAATAATTCGACTTCCTTAATGTGATTTAGCAATCCGTTCGCATTCCATGTTGCTATTCTTAAAGTCGGTCCCATTAAATCAGTCCATGGCTAGTAAGTCCTTTTTCTAGCTTAGTTATTCTTTCAAATAACTGTTTATTGGTATGTTTTTGTTCATCCAGTCTTTCCAGTATCTGTGCCAGCATTTTTTTCTGTGTTCGACACATTAACCTCTTTTTTAGCAACGGTAGCATATGAAACCTTTGAAGTAGTTGCTCCTGTAATGGTTGAAGTAAGCAATTTCCGCCTATTTAAAATTCCTCTCAACTGAAGCATCACGCTTGGTCTGTTCTTTCAGTTGGGGTTTAGTAATTTTGTTTCTCATTCTTTGTAGCTCCTTAGCTACCTCGCATCCTCGATAATTTGCTGGATGATTCCCTTTGCAGTTGACACATTTGGGGAGTCCACTTTGTTCAGGGTACATTCAGAAGTTTTATGCTTTCCAGCACATTTCACACAAGCAGATTCCTTCCGCAGTAGGATTGGGTATGCATGTATGACTGGCAATTCTTACATTGGGGAATGAGTTTAGAAGTTTTTTTCACCGGCTCAATCTTCACAATTATGTTGAGAATGGCCTTAATACTATAGATTTTATTTACATCCTCATTTTTGTCGAAGGTTAACATAAAGAGAGGAAGAGGTTTATGAATGGTTACAATTTCACCACTGTCATTTTTCCTTTTCTCTTTCTTGAGAATGTTGGTAACATCCAGGATGGCAAGACCTTGCTCCTTAAGGTCTCCAATAATGTCAGTTTTCTCACATGTTTCATGTAATCCTCTAACCATGACCTTAATAGGTCTGTCTGCTTTGTCTTGATATGTGTACCACTGTTTTTTATCTGAACGTAGTTTGTCTGTAATCAGTTTCCAATTGGTTCTTGTATCTACGTTTTCCAAACGTTATTATTGAGAGCAGTGACCTTGTATTGCTCTCTAGGGATATTCAGTAACATATCTTTGAGGGCTGCGTAGCTCTTTAGCCCTACAACATTTATGGGTGGTGGAGGAGGGTCCTTTTTAGGCTTAATCGTTTCTACCTTGGTTACCTTGGTTACGTCCTTGTCAGTCTTAGTCGTGTTGGTAGGCCATTCAACCTCCGGAGAACGCCGAGCCTTACGCTTCTTGCGGGCCCTTTTTAAGATCCAGTCAGTTTCTCTAGACAATTCGTCTTCGTCCGTACTGTAGGATGTAGGGACGTTGGGTTGAGTTAATTCCGATGTCCTTTGTTTTTCCTTTTGATTTTCATTTAATTTAACAATATGATCGTTAGCTTGACTGAGATAATCGCATAAGTCAGTTATAATAGAGTACAGATGATTAAAAGCATCACTTACGTGGTGATTAATGATGATGATTTGGTGATTAATTCTCCACAACTTCTACGTGTTACAAAAAATGATATAAAATGGGGTTATAGGAAAAAAGGAATAAATACGTTTAAAAAAATCGTGTTTTTTGGTAGTTTTTCGGCAACAAACGCCAAAACCGGCAAGCTGAGTTATGAACATGGTAATTAGAATCACAGGTGATCATTCTCAATAATTGAAATTGCGAACGTGATTGCAAACGCTTTTTAATTTCTGATGATTTCATTGAGCTGGTGGTGAGTTGTTGCGCTGGTATTAGATGAATAAAATACCTTCACAAGACGTAATAAGATAAACCGCAAAATCTGAGTCATTCTTATAGGATCAGATGAGTCCACTAAACTCCCTCCTGTTCACTCTAGGAAGTTGAAATTTGATAGGGAAACTGCCTAGGTAATTATGAGACGATTGTACTGATTTGCATTTTAATGATCAGCTGAGTTTGCTAAATTAAATCCTGTTCATCCTAGGAAGTTGAAATTTGATAGGTAGACTCTTTGGTTCATTAAGAGATGTTTGAAATGATGGGCTCTTTCATGATCAGCTGTGTCCGCTAAATTCTCTCCTGTTGACTCTAGGAAGTTGAAATTCGACAGGGAGACTTTCTGCCTCATTAAGAGACGATTGAAATTATGGGCTCTTTCATGATCAGTTGAATGATCTAAATTCTATCCTGTTAACCTAAGACGCTGAAATTTGACTGGGAGACTCTGGATCATTAAGAGACTATTGAAATTATGGTCTCTTTCGTGATCAGCTGTATCCGCTACACTAAAATCTCTCCTCTTCACTCTAGGAAAATGAAATTTGATAGGGGGACTCTATGGGTCATCAAGAGGCGATTGGAATTATGGGCTCTTCCCTAATCAGCTGAGTGACCTAAATTCTATCCTGCTAAACCTAGGTTGTTGAAATTTCATAGAGAGACTCTCTGGGTCATTAGAAGACAATTGAAATGATGGTCTCTTTCATGATCAGACGAGTCTACTAAATTGTTTACACACAGATGATCGTTCTTAATAATTGATATTGTAAACATGATTGCTACCGCTTGTTAATTTATAATGATTTTATTGAGCTCGTGGTGACTCGTTGCGCTGGTGATACCTATATAAATAAAACAACTAGACATAGTAGTGATAAGATACACCGCAAAATCTGAGTCGTAGTTATAAGCGTGTTTCACGGGTTTGTGTGAAACGCGAGAGCTAAAACACATTCTGTGTTTCAATGATTTCATTCGAAATATGTAAATAGAGGCAACCGGGGGTTCAGGGGGCTTGCCCCCAGGCGAGGCGCGGAGCACCGAATTTCGATAACAAATCATTTCGACTCCGTAGTTTTTTGCGTTATACGAATCTCGAGCTGAGTGAGCTACATTCTCTCGTGTTCATCGTGTTGAAATTTGATAGGGAAACTGCCTAGGTAATTATGAGACGATTGTACTGATTTGCATTTTAATGATCAGCTGAGTTTGCTAAATTAAATCCTGTTCATCCTAGGAAGTTGAAATTTGATAGGTAGACTCTTTGGTTCATTAAGAGATGTTTGAAATGATGGGCTCTTTCATGATCAGCTGTGTCCGCTAAATTCTCTCCTGTTCACTCTAGGAGGTTGAAATTTAATAGGGAGAGAGGATAGGGAGACCACTTCTTGGTAATGAGACTTTTTGGTACATTAGGATGCAATTCAAATGAAAGGCTCGTTCCTGATGAGCTTAGTAAGCTAAATTCTCTCGGTTGACCCTGGAAATTTCTAGTTTTACGGAAGACTCTTTGAGTCTGAGAGTTGATTGAAATAAAAGGCTGAGTGAGCTATATTCTCTCGTGTTTACCCTAGGTGGTTCAAATTTGGTTGGTTGATTCTTTGAGACGTTAATAGACTAAATATTGAAATTTAGGGTTTGTACCTGATCAGCTGAGTGAGCTAAATTATCTCGCGTTCGACCTTGAAAGTTGAGATTTTATTGGGAGACTCTTCGAAATATTAGGACACGATTGAAATGTAAAGTTCGTTCCTGATCAGCTGAGTGAGCTATATTCTTTCCTGTTCACCCTAAGAGGTTGAAATTAAATAGGGAGAGAATTTAGAGAGATCCCTTCTCGATAGGAAGGCTCTTTGGTACATTAGGAGTTGATTGAAATGAAAGGCTCGTTCCTGATCACCTCAATGAGATTAATTCTCTCGTGTTCACCCTAGAGAGTTAAAATTTTATAGGGAGACTCTTTGGGTTATTGAGAGATGTTGAAATAAAGTGCAGTTTTCTGTTTTGAGCTGCTGAGAGAGCTAAATTCTCTCCTCTTCACCCTAGAAAGTTTAAATTTTATAAGAGGATTCTTTGGGATATTGAGAAACGATTGAAATCATGGGCTTTTTCCTGATCAGCTGAATCACCTTAATTATCTCCTATTCACTCTAGAAAGTTGAAATTTGATATTGAGGCTCTTCGGGAGATTAAGGGACGATTGAATCAATGGGATCTTTCTTGATCAGCTGAATCAGCTGAATTTTCTCCTTTTTTTCCCAATAAAGTTTAAATTTGATAGGGTCAAAACGGAGTTAGTGAAAAACGTTGTCTATTTCCACGAAAAATTAAAGAGTTACACTGTTAAATCGATTTCGACGGTATGGGCCATCATTAGTAACAAACAATAACTATTGTTGTTAGGTATAATAAATAGTTATTGCTTGTTACTGATGATGGCCTAACCGTCGAAATCGATTTAACAGTGTAACTCTTTAATTTTTCATGGAAATAGACAACGTTTTTCACTAACTTCCGTTTTGAAATGGGTTTCCACAACTTCGTCACGAGTGATTTAGTTCGTATTTGACAGGGTGGCTCTCTGGATGATTACATGACGATTGAAATGATGGGCTCTCCCCTGATAACCCGAATCAGCCGAATTCTCTCTTGTTCACCCAAGGATGTTGAAATTTGAGTGCTCCTTGACCAGAACAATGAAAAGTATAAATGATCTGACACATCATGAAACCTATTCATGATTTATATGTTATTCTTTGTAGAGGAGGAAATTTCTTGTGAAACATTTTCAGCTAGACATACACAGCCACTTGTGGGGGAGGCAATAATTAGAGTAGGGTACTATTCTTGCAATAAACATAACTTTTCACTCATTGCAATCTGAAAGTTTAAATTTTAGAAATCAGGATGGTTAATCTCTGGATTACCCTATATTTATGTTGTTTGTAGTAGTTTCTGATGAATTTATAAGAAGTAATATAAATACCCTTTGCCAGATTTAGTATCATGAAACATCAAAAATCTGCTAGGTAGTACCTATTTATTCATTTATTTCATCAGGTCTTAAGTCTTATTGACCGTCAAATTAAAATTCCATCGCGACTTCGACAAATGACGTTTATTGAGATATTAAATTAGCGTTAGTCACCATGTTTTCTTGACACAAATAAGATAAATCAAATACATAAATTGAAAAGAAAAGAGAAGAAATAGAAAAAACTTAGTCCAGCAGTTGTTTTAATATGAAGTGGGAGGAGTGCAGACATGATGGGCTTCAAGACGAATGACCGGTAGCCTTTCGGCGGCCCTGTGATGCTTCGGAACCACACCGTAAATCACAGGAAACAACAGCACATGGCCTTACAAGGAAAAGGTTCGTTAGGCGCCACTTAATGTGCCCTTCCCTTCTTGGTAATTGCTCTCTTTCGCCTTCATCAAGGGCACACCGCTTTGGTGTTGGGTTGATGTTCGGGACACCCCGCCTGCAGCTAAGTTCGAAAAGAATAGCCCATTTTTACGAGACGTCTGAGTTTTTCTGCCAAGAGTTTTTGCGAAACCATAGCTAATTACTCGGAAGGAGGGAACAAAAGTATAAAGACTGGCAGAATTAGGTAGGTTGCTACTTTTTGGTTGCATCCAAAAACTTTGTTATAGATAATGGGGAATTTCATGAACATCGTGAGGGAATTTTATTTAAAAAATAAAATAAGTAAATAATTACTATAAAGCGATTTCTTTATTATCAACGCCCTCCTTTGGATGTTCTCATCTTTGCTCCTCAAGATTTGTTGCAGGATTTGGATGATGTAACGCTGGGGTTTGGAGGGGGGGGGGGGGATGATGCTCAATAAAAATTGAGCGATTGGTTTGGTTGGTTGTGCTGAGATTTTATTGTATGCCGAAAATTTTAAATCCTCTATGGTCCCTGAGAAAGTGTATCGCGCTCATGTCTTCTAAAACAGGCTGAGTTCACGACGTTTGAATTTCAAAACATGGCCACCAAAAACAGTCTACTAAGTTGCGTGAGTAGTGTACCTTCCCCACTTGTAGTAACTTGGACGTTGAAAATTAGTTGAAGTACAAAGGGTTAAGCTTGGTGGTAGCAGTCTCTGTTGATACGTAAGGATTTACTGAAGAAATGAATCATTAATAAGCGTATAAATGTATGTCCCTCGCCCTTACAGAAAGGTCAGTTCCTTCTGGGATTCAAACTCTGTAAAGTGAAATGAGTCCAGTGCACAGATCATTGCACGAAGAGGCTGGTATCAGTTGAATTTTGATTAAAGACACCTGGTAGTTGGAGGTTCTCAAGGGTGCTACATCCGAATTCGAGGTCAAAAATGCATAATTCCAACCCACCAGATTCCCTCCTGGTAAATTTACTCTCGCCTCGTATCTCTAGATATTATATATATTCTATAAATTCTAATATCTCTACATTCTGAAACGGACTGTTCCAATGCTGTGTTTAGTAGTGAGTCTCGACTTTTGTGTTTGAGTTGTGATTTATTCACTCACCTTTGCAGTTTTTACCGCGCTTTGTGGAAATGGCGCAAATGGGGATTCCCTTTGGCTTAAAAAGTCCATGTTTACTTTTTTTAAATGAAAGCAGATTTCATTCTGAGAATTTTTACAACATCTTTACATTCCTACGATGAGTAGTTTGATGTTTTTATGATTTTTTTAAAGTTTCAGCTAATTGTGACGTCACGCTGGGCGGGGGAGTTCTGCCCAGGTGGACGAGGTGCGAGCTTTTTACAAAAACTTTGAAGAATCGTAGAAAAAAACTAAGTAACTAAACCAACTAATCTATAATTCTTGGAATTTTAGCTGTCATCATTTAAAAATAGAAAACAAACATTCGAGTATCCCGCTATGAGGGTGAGAAACCGAATAATGGTTGAACAAGCGTCTCTTCAAAATCATCAAAATCATTTACTCATACTCATTCGAAGGCCTAGAAATATTTACTAATTCGTTCTTGTAGTATTTACTGGATATGCCATGGAATCCTTTTAATTCTTCTTAATCTACAGTGTTGAACAATCCCACACTGCGCTAGTAAGAATATTCCTAATAACTTACAGTCCTTGTGCGCACAGTACCTACCTACTGTAAAATCGTATAGCAAGTGATATGATTCCTTAGAAAGGTAATAGATGCAGTAGTATTCTGTTGCTGAATGAGCTGATATTTATGAACGGCTTAGTAGTTCCTGACTTGTTACCTACCTAAAAAATATAGAGATCTGTTTTATTGGTTTTTTCCGCGCTATATTTGCTGCATTTTATAGGTTCTGAAGAATTTATATATGTACCTATATATGTATATAAGTTCTCATAGTAAATCAAGAAATCACAAATATGTATTTAAAAAATAAATAAATAAACATGAGACTGATTTTTAAATGTCAAGTATTTCAAAAGAAAATGAATATTTATATTATTGCTTCTAATTTGCAAGTGTTTTACTTCTGAAGTTGTGATAATTTTAGAATTTTAGTACTCTATCTTATTACATAGGAACCCATCGTACCTGCTTTGTTTTGAAATACAGATTTTTTAATGAAAATAACTAAATTTTCTCCTCTCATTAGCTGCCTCTGCTTCATATCGTGTGCCACTCAGACAAAATTGCATGTTTTTATTTAAGTAAAAGCAAATTACATAACGACTACTAGCAATTATTTGAGAATCACTCCACAGATAATAATGTTTAATAAGCATATCCCCTCCCCCCTCCCGCTGGGTAACTGCGGCAGTTGCCAGCGAAGCTGTATCTTCACCTACATTGGTCCACACTCGAGAGAATCTCGTCAGCCCAGACCCCTTTCGTAATTAGCGGAGGCGCAAATTAAAAGGAACCCACAAACGACTTTGAGCGGTTCCTCGTAATTCTCTGGGCGTCATTTCAAAGTTCCCAGCAAACTTCTTCGCCCTTTTAATTACAAAGTACCTATCTAACAAATTCAAAAAGGGAATCAGGTCTCGAAACTAGGTCGTAAAACACCAGAATTTAATGAAAATAAAAGATATGAGTAAATGGGGTTCTCGACCATTGGATTATGGTCAAACTAATGATAGTTCTGAAAAACAAACGAACGTAACCCTAGGTCGTCACTCATATATTTTTATAGCGCAGACATAACACTGGGGTCAATTTCGCCCCCACATGGGAACATCCTTCCAGGCTTTCAAAATACCGTTTTATGGGTGTATTTTTCATTTTAAATCAATGAGATAAAATCCAGAGAATTATTCGAGAGTTCTGGTTACTAAGGAGTTCTAACACGGTGCACGTGAATCTAGGGAGAATCAAAATTTTGCAAACATGCTGGCTGTGTTACTCCGGTGCATACCTACTCGGCGTTTCATGCGTCTTCGCACGTCGTCTCTTACCAAATATTTGTAACCCGACTTCGACATCCGATATTTTGAATGTTCTTACTTTCCATCGTATATATCATCGTGTTGTATTCTTGTTTTGTTTTCAATTGTTAGTTTATTATTTTCAATATTGAAAAAGTGTTTAACCGCTTTCTCAAAATTTTTTGGTTTATGTTTCAAGATACGTAGATTTCAAAAATCGAATTAATCCGTACGTCCGCAGTTTTATTTGTGTAATAAATGCAGCTAGAAGCAATAGCCTTCATTGGCTTATATCCAATAGTTGAGCAAAGACGAGCTCGATGATGCTTATGTTGAGGACACATCCGTTAGGAACACTGATCTATCGTTCAAGTAAGTTCTTTTTCAACTTTGTAGTAAAGTTGGTATAAGTAATATGTACATTACAGTGGTTGGCATGTACAGATTTTAGGAATTTTGTGGAAAGACTTGATAAAATAATTTAAGTTTTTATCTGTTTTTTTCTTGAAAAACGGTGCAAATTATTACACAAAGGTCTATCATTTGTATATTAGATAACCCTTCAACTCAGAACAATGGTTCGTAGTTATTAAACCCCGTTTATACCTAGTATATTTATTATAGAAACTCGGGGCGTCGCGCCTCGCAAATGGGTTCTCTGCACTACAGCACCATGACCCCCCCCCCCCCCCCCAATTTTACGCTTTGTAATTGTTTTCGAGGTGTCTCAAAGGAGCTCCATCTCAAATTTCAGCACGTCAGTGGATTAGAAAAGGAATTAGCTTTAGGGATTCCACAACTGATCAATGTCTCTTCATAATTGGTAATTGTATTATAGAAGGTTTACGACTCAATATGCGTGGCATCCTGCGACCGCAGAACTCTATCTTGTCTATAATAAATTATTAAACGAAATCTATAATCATACAATATGTAAATAAATGTAACTGCATAGCTGTAGATGCCTTCCTAGGAGACATTAATTAAATTGAATATAACACCTTACTAGTCCTTCTATATTTAACAAGCGCTGACTAACTGAAAATCAATGAGGTGAACAACTACGCTTAACAAACCCAATAAGATACAGACGTTATTATAAACTCGATTTCATGAAGTCAGAATTCCCTTGGAATTATATCAGCTGGTACAATTGTCAGAGTTTTCCGGGCGATTTTTGATATGTTTTACTGGTTACGATTCACTCCCGTGTTGATGTATTTTTTCTTGTCCATATTCTAGCTCGTAGGGAAACGGATAAACAAACAACGGCCGGGGTGGTTTCATTCGATTCTCCGGGCGGATTATCTATAAATGAAACTTAAAAAAAAGAAAAAAAAAATACTGTTACTTTGAAACATTTCATGATCTTGATTTTTGAATATTAGAGAGTTTTTGTTCTTCCCGTAATTTTCTACCCGTGTACGTGAAAAGACTGAAATACCAACTGCGCATGCGCGAATCTTCACGTCAACGTGTAGAACTACGCGTGTACGGGAAAAAGGCCTATCTACACGTGCACGGGAAAATGCATTCGTTGGAATTTCGGCCTACGGGTAGTCATCATAGCCTGACGCAAAGGTAACAACAGTTGCCGGTAATCAGTGTGACCAAGGTAACCGCAGTTACGCAGTTATCAGCAAAGGTAACTACTGGGTGGTTGCCAACAACACGTTGGTTGGTCATCAAGTAGAGAGGTTATAGTGAAGTGCTCCGCTACAAAATTCAGCCATTTAAGGTACCTAAGCAATAAATGTATTTATAATAAATTATGTATTTATAAATAATTATAAAGCAATTAATTATTTAAATAAGAATAGGTTGTACGAAAAGAATACGAAACAGCTTCTGAAACACTTATAGAGACGTTAACGTGACGTTAGCGTTTGGTTTTTCACGTATACGTGTAGAAATACGCGTAAAAATCACGTGAAGAGCTAGCATCTCCAGCTGCTTGCTCTAGACGCTGCTCTACACGTCAACGGGAGAAAATCTTACGGGAAGAACAAAAACTCTCTATTATTCCAGCTTTCGGATTTTACCCTTTAAGGGTTGATCGAACGTGATGCCGATGTTACTTGCACTTCCCAGGCCGAAGTATGAGCTTTAAGCCAAATTTCTTGAAGTTTGGTCCAATACCCACTTTTAGAGAAAGGCTTCAGGCGGTGAATGGCTCACGACGGACAGACGGATTTTTTAAATTAGGTATTTGATTTTTGGATTCGACGCGTCTTAAAACGAAAAAACCAACAAATTTTGATGGGGGGTTAAAAAAAATGTTTACTTCATCGATTAAAAGGTTCATTATAGTTAAAATAACAGAGACCTACTTGAAATTAAGAGAATTTATCCCTTTTTCGGTGACCCCGAATCCTCCGTTTTGCTATCCATGTTGTTTCAGGGCATTCAATGAACGGACTGCTCCGAGTTAAAATAAGGTGAGTATAAGTGAATTAATATATTCGAATATAAATTCGAACTGAAAACGCTTATCCCTTAAACCTTCCTCGGGTTTATAAATTTACGGACGTTGTGCTGAGGACGTAATAACAAGGACGTGCTATGACTCGATCTTGCGTTGTCAATCAAGCGGTCTCCCATTCCCATCGCGCGATAGTATAAATTCGTCAGCTGTCAGCTGGTTCCAGATCAGCTGATTATGGTTCATGAGCACCGTGTGATCTGTAACCGCAGTAACCAGGAACTCTCTAGTCTCTATTACATGAAAAGAATGAACTATTATGAGAACGTACTAAAATATCTTTTCTAAAATGTCTTTTTTAGAAAGTTAGTTGTCAACGTTAGGCACTCTAACAGAATTGTCCAGACCTGGATTCTCATTTATTACAAGTTTTTGTAAATACCCATACATGCCTTATTTGTAAATCTCAGTGTATCCTATATTAGTAAAAAAAGTCAACAAAATCAGGCGATTGAGCTAAATGTTGCTCCTAGCTTGAAACTAACATTTGTCGAGAATTTGAAAATCACGATTTCATATTTGAAAACAATTTATACCTATATCACAGCACCCATTCCCAATAAATTAATTGATGTTGAGAAACCATCTACATTGGTTTATCACAGTATTGATCACAGAGTCTATTCTAAATGCTAAACTAATCGCAATATGTTCATGAAGAATGACGTTATTTGAGTCATCCTTTTCACTTCGTCTTCATATACGAGTATGTACGTGATTTTCAAACGTCATATTCAAGTTATAAGGGCCTGAGTACTAGATCGGTGAGAGGAAATATATATATCAGGCGCTGGTGGACAATAAAGTGAAATGAATATGGAAACTATTGGAGAAACGTCCATAATTGTGAAATTGATACAAATTTAAATAGGAAAATTCAATTTATAAGGTAAGAATGTCCAATTGAATTCAAATTATAGAATCTAGCTTAATAAGCTAAAAATAGAAAGAAAATCAAACCAATATCCTCGCAGCCAAATGAGAAATTTGGCAGTACCCGTTATTTCAGAGAGAGCTTGTCTACCTTAAAGCTCAGCGTTGGGTTGAATGCCGCTTTTTCTCGCGTTTTCGAGCTGCCGCGATTGAGGATACAGCCTTACCCTTTTGATCGGAAAGGATATTCCCTGAACGCAGCACATACATGTGGTAGTAGGAGAAGGGGCTGTCACACCTCTCTTCTGTAATTTATTGTGCTGATTTCGGCCCTCTACGCCCAACACCAGGTACCCTTAATCTGTTTCAGAAGGCATTTCCAATGGTTTCAGTCATGTTTCAACCCAAAGAAGGAGCAAGGAAACAGAAAAATAGTGACAATTTTTGTCTAACCTTGCAGGAAATTTGAAGATAACACTGGGGTCATTTGCTACCCCAGGAGAAAATCTTCACTTCCATAGGTAGCAGAGGGGTAAAAAACGTTCCAGAGACACTTCGCAACTTTCCCCATCGAAATCGAGAGCACGAATGGCAGAAAATCCAGGTGGATGACATAAAGAGGAGTACCCATGTAATTTACGCGAGCTTCATTTGGGTGGAAAAAGTTTATCAAAAAGGCGCAGAGCAGAATCGAATTAGTGGGGTCAGAATTGACCTCAGTGAGGTGTCTCGATGAGGTGTGTCGATGTTCATTTCCATCGGAATAACGAGTTGCATGATTGACTTATATTTTTCACGGTGTGGTAGATTTAGCAATAAGAATCCAATATCCATAGTCTACCTTCCAACGGAAGGAAAGGTAAGAAAAGCTATGAATTTCTTTAACCGCAACGTGCAGGAGGTTGATTTTTTTCTTCATTATAAACCTTAGTAATCGACAACGAGTGGAATGAGTCCCTTCTAAAAGTTTGTTTGTTCACGTTTTGAGATGAGTAGAATCCAAAAATGGATAACCCCAACCTGGATAGGAAAAGCCTATTGGTGGACTATTTTGGAAACAGGAACTAAACTCCTCATCCTGAACATTCTCGAAAACCGTTTCCTTATTAATATGTTTGTGACGCAGCCTAAGCGTGAAATCAACCTTTTTGTTAAATGTCTAGACTTTTTTTCAATACGCCGCCTTTTCGTAATAAAAACGTTGGAATGACAATCAGCCAGGATTTTTCAGCCATTTTGTAAAGAAACTGGAAGAGCTTAGCCTTTTTGCAAAACCAACCTATTCTATTTGACAAAAAGGCTGAGCGTTATCCGCCTTAGTTTGATAGTCTGGATGCTAGCAAGCTCGCATCTCAAGAGTAAAAAACATCAAGTAGTCAATCCCTTAGTAAAAATTCAGATTATATGGACATGTAGGTCATAATGATGTGTATAGTTTGTCATTCCAACAATTTCATTAGGATGAGGCGACGAATTGTAAAAAGGCTGATTTCACGAAAAGGCTGCCACATATGCATTATTTTTAATAGTGAAGTCAAAAATGGAAAATTCAGACCGGAAAATAGTAAAATTTTCAATTAAAGAAAAAAAAAAACGATATTTTTAATAAGCAAAACGCCGCATTTGGCTCAAAGGAAAAACGCTTCAATAGCAAGAAAATTGTATTACTAGAATAGGTAACAAAAAAAAAAAAAAAAAAAAAAAATTATTCCCCGTAGGGGGGGGGGGCTCTAGGTCCTACAGGGTTGGCGTCCCTGCGGCCCCGAGCAAGCGTTGGTTCACCTTTGGTGATAGGCCTAGATACTGATCCAACGCCCTCCATGTTTGTTCCCCTGATTCTTCAGACATCGGGAAAACAAGCATGTTGTTTTGATATCCTTCCCTCCCTTTCATTTCCTCACTCCTGTTCTCCCTTCAAATCTCCCAACACGGTCTTAACACATAACACACGACACAACACAAAGACACTCATACTACACACAGGGGCGAGGCTTGTGCTACAAATCCCGGCAGCCCCCAGAATGTGAAGGAGGGAGCAGCACGTTTGGTACTCATACCAGCGTGGGAAGCTCTGAGTCTTGACGGCAGCTCGCTAGCGGTTCGTGGGCTGGTCCAGGTAACGACCATAAAAATCCCCCATGTCCTGTCAAACCGGTTGGCGGCCGGGATGGGATGTTGCATGACATGTGGGGGGCCCCCTCTTGACTCACAATGGACTGCAATCAATAGGCTGGTGGAGGTAGCATTGATTTCAGCGTAGGTAACGACACCACTGTATACTAAACACACACACACACACAATACGCAGTACACACAACCACACTTCCTAAAAAAAACAAAAAAAAAAACTAATGATAATGTCCAACTTAACTATTGCGGGTACTAAAAGTGCCACCCACGATTTCCCCCGGGCTCCCACCCCAGCTGTGGAGATTTCCACCTCTCTCAACCTCTCAATCCACCCCGGTGCATTCCTTAGTAGAAGCACCCAAGATCAGTGAGGCTACTGTCATGGTGTTCTACGGGTCCTGAACCGTTACTTTGTTGGTGACATACAAAGTGTTCTCGATCTGATTTTAATGTGGCAGCGGATAGAAGATCAAGCGCTCGGGCAAAAAACGGGCATTAAAAGAGGCTCCCGTCCCCCTCCCGCCGTCCAGCCAATGGTTCGGGTAGGATTAGAAAATTCCAAATTCACTTACGCCCCCTTTCAGAAAAATTCAAGAAGATCCCCCCACTCGTAGGCTCCCGCCACCCAGCTTTTTGGTGGTGCATAGCATGGGCAGACAGACAAACAAACAGAAGGAGTTTCATTCTTATGAATAACTAGCCGCTCCAACTGGCTTTGCCCATGTCGACGTTCAACTGGAACCCCCCTGTAGAGGTGTATTACAATTGAAACGTGTAGAGGGTGTTGATCGCTTTGCTCACTAGGTGTGGCTGTATAGATGAGACGGTTTTTCACAGTCGAGTAGGACTTGTAGAATGATTGGAAACGGAGATCACTAAGAGTTGGCTTAACGTGTGCAAGGGATATTGCTCATGTAACGGCAGAAAAAGCTTGATACCTCGACAGGAGTTCGAACTCGAGTAGTTACAACTACAGGAAATTTCCCGAAGTTGCAACACTTCAGAAATCAGAGCTATGAGGCCAGGGTGATCAAACCTCTTCGACTGTGAGAGTTATTTTTCTGGTGCGTAACATTTCCTCAGAGTCAAATACCAGCCGTCTCGGCTGGTTTAGGGTCGGACGAATGACGAAGTGAAACTGCAGGCCGCTGGCTCAGTAGATGCTCGCTGGAACAAGTCAGCATTCGAGCGAGGTCATTGTCACGTTGTGTCTTGACTCAAGTGAGTGAGAAAGTGAAAGGACTTTTGGCTCTGGAGGGATTTAATTAATTATTGTTGCGTATGATTTCAGGACCTATTTTGACTGCGCCACTGTAACGCCCAAAAATATTTGATACCTCAACAGGAGTTCGAACTCGCGACGTTACAACTGTGGGAAATTTCCGGAAGTTGCAACACTCCCACGATCAGAGCTATGAGGCCAAGGTGTTGCAACTTCGGGAAATTTCCTGTAATTGTAACGACGCTAGTTCAAACTCCTGTCGAGGTATCAAATATTTTTGGGCCGTTTCGCTCCTTTGAGGTGGGTTGTTTCGCTCCCTTTCCACGCTCTTTCTGGAATGTCTAGATTCGATGGGATATATATAGTCCATCCCGAGTCTAAAGGAAAAATCTCTTTGAAATCCAACGTGTGTAGAGAATTTTGCTAGCTTCGCTCGCTTGGTGTGGGATGTATAGATGCGATGGTATATAGTGGGATACCATCGAGACCTACAGCCCATGTTAAAATATGTGAGGATGCCCCATGAGGAAATATGTGTATGCCCACCCAACTTGGCAGATTTTTTTTTTTTTTTTTTTCTGTTGGAAATTACTACCAAACGTGGAACCTTATGTGGAATCACGAAATGTATAGTTTTAAGAACATTTCATTACTAACAGAACTCAGATTTTGAATGTGTGTACGTATTTGTTTTCCAGTTCTATTTTACTAATGGTAGGCCACTATGGAATGAGATGCGATGGGATATAGTCCATTCCGAGTCCGTAGGAAAAACCTAGTTGAAATCCGACGTGTTCAGGGAATGCTGATCGCATCGCACGCTCGGTATGGCTGCATAGATGCGATGGTCTTTACTGCCGAGTGGGACATGTGTGGGTAATAATTTGCTGCGTTTTCTATGTGGGACCAGGAAACGTTTAGTACGTTTAATAAAGATAGGACAGAAGGGCGATTCAATTAAGATTATGTGGAGCCGCGAAAATAAAAAATAAAATCTTATAAAAAGGGCGAAACGAAAATTATAAATTGCTGTATAATGATTTGCTGCGTTTTCAATGTGGGACCACGAAACGATTATTAGGTTTAATAAAGATAGGCCATTTATCTGCTTAGAACGGTTATCCAATAAAGATCATGTGGAACCACGAAAAGTTTAGTTTTAAGAACATTACATTACTAACATAACTGCCAGACGTTACATTTTCCTACGTTTTTTTGCTGTTGGATATTACTTCCAAACAAATTAAAACTTTTAAAACTAAGTATGCGGAACCACTAAAAGTTTATTAGTTTTAATAAAGATAGGCCATTATCTTATCTGCGTAGAAGGGCAACAAAATAAAGAGTATGTGGAAATAGTAAAACCAACTAATTCAATACATTAATGTTAAAATATGTAAAGGCCGTATCACACTAGCATTTTTTCCGCATTTTTTCTGCGTTTTTAACGCAAAAACGTGAAGGAGA
Organism: Adelphocoris suturalis; assembly: GCA_030762985.1. Lineage (NCBI taxonomy): Eukaryota > Metazoa > Arthropoda > Insecta > Hemiptera > Miridae > Adelphocoris > Adelphocoris suturalis. The sequence goes on from CM061040.1 coordinate 98,095,738, forward strand.
AGAAGTGCGTTTTTCCAAGGTCAGCTTTTTCGACCATTGCGCATCCTGGCGGAGCGTTTTTAAACTCACTTGGGAAAATTAGAACACGTTCTAATTTTTACCTTGACAAGAAAAATGCTAAACATAACCCTTGGGGAGGTTACAATTCAATGAAAAACCCCTAGGAGCCCTAACCTGACAGATTTAATAAAAACGCATTCCGCCAGAATGCGCTGTTTTTGCAGTTATTCCTCTTCAACATTCACTACTGAACTTGAAAAAACGCAGTTTGCCTTCTTCACGTTTCAGCGTTTAAAACGCAGAAAAAATGCGAAAAGAATGCAAGTGTGATACGGCCTTAAGGAAGCTATACCTACTTTACAAAGCTGTACCAACAGAACTGTCGGATGTTAAATTTTTGTTCTTCTACTAATTTTATACGTCCATGTACAATATGTGAGAATGTTATACTGCCCACCCTACTTGGCAGACTTTTTTTCAGTTGGAAATTATTTACAAACAAATTTAATTCTATAAAACTATGTTGAACCACGAAAAGTTTATTAGATTTGATAAAGATGGGCTGAATAATCACGGGAACGGAAAACAACTTTTAACGGGATCCTGAATACAACTTTATTGTAATACAACGGTAAAACTGACAATATTACGGGAAGGCGATTAGACTGAATAAACATATGAAACGATACTGCCTTATTTCTCTTCCTCTTCCAACTCACGCCCAGGGCGCTCGTCATCAAGTGCAGTGTTTACGAAATATAGATAATACAGCACAATTACAAATGACTTAATTTAATTACATAAATTTGCGGGAGCACAGATCACTTTATCGATCAGGGATATTCTGGATTAAATTGGGAAATATTAGTTTTCATTGTTCCATTCAAATGTATTTAATAGGTATGAAGCTGGAGAAGATGCTACGCTAGCGCTGGACTCGGGAATTAAGAGAACTAGGTCTATGGAATGTCGGAGGCGGGAATTACAAATTTGGTTACGACCAAACATAGGCCGTTATTTATTGCTATGTAATAATTTACTGCGTTTTCTATGTGGGACCACGAAAAATTAGTTTTAAGTACATTTCAATTCTTCAACTAATGCTATACGTTCATGTTAAAATATGTGAGGAAGTGATACTGCCCTCTTAATTTGGCAGACGTTTTTTTCTGTTGGAAATTACTTAAAAACAAATTAAATCTTATAAAACTATGTGGAACCACCAAAAGTTTATAAGATTTAATAAAGATAGGCCATTGTTGTATGTGGGCAGGAGGGCAAAAGGAAACCCCCCCCCAAAGTACAGCAATGTCAGGACAAATCGTCATTGGATCCCCTTCAGGTAAAAATGGCAGATTCGAGATTCGCAGATTCCAGAAACGGAGGGCTTTTTATTTTAATCGCTTCGCCTCCCTTCTCCTCGCATTTTGTCTAATTTCCTGTCGCTTTTTTCGATATCCAATTTCGAATTCAGATTTGGCGGAATCAAAACTGTATTTCGCCCGCAAAAATAGTCCCGAAAAACGTCTTTTTATATGGTCAATTTTAATGCGGAAAAAAAAACGAAATTATTTTTCGGAATTTTCGAGAAAATGGGTCCGTAATCTTTCATTTTTTTTACGCATTTCCCAAAACGTTTTTCGCAATCCAATCGCGCGTTTTTGTTTCTCATACCAAAACCTACGAACGGCATCTTTCTGGAATTCTCGGCGGTTGTTTAGATTGGTAGGGGAAGCGGGGAAGTCGAAAAGAAGGGCATTAAAAAGAGCTCCCACCCTTCCTCCCGCCCTACAGCCCATGGTTCGGGCGGGATTAGAAAAATTTCGGGCGGAATTAGAAAATTTTAAAATCACTTATGCCCCCTTTCAGAAAAATCCAAGAAGATCCCCCACTCGTAGCCTCCCGCCACTCAGCCATTTAGCCGTGCATAAAATGGACAGACAAACAGACAGAGTTTCATTCCTATAAATTATAGAAATAGAGATCAACGACGTTATAGAATAGTTTATCAACGACGAACTAGAATATTGAAAAAATTGCACAACCCATTCGCACAAAACTATTATTAAAAATTCACTCAGATTTTACGAAAAAAAAACTAAAATCCGAAGTTTTTCAGAATATCATTTAGAACGAGTTTTTGCCATAAAATTGCTAGTTAACAATTTCTTTGTACTCAAATTACTCAAATTTAAAAACAATGTGACCTAAGATAATACAATGTTAAGAAAATTCGCTCATCAGTCATGCTGCATGACTGGTTATTTTTAATCTTGACTGTGGACAGCCATTCCAGGAGTCGAGGCTATCAAGACTCAGTAACAAAGAAAGTAACGTTAATCAACGGACTACCTTTAACGTAGCCTACGGATTTTAGAAGTCAGTAGGCAGGAATGCCAATGCGGCTTATGACGGCTTAAGCCACAAGTGCCTCTTCGATTACGGCAATGCATTCAGATGAAAAAACAAAAAAAAAAAAAAAAAAAAAAAAAAAATATATATATATATATATATATATATATATATATATATATATATATATATACCAAAATCCATTGCATATTTCTATTTCTCCATCTCTATCTATACTATTTTATAAGAAAGAAACTCTGTCTGTCAGTCTGTCCATGCTATGCACCTTCTTGGATTTTTCCGAAAGGGGGCATAAGCGATTTTAAAATTTTCTACTCCCACCCGAACCATGGGCTGAGGGCTGGAGGGGGTTGGGTGCCCTTTTAAAACTCATCTTTCAAGCCACTGGCCGCTGCCACATTAAAATTTGATCGAGAGCACTTGTATGTCAGCGACAAAGTTACGTTTTTGGAACACGATGGTGCCGTCAAAATTGCCGTGACATGCTGTATTCGTGGGGAAATCTGCGAGAATATGCGGGAAATGACGAATGAAATTCAATCCCCGCTATGGCTTTTCCGCCTAAGACCCAGTAAATTTTGAAGATTTTTGATCGGGTTGGTCTTAAAATGTTTGTTGCAGTTACAATATGGTCCCATTTGGGTTTCGAGGCATGAAATTCTTTTTACCAATTGTAGTGAACGAAAACAGACGAAAACGTTCATATTTAATGATAGGAGGGGGTGATTGGAAGGGACCATAGCGATAAATCGTGATATTTCAACTAAATTCATCTGATTTCCGTGACATTTGTTATTATTTGTTCCATCCAGATTTTAGTCCAGCTATGCGATCTTGGAACTTTCAGATTTACAGTTGTTTGAGGGGTATATGGAATGGAAGATTAATTAAGATAATTCACGATATTTTTCTTTTGTTTATTCTTACCGAAAAATATACTCAATCCATTCATTGGGCCGTCCCTGTAATGCATGCATTGCTTACCATTATGCTTATTTAAAGGTATTTCCTCGCCGCCTTTAGGGGGAGTTTTGTAAAAAATACAAAAAAAACTAATCTTGTGGACGCTACCCAAACCACAATTCTCAACCAATTTTCAAGATTCCTTCTTTTTTCGATACCAATTTTAGTGTGATTAGGCAACAAACCTCAGACATTTTGAATTTGAATTTGAAAAAGGAAGGAGGAAAATGGAGCCGGTAAAGCCGAAAAAACCTGCTTTTCCACGACAAATTTTGTGAACGCTGCCAAGGTTCCAATTCTTAACCTTTTTTTTTTTTTTTTTTTTTGTTCTATCCTACTTCTAGCCTAATTGAGCAACAACCCTTGGAAATTTCGGACATACGCTGACCATTCTACGATATTCTCTCTTTTTCCCAAGAATTTGGTATAGGTAGTTTTGCAACGTGGGTTACAAGTTTCAAATTTCAATAAGGAAAAGAGCGATAGGAGGGGGTAACCCTGATAAATCGTGGTGTTTACGCTATTCTTATATGATTCTAATCTGATTATATGTCAGAAGTCTCAGATTTTATTAAGGACGGCGGTAATTGTTGTAAATCGCAAAGTTTCCACTATTAATTATCACCTGATAGGTATCTGTAACTGTAATTTTGTTCGATCCAAAGTTCAATCTAGTTAGGGATTCAATAATCCTTGGACGGTTCAGATTTGCTAAAGAAGGGGTAAATAGAGGGAGTAATTTTTACCAATCATGATATTTTCGATCCTCAATCTCTCTCGCTCCCTCTTTAGTAATCTTTCGGTTTACATGAGCTTAAATCGGGGACTTCATTTTAATTACAGATTTTTATGAAGAGGAGTGATAGAGGAGGTCAATAAGACCGATATATCGTGATATTTTCAACCACTCTTGAAAGCAGTTCATGTCCTATTATGGTAATGCACAAAGTAGGGGGGGGGGGGGTTGTTCCTTGCATTTTAGGTTATAATGAAGAAAGTAAAGCCAGTAAAATCACGATCTATTCGCTCATCTCGCCAAAGTAACACAGATATGTCCGTGCAATGCATGCATTACTTACCAATATGCTTAACTATGCCTAGTACAGTAATTTGGTGCTGCCATGCACATGCTATGAAGATTATAAGGTTTTCCCGCGGTCACGATTCACATGAAATTAAATTGTACCTAGTATATCCTATAATCGTTTAAAATTATTTTGCTGATAATGGGCACGATTTAAAATCGAGTATGCCTGCGGATGATAATCTCGTTCATAAAAAAACAATCATTCGTTTTTAGTTCCAACAAAGAGAGCAGGCAGAAACGATTGTCAACTTGCTTGGGAGTCTATTGATGAAGGTTATACCTGGTGAGGAGAAAACCTGTCAATACGTTTCCGCAAGATTTGATACACAAGTCATTGCGGCCAACCTCAAAACCTCAGTTTCTCAAGGGCCGCAGGAACACCGCTCCAAGTTATTCACGGTTTATTAATCCCGTTGCCAGAAAGGCTCTTTTGTGTTTTCCCTCCTCCGGCATAAAAGGACGGGAGGAAGAAAATGATCAAGTGTGAGGAGCTATCGGTTCCAAGTTATTGATACATCCCCTCTCCATCCCTCGATTCGCTGCCATTCAACCATCACCTACCATATTTCACACCAACGACATAATGCGTGGTGGTATTGTAAAATTTATTACCTACAACTTTTTCAATTGCGGGACGGTCTATCGGTTTCAGCAGCTGCATAGGCATCAAGGATTTTCTAATATGACTTATGAGAAACCATTATAGGTAGACAACAATAAATTGACCTATCATAACTGGTCTGTTATGAGAAGGTACCTTGCCACAGTAAGCCAAACAATTGAAGAGCGAGGATAGTTAACAGTAAATCTTAGGCGTGACAACGCAGCTAATTGTTTTACCAAATTTTATTACTTTCTTATTAAATAGTTTTTCTAAACAAATCAGTGAACTATATATTCTTTATATTAATTTTGATAAGGACATGTCGTATGGTGGGGTCAGAGAAAATAAATGTGTAACGGCACGAAAAGTGTTTCACAATAACTTAGGTACCAACAACGGTTGTATTTTATATTAGTAAATTAGAGGGTAACAGGAACTCCAAATGCATCCGAACAAATATATTTCTACGTATGGAATATTAGAAGCGATCTGTTAAAAATGACTATCGATCATGTTTGTTATTCTCGGAAACATTGTATGTATTGTGCGTCATACCGAAGTTGGTTCAAACCAGATGATATACCAACATTTTACTTGGCCATAAAAAATATCCTTCTTTCAATGTTCTGTGTAACGGAGTTTTGTAAAATGATTTACGATTTCTGACTTAACCACGGCGATGAGTTACCCATCCACCCGTTCCAAATGTCAGCAACCCAAGTTAAATATATGAAATAAGCTCATTTCAACTAGCTAAATAAATAACAAATTAGCTCACTCAGCTGGTTAGAGTGGTTCATTAAGTTGTCAAACAAGAATAGATAAAGCAGCGGAAAAAAAAGTTTTTCTCGAACGAAATATAATGTACCTACCTACTCTCTTTTAACCCCCATGATTTTTTTGTTATTTTTTTCAGTGTCGTTAAAGAGTAATGCGGTCAAAAAAACCAAAAAAACATAAGGCAAAAACAGTTTTTCTTCTAATGATTAATTTTTAAGAGCGAATATCTCGAATATAATACATCATACCTATCAATAAAATCGACAAGTGTAACAGGAATTAGAGACATCATGCCGATAGGGCGCAAAAGTTCCATTAAGAGAAAAAAGTCCAGTCATACAGCATGACCCCATGAGCGAATTTTTGAAGAAATCTTCGACATTTCAGTCGCTATTGATCGAGTAGAGAAATTTTAGTTTATGATTTTGATAGAAAAACATGGAATCAAATTATTAAAAATAATTAGGAGGTACTCATACTTTATTATTATCAAACTAATCTTGTAGATTTCAACCTCGAGATTAACGTTACTGACGCTGCTAGTCTGTGTGCTGCGTACTAGTATGTAAAAAATAGAACTTCTTCATAATTTCATGGCTGATATTTTCTAAGCCACAGTCAGTATTAAAGTACACCAAGTCATACATCAAGTACTAAAACAGTTGAGCGTAAAACATTAAAGAGAGCGACCGAGAGAATCGGAGGACGGAATAAACACAGAGTAAACTCATCAGTTGTGATTACATTTTTTAACACAGGATGTGTTTTTACGGAGGGATATTTGGTTTGAAAATGTCTATCCAGTAAGATCCCTCCGAACCCCACCCCTCTGTCGTGTCTATACACGGCCAAACGGCTGAGTGGGGGGAGTGTACGAGTGGGGGGATCGTCTTGGGATTTTCCGAAAGGGGGCATAAGCGAATTTAAAATTTTGTAATCCCACCCGAACCATGGGCCGTAGGGCGGGAGGGGGGTCAAAGTAACGGTTAATGTGCGCTTTTTGGACTTCCCCGCTTCCTGTACCCCTCTAAACGGCCGTTGAAAATTCCGGAAAAATACCGGTTTCCGTCAACGAGGAAGACGACGGCGTGATCGGATCGCGAAAAAAGTATCGGGAAATGCGTCAAAAAATGCAAGAGTGCGGACCCGTTTTCTCGAAAAGTCCGACGAAAAACTTTGTTTTTTCTTATTAAAATATACCCCATAAAGGTACGTTTTTCGGAACGGTTTTCGCGGGCGAAATAAAGGTTTGATCCCGACGAATCTGAATCCGAAATTGGATATCGAAAAAAGTGACGGGAAGTAGGTCAGAATGCCAGGGGAAGCGAGGCGAAGCGATTAAAGTGACGTGGAGGCGAGCGAAGCGAGCCAGAGTGGCTAGTATGTTGATAATGGTGAGTGGAAACGCTGCTCAAGTGTTCTCTACGGACTGGGCAATCAGTACCTACTCACGTAGCCCTGCGACCCATCATTCGCGCGAGTGTGTGTATAAATGAAAATATATAATATAATATTCATGTAATATAATACACAGTGGCAAGCATTATTATAATATTATTTTAAATATTATAAATAAGCCGGGAGGTAACAAAGACGGGTACGTACTGCTCCCATTTCATTGACAGTTAGTATTCAGACGTTAGTTGGATTGCTTGTAATCTTTATGATTATTTGACTAATTCATCAGGAAGCGGGTGTTTTCTTATTTAAAGATCTCGTTTGAAGAAGAAAAAATCACTACTTCTATTAATAATAATTTTCCAATCGGTTGTGATACTTTAAATGTACCTGTTGTGATTAAGTAGGGTAATGTAACCCGTTCTAGTTCAGAAACACAAAAATTTACCTACCTATATTGCTGAATTGCTGCTATTGTATTGTTGAAATCCATCCACTATTGAAAAATTCATTCAGCCTCTTGTGATTAATAGTTCGAGTCTTAAAACCAGTTAGTTTGTCCAAGTTCAATAAACTCACTCCTCGAGATGAAATGCAATGTTTTGAATTTTACCTACAATTCAGCTGAATACAAATCGCACAAAACATTTACGTTTTACATGTTTAGAGTTCAATTCATAATTCATCTCTTTTACATGCTAATAAAGTTTATTTAAGTTTCAAGGGAAGATTTCTGGCCGAACTTACCAGAATGCCACCAGCCCTCCGGGGAATCCCCGAAATACACATTCTGTGTTTCATTGGTTTGATCCTTGATCCTAACATTAACAATCCGGGGGTCTGGGGGTGTCCCCCAGTTTTCATTTTACAATAAATGAACACAAACCACTGGCGGCTAGACACCCCCAACGGCAACGTTTTTTTTTAACAAGCACCTACTACCTACGTTTTAAACAACATGGTTCTAGGATTGGTTATACAGGGATACTTCCATAAGAGTAGTTCAATCTGAATTTGGACAATGTTTCATGCAAATATTACCGATTTTTACAACTAGCGAACGGCAGTATTTCGATTTTTGACTGATTTTTCAACTTTGAAATTTTTGAAAACTTGGTACATATTCTTATAGGAAATTTTACACTGATTCCGAATATCCCACCTGTTAGTATGCAGAAAAAAAAAAATTCGCACAACAAATCGCAAAAAACAGGCTATTTAGAAATTTTTGACTAGATTTTTGAGAATTTCAACCCGAAGATGTAATCCGATCATGCTGGCCAACGAACTTGAACTTTCGTTTTGTGTCCTTAACATTTTAAAATTTGTTTGAAGTTTCTAGCACAGTTCTACGGACAGTTATCGTCTGGAATGACACATACATATATACATACATACATACATATATACATTTTTTTTTTTTTTTTTTTTTTTTAATAAACCTCTCCTCAAAGACGGAGGGGGCACGCCATTAAATTGAAAAATAAACAAATAAAATAAAAAAGTGGGGAGGACGCCCAGTTTTACCCGACGCCGGCTCTAGGGATAAGAGAAGTTGCAGGACGAGGAAGAAGAATGGGATGAAAGGAAGTGCCCCTATAAAATTACCACTAGTTCAAGTAAGAACCCCTCAGGACGCGGGTGGTGATACCACGGAGTACTCCTGCCGAGATCCCCAACTCGAGTAACTCCGTGGCGCTTTTCCCCCACCACACCCCTTGCCATGACACGGTCGTGGCAATGACCTTGATATTATTAGGTGCCACTCCCTTTTTGATATCGCGTGGCGCAGATCATTTCTATCATATTTACTTTTCTTAGCCCGCCAGGTCTGCTCCATGTCCACACTGCCACTGACAACCTGGACATCCAGGATTATGGCAGACCCATCGGGCTTGATCGCAACGATATCTGGCTTCTTGCCCCGGTCACTCGGCATGTGGTATAGTCTCTCCCTTTCGACATCCCAACCGCTAGATTACAAAGCACCTGCTATCTGCTTGGCAACCGCAGTACGTGGACACTGCTGCACCACATGATAAAGATTCTCATTTTTACCCCGACAGGCACGGCAAAGGGTGTCTGCTGTCCCGCGACTACTCCTCGAACACCTAGCCAAGGTGGCTAACGTAGCCACCCCGACGGCGTGAAAATGGCGATAGTCGCGGGCCCCAATGCCCTCTGAAGCCCATTCCACCCACTGGGTAGAAATGGGGGAATCAGAGCACTGTTGGAGTTCTTTACCATCTAATGACTCATGCAGTCTGCTGGGTTTGGGAGCAGTAGGTGTTGCTCGATCGCACCACAAGAAGTGCTGCCGGACAAAGTCCAGGTCAGCAGCAGTGTAGGCGACCTCCCAGCTCGAGCCCCTAAGGGCAAGCATTCGCTGGCGGCGTAAAGATGGGATGCTGGAAGAAAGAGAGACAATACCAAGCCCACCTGCCTTGACTTGTGCGTGGATGTAAGCACTTGGGACACCAGGTGGAATGCCTAGCCAAGAGCGCACAGCAGAGCGAACTTCACAATCTAACTCAAGCAGCCTCCCGGCAGAAAGCCTGCCAAAGACATGTTTTAGCCTCATAACATTCATTTGTACGTACTATGACTCACATGTATGTATGTTATACATACTATATGAACCCCCCCCCCCCCTCCCTGTTCCGCCACTGTACTCTTCATTCCCATCATAGTGAGTGTAGTGGATTTATATATGTTTGACTAGGGGTACGTACCCCTAGAGGAATGCCTTTAGGCAAATCCTGAGTCGAGAGAATTTTATTAGTCTGGTAATTCGGGTTTGTTCCTTGATGAGGAACTTGTTGAAGGTGCTGAAAAGTACCTTCAGATTGGTGTTTATCCTGTTTCCAAAGGGGTGATATTTGTCGGACTCATAGGCAAATGTCTCGCCATGTAGAGCGGCGATGTGCCGTTCTTTTTGAATATCTCTTGCATGGGAGAGATATGTTTCATCCGTCGAGGGACCTCTTTGTGTCCACTGGTAGTGGAAGTCTGTAGGTCTTGAAAAGTACCTTTTTGTTCATTAAAAGTGGACGACTGGAAGTTCTGAAAAGAACTGTTGTCTTGTGAGTACCTGGTCCCAAAGGACGGGTATGTTTCCTCGAGCTGGTAAGCCATACGAGGAGCCCCAGTTGTAGGGGACTGAAACTCGTGAACTACGTCAATTCCGTTGTTGAAAGGCCGGAGTACGTGAGTTTCTGATTGTGTTGGAACCCTCTGTGTTTCTAGAGGGGTTGTCCAGGCGTAATTCGCCGGGAGATCGGGGTGTGAAACGCCGGTGATTGTCGCGGCGAGGAAGCCTGAGCTCCCCGGGCCCGCATAGGCAGCGCCACTATTTATTGTAAGTACATCAATGTACAGTTTTACGTACATGAATATAATGAGGTATATATAAATCAGTCCTCTGTCGATCTTTGTCTTTTTGGCAGAGCTGGCTCGTCATCCTCACTGCCGTCTGTGACATCTGCTTCTTTGAATGGAGTGAACGTGGTGGGCTGATCGTAGTTCAGTTCTTTGTCAGTGTCGTAGTCTGTGTCCTCTTCATTGAAGTCGGGCTGTGGGGAGTTATCACACGTAGTCCTACAATAGTTTTTGCACACAGCTTAACAGATGAGTCCTGCTTTTTTGCAAATGCAGCCTCTTGTAGTGCACCCACTAGCGCACTTGCACCTGATGATGTCAAAGAGATGGTCTGGAGCAGCTTTTAATGTTGTTGTTTTGGAATTCACACCTGAATTTAAAAGATTGATTTGACATTTCTGTTAACGTCACAAGCGTGGATTATACTAAGAGCAGTAATATCAAATAAAGGTGTGGTACCGTGAACAATGAACGTGAGCACTAGTAATACCAACCTCGTTTGGTTAAGCTCCAGCCTCAGGCAGATGGTATTTTTTGGCACATTCTCTTCCTGCACTCAATTAGTGGGTGTGGCACAACATCAGCTCCCTTTGGAATTGGGAAAAAGAAAGCCGTGCAAGTGCTTGAAAAAAATCCTTGGCTGTCAGACATAGTAAGCATTTTTAAGGACCCAGAAGCAATTCCAAACCAAATCTCTGATGCTGGAGAGCAGTTCTTGGTGAAGATGTATGGAGGGAATGTGGAGGTTGATGATTTGGATGGCTTGGGGTACCGCTCATTCCAAACTGTAGTGGTTAAACCAACGTTTCAATTAGCCAGACTGCCACCCACTCAAGATGCTGCGAAGTACCACTCCTACAGGGCATACCCACAAGTTCAAACATGGCTTGGATGTGCAGGAAAACACCTAAAAATACCATCTGCCTGGGGCTGGAGCTTAACCAAACGAGGTTGGTATTACTAGTGCTCACGTTCATTGTTCACGGTACCACACCTTTATTTGATATTACTGCTCTTAGTATAATCCACGCTTGTGACGTTAACAGAAATGTCAAATCAATCTTTTAAATTCAGGTGTGAATTCCAAAACAACAACATTAAAAGCTGCTCCAGACCATCTCTTTGACATCATCAGGTGCAAGTGCGCTAGTGGGTGCACTACAAGAGGCTGCATTTGCAAAAAAGCAGGACTCATCTGTTAAGCTGTGTGCAAAAACTATTGTAGGACTACGTGTGATAACTCCCCACAGCCCGACTTCAATGAAGAGGACACAGACTACGACACTGACAAAGAACTGAACTACGATCAGCCCACCACGTTCACTCCATTCAAAGAAGCAGATGTCACAGACGGCAGTGAGGATGACGAGCCAGCTCTGCCAAAAAGACAAAGATCGACAGAGGACTGATTTATATATACCTCATTATATTCATGTACGTAAAACTGTACATTGATGTACTTACAATAAATAGTGGCGCTGCCTGTGCGGGCCCAGGGAGCTCAGGCTTCCTCGCCGCGACAATCACCGGCGTTTCACACCCCGATCTCCCGGCGAATTACGCCTGGACAACCCCTCTAGAAACACAGAGGGTTCCAACACAATCAGAAACTCACGTACTCCGGCCTTTCAACAACGGAATTGACGTAGTTCACGAGTTTCAGTCCCCTACAACTGGGGCTCCTCGTATGGCTTACCAGCTCGAGGAAACATACCCGTCCTTTGGGACCAGGTACTCACAAGACAACAGTTCTTTTCAGAACTTCCAGTCTTCCACTTTTAATGAACAAAAAGGTACTTTTCAAGACCTACAGACTTCCACTACCAGTGGACACAAAGAGGTCCTTCGACGGATGAAACATATCTCTCCCACGCAAGAGATATTCAAAAAGAACGGCACATCGCCGCTCTACATGGCGAGACATTTGCCTATGAGTCCGACAAATATCACCCCTTTGGAAACAGGATAAACACCAATCTGAAGGTACTTTTCAGCACCTTCAACAAGTTCCTCATCAAGGAACAAACCCGAATTACCAGACTCATAAAATTCTCTCGACTCAGGATTTGCCTAAAGGCATTCCTCTAGGGGTACGTACCCCTAGTCAAACATATATAAATCCACTACACTCACTATGATGGGAATGAAGAGTACAGTGGCGGAACAGGGAGGGGGGGGGGTTCATATAGTATGTATAACATACATACATGTGAGTCATAGTACGTACAAATGAATGTTATGAGGCTAAAACATGCATTTTTCCGTAACATTGTACATTTGGAGAAATTTGATGTACTTTGGAAGGGCTGTAACATAGCAGCTATTCGGTTTAAAAAAAACATGTGACTAGTGAAATTTGAAGGAAATTTAATGCTCTTTCCGAGAATGTAATAAAAAAGACCTTTACAAGGCATAGTTTTCGAGTTATAGTCGGAAAACCGAAAAAAGTCCGAAAAAATCGTGGTTTTTCGGCCACCCACAATCGAGCACAGGCTTTTTTTGTCAGAAAACTCGGATTTAGCTTCCCTAGGCATCCCAAAACAACACCCCAAAATTTCATTAACTTTCCAATTATGTCCAGGCAAAAGTACCTCACAGCTGGACTAAAAATCGAAAAAAGAAAAATTGTGTGTAGGGCATTTAATTTTAGGCAGATTAAATTTATTGATTTATTTCAAGAGACTGTGGTATACTGATGAAAGACCTTTTAGATCCGTTTTGTGGTTCAAACATTTATCCTTATTTTTAATCATCTGAGCAATTTCTTTAATTTTTCTTTTTTCTAAATGTTTTTCAAGACAGCAAATTGACCAGTTATCTTCAACTACAGGGTCATGTTTTGTTAGGGCAATGTGTTTCGCAAATGCAGTTGGGTAAATTTTATTGTGTGGGTTGTGACTGTTTTCATTAAAGGCTTTTTTATTGTCATACGTGTGTCCCTTCATTCTTTCTACCCCCAGTTGTTTTGTTTCCCCATAGTAGTATGAGTCACAATTTTTGCATTTTATAGAGTACACAATGTCACTAATTTCCTCTTTTTTGAGTGGGTCTTTTAGTTTTGAAAAAAGCTGTTTATTTTTCTGTGTGCTGTGTGTGTAAAATGCGACTTTCAAATTGGGGTTGTATGCGTTGATTTTTTTCTTTATTAATTCTGAAGTTGGGCCTATATATCTGAGTGATGTATAGTTGGTGGTGTGTAATTGAGAATCTGCTGAATTACGTGGGTTGTTATTGTTGGTTTGGACATTTTGGGCTGGTAGATTGTTGGGGATACTTTGATTATTGGAGTTGGTAGTTATGGGTTGAGTGGTTATGGTGTTGTTGGTAGATATTGATTTATTGATTGTTTGGTATATGATTTTTTTGATTAGCTTTAATGGGTAATTATTGGCTAATAGTATGATTTTAGCATCTTCAATTATTCTGTTGTGAAACTTTTGATGTGCAAGGCTTAGTCTTCTCTGTAGTAGGTTCTTGGCAGTGTTTAGTTTGAAGTGAAATGGTTGAGATGACAAGTAATTTATTAGACGTCCAGAATATGTTGGTTTATGGTAGTAGTCTGTGATAATTGATCCATCTGGCTCTCTGATGATTTTAATATCCAAAAAGGGAAGACAATTATTTTCTTCCATTTCTATGATGAAAGACATTTGGGGGCAGCAGAATCTGTTGAATTCGTCTAGGAGTGGGGTTATGATAGATTCTTCCACTATGAGAAGAGAATCGTCAACATATTTTCGGGACCAGAGCACTCTTCCCCCAAATTTATCTAGAATGACTTTGAAGAATTCATCTAGGACAATATCTGCTATTATGGGACTGCATGGATTTCCCATAGGTACTCCTGTTTTTTGTCTGTAGAACTTAGATTTGAAAACTAGGTAATTAGTGTTGAGAACAAACTCTAGAATAGTCATAAATTGATTGTACTCGAGTTTGGGATGGTTAATTTGAATTTTTGGCCAATGTTTTTTAATTGTATCTATAACCAGTGTTAAGAGAATAGTGTTGAAAAGAGAGACAGCATCCATTGATATCATCTTGTGGTTCGGGGGTATTTTGATGTTTTTGAGTGAATCTTTGATTTCGTGTGAGTTTTTTGTGTTGAACTGTTCATTGTCTACGCAAGGTTTTAATAGATTAGCAAAAAATTGAGATAAATTGTAGTTGGGACTGTTGATTGTGTTGACTATTGGTCTTAATTGTTGTGGATCATTCATTTTGTGAACCTTAGGAAGAGCATAGATTCTTGGGGCTACAGATTTGTGTGATGCTAATCTGATTTGTGTTGTTTTATCAATGATTTTGTTTTTATGCAGTGTGTATATGATGGAGTTGGCTTGTCTTTCCAATTTTTTTGTGGGCTCTACATTAAGTAATTCATAACTATCTTGGTTTTGTAGCAATCCATTAAGTATAGTTTCATATTCAGATTTATACATTACTAAACTAACAGCTCCTTTGTCAGCTCGTAGGAACAGTAACTGGGGATTTTGTTTAACAAATTGTTTTGTCTTCTTAAGTTCTTCTTCATTTATTAGTTGATTTTGGTTGCGGTTATTAGTATGACGAGCAGGGTTGTTTTTATTGGTCAGTATATTCACTATTTCACATCTTGCATCTTTTTTCTTTGTTTCATTTACATCTCAATTTTGGATAATATTCTCAACATCAGCTACCAAGACTTGAATGGGAACAGTTCTGTTATTGTTGCAAAAATTTTCGCCAAGGCTGAGTACTTTGTGGACTTCTGGGGAAATGGTTACATCAGTTAAATTGACAAGCCATCTCTGCTTTAATTCTTCTACTTTAGTGTTACAGGTATTTCGGCTAGTTTCAGACTTATCTTTTTTAAGGGACTCAATTTTCCTGTTTTGTGTTTTAGTTTTCTTATTTCTAAGTTTAAGGCATACGTTATTACAATAATCAACGATTTTTGCCATCAAGTCTGGATCTGATAGTATCGTTTCTATGCTATGATAATGACTTTCTACGTTATGTTTAAGCTTATCCAATTTCCACCAGTTCATTTTGATTTCTAATTTCAGTATCTTTAAATTAGTGCTAATACAAAGATCAGATAGTGCTTTGTTGTGGGGGCACTTGTTATCTAGAGCTAGTTTTTTTTATTCCTTTGGTGGTGTTATCAATATGTCTAGGAGTCAAGTTGAGCCGTTTACAGCATTCTAGAAATGTGTTGTCACACTGGAGGACGCATACTTTCTTCTTGAGTTCAATCCATGCATCTACTAACTTCTTCACGTTGTAGCCATATTTCTGGGTCACATGAATAGGACCCAGCTCCTCGGTTGAAACGTTGTGATTAAACACCTTAAAAAACTCGAGACTAGACTGGTCATTCAACCTCCCGAATATAGATATATATCACTAGTCAACCAAATATATATATATATATATATATATATATATATATATATATATAATAATATATATATATATATATATATATATATATATATATAACATATATAACATATATATTATATGTTGAGTTCTCGACCACTTTTTCTCAAAACAAGGTGTTAAGGTTATTGAGGGTTGGTCAATGAATCAGGTTTTACGTTTTACTCCTTACGCCGACGTTTCGTCTAATTTATTAGACATCTTCAGGGCTACAAATAATACAATAGGTATCAACTAGGAGGTAGATAAATCACTAGGGTTAAGCTTATCAGCAACATGTAATAGAACAACGTGGGTTATTTATATGATTAAACTAGTTTTTTTTACATATCTGAGGGATATTATTGTCCTATTTCATTGTATGTTGTAAATCATGTTGTAGCTAATACACTGTAGCTATAAAACGGGCACCAAACAATATGCTGAGGGCAGGATTCTAAGTTCACTATCAGTAAACTTATCACAATGTTTATGGTATCACATGGAGCTCACTTGTTGTTGTTGTGTGTCTGCCCCTAACTTTCCTTCTCTAATCTACATTGTCTTATAATTATATTTAAATACAAAATACTTAAAACTAATGACAGAATGACTAATTGGAGGGTTACATAGTCATTGCAAATTAAAAGCAGTCAAGGACATGAAGATGTCTAATAAATTAGACGAAACGTCAGCGTAAGGAGTAAAACCTGATTCATTGACCAACCCTCAAGAACCTTAACACCTTATATATATATATATATATATATATATATATATATATAATACTTTTATTATATATTTATAGTTTTTCAAACATAAAACTATATACCTATATTGCGTCCCGACTCAAGTCCATCAAACTCTGAGGGTCGATTCTAAAGCGCATTTCTGATCAAAAGTTCTTCCTAGAGATTTCTTTCTCGATATGTTTCATTATTAAGATTTTTTATTCTTCGACCTTTTGTCACTAAAGCGGTCATGACTCCGTTAATTTGCTGAGTAAATTCAAATGTGAGGATACCGTTAGAAAGAGCATTAAATTTCCAATCTGATAAATGAACATAATTTTCCAACCTTCTTCAAGAATTAAGGTTTGAGACATGAAAAAGCCCCGTGAAAAGCAAATTTTTCCAAATTTGGGAAACCTGGAGTTTATTCAATCCGGAATTGAACTATACGAGCCAACATTTTTCAAGATGAAAGAAGGGTATAACTGTGCCAAAATTTCCCTTTTCCAATGGTGTAGTCAATTTTATGTGTTTATAGGGGTGAAAGCAGTTAGCTAAATTGTAAATAAAACTAGGTTATAATGAATGTGGTTGGAGAGATTTGCAAGTGTTACCATTTGATTCAGCGTAAAACAATACGTAGAAACCGACCTCAAACTTGTATTTTCTTAGAAAGTCATTTTTCAAGAAAACCCACGATTTCATTCAAAAACAATGTTTTTCATCATTAAAATACAGTTTTCTCCCCTAATTAGCGAAGTGAAAGTAGAATTGGCTACAACGTTGAATAGGTCTGATTTTGGTGCAGCTTTTACCGTTCTTGCGTCTTGAAATAATATTGGTTCTCTCGAGTAATAAACTCGAGAGTTCCCAAATAAGATGAAATTCGCTTTTTAAGATGAAATTATCTTTACAACAGTAATACTCAAATTTGAATTTACACAGATAATTGAGGGAGTTATGATATTTTTAGTCGAAGGTAAAACGGTCGAAAAAACGAAAAAAATCGTAATAATTTATTGAATCGAAAACTAAGCGTTAAAAATATCTTTATGAGAAACTTTCGATCAAAAATGAGCTCTAAAATCAACCCCTTGATTTTCTCACTAGTTTAATGTAGACATCCTGTAGGTATATATATTCCAAAAAACTTCGAATTTTTTTTCTCAAACTATGTTTTTTGTAAAGATTTTAAAAATGACCAAATCACTCATTGCTCATGTGCGCAATTGACATCAACTTTGTTTTTTAAGGGGATTCCCAATTTTTATTGCAGATTTGAATTTTACGTTACCTTACATGAAGAAATGACCCATCACTCTATTATATTAGTGCTGATAACATATCAAGCGACAAATGGGCGCAATTCTGCTGTAAAAATGCGTGATTCAGTTCTTAAATCGCTAAAATTTGAAATAGGTAAGTATTGAGTTTTTGAAGATATTAAATAGTCACATGTAATATATAATTTTGAGGCATTTTTTCGTACTGAACCTCGTAATGATGTTCATTTATTGCTATTTGAAACACCAACTTGTGAAAACACCGATAAATCGACCAAAATTGTACTTTTACTACTCATTTCCACATAGGAAAAAGCGTATCAACTAAAATTTAGCTTTTTTTCCAGAGTTTTTGGGTACTCCATGTCCTGCAATGACTAAAAATGTTCTGCATCAATTGATGAGTATATATTATATTATGGTTGTTATGGTGCTTTGTGTGTGATTTGTATTACTAAGGTATATACATATATAAATACACATGGTAATTTCGGAGACCAAACTAGAGTTGTGGCTAATTTTTTATTAGGTACCGACATTTCTACCCGCAGCGTTTGGGTCCTATTAACGAAATAGTTACATGACCAAATATTTATGAATTTAGCTTCAGCTTTCACAAAACCAACAACTCTTAGGTAGATAAATATCCTAGATATTTCTCAATAGGTGAGTTACCTACGCAAACATTCTTAATCACGATTTACGTGGTTCCCACGACTCAGAGAACCGGGATTTCAAAGTTCTACAGACGAATCATAATTTTCCTACAAGCCAGGTTATACTGATCACTTTCCCTTCACGAGAAACGAAAGCTGTTTGATGGAAATAATTCACTTTTATCATCCTACGGTAGGTCCCAAAATAGTTTAACCGGCCCTGGTCATTGCTGGAACAGATACCTGGATAAGATTAAACGCAAGCTAATTATCTCCCCCGTGTTACCCATGCAATTAACTGTGAAAGCCGTTTTTCCGCTAGGTTGGCTTGCAATTAGCTATTAGAAGCGGAATATTAACTCGTTTTCGGAACAAGGACTAGTAAAAGGATATATATATGATAAAAGATATGGTAGACCAGGAAAGGAAACCAAATTTTTGCAAAAGAAAAAAAACTCGGCGCTCCGCGCCTCGCCAGGGGGCAAGCCCCCTGGACCCCCGGTTACCTCTATTTACATACTTCGGACGAAATTATTGAAACACAGAATGTGTTTGCGTTGTAGCGCAACCAAGTGACAACCAAACAAGCATCATTGTTTGCTATTCATTTATAACATCAATTTATATAGTTATAGTATGAAACTACGAAAAAAAATACGAAATAAATTCGTGATAAATCAAGAGCGATTTATCAAGTAAATGTCCTAAAGAGGCTACATACGAAATTACAGCTTCCTAGAGTGTAAAGTATAGAAATTAGCTTTAAAAGCCACTCATCTGATCCGGACCCTGGACATCGTCAAGTAAATGTCCTAAAGAGGCTACATACGAAATTACAGCTTCCTAGAGTGTAAAGCATAGAAATTAGCTTTAAGAGCCACACATCTGATCCGAACCCTGAGCATCGTCAAGTAAATGTCCTAAAGAGGCTACATACGAAATTACAGCTTCCTAGAGTGTAAAGCATAGAAATTAGCTTTAAGAGCCACACATCTGATCCGGACCCTGAGCATCGTCAAGTAAATGTCCTAAAGAGGCTACAAACGAAATTACAGCTTCCTAGAGTGTAAAGTATAGAAATTACCTATTCAAATTATTTAACCTCCGCTTCACAAATCAAACCGTTTTCGTAATACTCAGATCACCTACTATGAATCAAATCATCGAAACACAAGCTCAATGAAATCATCAGAAATTAACAAGCGGTTGCAATCATGTTCACAATATCAATTATTGAGAATGATCACCTGTGTGTAAACAATTATTTATATAACCATGCTCATAACTCAGTTTGTTGGACACGCACTTCGCAGTAGTTAACATAATATTGTTGGATAAATCGAGAGCTTTCGAACGAATGGTCAACGAATTTTGTGGGATGAAAAACGACGAAGTACCATTTCCCTAGCAACGACTCGGTTGTACGTGAAAATCATCCGTCACACATTTCGTTACCATCCCGCGTTCCATTTTCGGCTAGTTAGTCCATGGCTAAAACACATTCTGTGTTAAAAAAAAAAACGAATCTTCATGTACTTACAGAATTTGTTGCGATGCGATTGTCTCACCGTTTTAGTAAATACTTATACAATACTAGCCGCTCCGGCTCGCTTCCCTCGTCTCCTCGTCTCCACGTCCAGCCTAGGGGGCAAGGCCCCCCCCCCCCCGTTGAGGTGTATTACAATTGAAACATGTAGGGGATGTTGCTCACTTCGCTCGTGCGGTGTTGCTGTACAGATACGATGGTCTTTTACTGTCGAGTGGGACTTGTAGAATGATTGGGAACGGTAGATCACTAAGGGTAGGCTTAACGTGTGTAGGGGATGTTGCTCGCTTCGCTCATTTTTTTTGTGGTGGGTTGTCTCACCCCCTTCGCAGGCTCTATGAGGAATGTATAGATGCGATAGGATGTGGGACCATGAAAAGTTTATTAGGTTTAATAAAGATAGGTCATTTATCTGCGAAGAAGGGCAATCCAATTAAGATTAAGTGGAGCCACGAAAAGAAAAAACAAAAAATAAAATAAAATAATAATAATAAAATCTTGGGCGAAACGAAAATAATGAATTGCTGTGTAATAATTTGCTGCGTTTTTTATGTGGGACTACGAAAAGTTTATCGGGTTCAATAAAGATAGCCCATTTGTGCGTAGAACGGCTATCCAATAAAGATCATGTGAAACCACGGAAAGTTGGCTGTATATGTGAGGAAGTTATACTCCCCACCCAACTCGGCAGACGTTTTTTCTGTTGGAAATGACTTTAAGACGCGGCACCATATGTGGAACCACGAAACGTTTAGTTTTAAGAACATTTCAGTACTAACAGAACATTCAGATGTTGAATGTTTTTACGTGCTTGTTTTCCAGTTCTATTTTCCAAAGGTAGGCCATTATGTTATGTGCGTAGAAGGGCAAACAGGAGACCTCCCCAAGACCAAGAGGTTCGAAGGCAAAGATCAGATAACTACGTTGCGACGGAATGAGGAAGAGTGACCAACGTTTTCGTCTACATTTTCGTTCACAACAATCGAAAAATCAAGCATTTTAATTTCTTCCTTCATGGGAAAAACAAAAGATCATTGATATGTCTAGTACCTACTGCTTACCAGTTGGTACCTACTACTCAATTGTCTACCAACCATGTAGTGCCTTCTTTTCACAAGATTATTCCATTATGGTTACAAAACAATATTAGTTTTTACCTTAGAGTAATAAATCAGCATTCCTTGACACTACATGGCTTAGAGGTCATGAAATGTTGTGGTAAAATGAGAGCATTCCGAAAAGTGGCGAACGATTTTCCTTGGTTGTACGTGAAAATCAATAGAAAATGTGCCGGTCGGGAAAAAAAGTGTCGCGAAAAATTCCTTGACCCCCAGCCAAAAGACATATCCATGTCAAAAAAAAAAAAAAAAAAAAAAAAAAAAAAATCATTTCTCGAAACTTTTTTTTTTTTTTTAAATTTTATTTGGCATTAGCAAGGAAAACTATACAGCCATGTCATGTTGAAGTGATTACAATAGTAAAATCAAATTAGACAATTTCATATACAGTAAATCAATTAATATCGTTATAATAAATTAGGCTAATAATACTAAGGTTCTAAGAAATTAATGTTTTAAATAATATTCAGCTTAAATAGTCCGATTGATATTTTGAAGAAATATATACAAATATTCATAAATTTCTAGGTTATTCAAAGCTATGAGGTGACATAGGTTGAAGGGAGAATTTACTTTAGGGGTTAACTTGGTGAAAAGCTCTGTTCTCTCGCAATCATAGGCATTACATGTAAAAATTATATGCTCGATTGTTTCGACTTCTTCACAGTGGTTACAAGTGGCAGTTTGCCGCTTTCCAATTCTAAAGAGATATTCGTTAGTTACGGCATGCCCATTACGCAATCTCGTGATTGTTTTATAAAAGCATTTGGGTTTTTCTTTCACAAAATTAAACCACGGCAATCCCCTGATCAAAGGAAAGTTCGATCGATAACAACGACCAGATGGATACGTGTCAAATATTTTTTGCCACTCAGTGATCATATTCAGTTTAAATTCTCTTTTTAGATCAGTACATGGGAATCGGAAGGGTGTAGAGCTACAATGATCCAATTGTGCGCCCCTCTTGGCCAAACTATCCACGTACTCATTAGGGCGTATGCCCACATGAGCCTTGACCCATACTAAATACGTCAATTTATTTGATAAACGTAGGTTGTGTATCAAACGTATTATATGTGCCTCAACTGAGGACAACTTCGAGAGTGGACTGATATTGTTGAGCTTCTGTAGTACGCTCATGGAATCAGAAACTATGGCTATTTTTGTGAAGCTATTTAAATTACTATTTTGGACATACTCGAGTGCCATGATAATGGCACTGCATTCCGCGGTGTAACTGGAAGATTTATCCCACAAACGGAAGCACTGCGAAACTCCTGTTGACAAGTCATAAAAAGCACAACCAGCTCGATTGTCAACTACTGAGCCATCAGTAAATATGTATACAGCATCAGGCCATCTGTTACGGAGTTGATGGAGTACTGTGGCGTTTGGTGTTATTGCAGGATTACATGGGATCAAATCAACAAACATTTTAAGATCAACCCGAGCAAAAACCGTTGAAATTTACTCGATTAAGGCGGAATAAACCATAGTGGGGAACGCATTTTTTTTCTCGTCATTTTCCGTATCCTTTCGCTGATTTCCCCGGGAAGACAGCATCTTTCAACGATTTTGACGGCACCATCGTGTTCTACTGGTCTCCTGAAACCTAACTTTGTTGCTGACATAAAAAGTGTTCTCGATCAAATTTTAATGTGGCATCCCATCAAAGATGAAGCGCTAGGCGAAGAAACGGCGCATTAAAAGGGGCTAACCCCCCTCCCGCCTATACTTTACTTATAGTTATACTTAACTTACAATCTCTTAAAGACGCCTAGGCTTTTCCCCTTCAAATACCGTTTTGGACGAACTTAAATATCTCGGGTCACATTTCATTCCTATTTATGTAGGCGTAAATATATAGACTATATGTGCGAAAAGGCAAGCCATCAGATCAATGCTTTGGCTCGTTCGGCAAGGGTTTACTGGGGCTTAAGTGGAGAGGAATTGAGTATTATTTATAAAGACGCACTATTGGCGTTATTAACGTATGCTTGTCCTGTATGGTACAAAGGGCTGCAGCTTGCTGAAAATGCAAGCAAAATTAAGTCTGCACTGCACAACGGAAGATGCTATTTCAGACTATTAAAGTGTTACTTATCATCTCATATGAGGCCTGCACGGTGATGTCTGGAGAGGTTCCCATTGTAATCAAGATAAGAGGATTGGCGGACGTTTATCTTGAAATACATGATGTTGAAGAGTAAGTATTGTGGCAGAGTTGATCTCAAGACTACAGTTGTAGACTGATTGATTGCATCCTGCTACACGAGCCATTTGCTGGAATGAAGGAGAGAAAAGGGATGCAGACAAGGCGTCTTATCAGACATTCACAGATGGGAGTAAAATTGACAGTCATGTGGGATGTGCATTTGTGGCTTATTGTAGAGGTTGTGACATGCCTGTACTGACGCGTGGATGACTTGATGACTGCTGTACGAATAACCAGGCCGAGTTGTTTGCCACCTTTGAGGCACTTGAGTGGCTCACCGCACAGACCCTAACAGAAAGTCAAAAATCAGCTTAATTACTGACAGATAGTATGGTTTCACTCGATGTTATTCAGTCTGGCTGGGTGCATGCCTGGCTGTCGGTATCATTGCTGAAGGAAAGTTCATGGTGTTTGAAGATTGGATGAATGCAGGCGCATATTGGAACGGTGGGAAATGAGCAGGCTGATGCGGCCGCCAAGGAAGCTGCCTTGAATATGGAATTGGTGGAAGTATTTGGTTTGTTACCACCAACATACTTCAAACATCTAGCAGAGCAGCGAGCTTTAGATGCATTGGGAGATGAGTGAGCACTTCAAGAAGTTTTTCCCAACAGTCCATGACCGCCTGAAATGTTCATTTAAGCAGTCCTACAAAATGACTCAGGTACTCACGGGGCATGGACGTAATAAAGCTTACCTATGAAGATTTGCCATCAGGGATGACGACTGCTGCAGCTGTTCAAGGGGAGTCATCCAGACGTGGGATCACCTAATCATAGTTGGTGAATTGACTGAGGCACCGAGGGCGAGGTTGATGAGGAAGATTGTGCTTTCAGGTGGTGTGTGGCCAATTGACTTCAGTTTGCTAATCAGTGATTATTTAAGTGATTTTGTTGTTTTTTTGTGAATTCGATTAACTTAAACATTTTCGATGAGAACAAATTTTAATGTTAAAATAATTCAATACCTACAATGAACATATTTAGCTTATCTTCAAGTTTTGTATTAATAAAACAAGTCCCGTAAATGGATGCAGATGGATATATAATCCTTCCTTGCAGAGTGTACTGCAGTAAAGTAAAAAAATACACACACACACACACACACACACACACACACACACACACACACACACACACACACACACACACACACACACACACCTATGGGGTTTTCACGGATTCTGTCTTGGCAGGGTATGAAACAAAATTTTTAGAAAAAAAAAACACTTTTTTTTTTTTTTTGCTTTTGCTTTTGCTTTACCCCGTCCATTTCGTCTCTACAATCACGGAATTCAAAATTTCCAGAGATTGTTGCACAACTACACTGAAATTCGGATCGAACAAAAAAAAAAAGTTCCAGTCATGCAGCATGATCGTATGAGCGAATTTTCATAAACTATCTATCGTACTATAGTATGTTAAATTGCATTGAAAGTGGAGCAATTTTAGTTGACTAAAAACCAATTTTATGGCAAAAAACTTATTCTAAATAAAATTCCAAATTCGATTTTTGATTTTTAAATTTTTTTTGCAGTTTTTGATATTTTAGCAAATTTTAATGACATTTAAGTGTTTTTCTTCATACTTTTGAGCAAACATGTCCTAGTTAATCGTTAAAAATTTAGTTTTGACTAAAATCCTGCAAAATTTAACGATTTTTGTTTTTGGATACATTTTTCAAAAGTTGACCAATTTAATGTGCTCAAAAATAGTTTTCCAACGAACTCATCCTTTCTTCTGAAATGCTTGATTTTTTGGCGAAAGAACGAAGTTTTTATCTCAATTCTATTGAGAGTTATCGTCTGGAATGACACATACATATATATATACATACATATATATACATATATATATATATATATATATATATATATATATATATATATATACATATAAAAAAGCGTTAAAATCCAGGAATCATTTCAGAATGCCTCAAAACAGATTTCGATGAAGAAAATTTTGGAAAATTTTTATTTTAAAATTTTTGGAGCCATTGCAATAGCTTTATTTTCTAAGAAAACTCGCTAAAACCTCGAAAATCGGTTATTGTGGCCTGGGCAGCGTCGACAAAATGTTGTCACACACACATATACATACACACACACACACACACACACACACACACACACACACACACGGACACACAGACACACATACACACAGACATATACCTATGGTTTTTTCACGGATTCGTTCTTAGAATGG
This sequence comes from Adelphocoris suturalis, assembly GCA_030762985.1. NCBI lineage: Eukaryota > Metazoa > Arthropoda > Insecta > Hemiptera > Miridae > Adelphocoris > Adelphocoris suturalis. The sequence continues at coordinate 98,121,480 of CM061040.1, forward strand.
TCTGAAACGGATTCGTATGCGGTTTTTTTTCTCATGCTAGGATTGTCCCTTATCCCCCTGGATCAATCCCAATAGTCGTCCCTCTTATTTTAACTAAGCCTTGTCTATAAGACGGTAGCGTGGAAGTTGAGGAGGTGCGAGTTGCGGATGCGGGAGTTGCGGCCGAGTGAGCTGGGAAGGGTAAAATGGAGAAAGAACCGTGGAGTTTGCGGACAGTAATTCCCCTTCAGAATTCGGCTTAGGACGCTATTTTCTGAAACAGATTTGTTTGAAAATTTGTGCCACGCATTGAATACGGACAATTTCCTAGCTATTGGACTTGGGCTAACGTTTTGAGGTAAGAGAAGAGGTTCTTCGTTTCAGCAAACTCTTTTGCAGCTATTTCGATATACTCGTCCATTTGGACATAGGTTTTTCCCTTTTGATTCCAGGTTCACCAACCTCAATAGAGCGACATTTGAACTCAGCCTCGGATCCTTCAGTTTTTAGTTCGGACAAAAAAATCTGACCATCCGTGCTTTTTGAGCGAGTCCGTAAACTCCACATTGTCAGCGCCCGGCCAAGGCAAGTCCACAAACCCCACGATTTTGTTGATCTACCCCCCTTCACCCGTCGGTCCATGTCCGCAACTCCCACGGAGCCTATAAGACATAGCTTTAGAGGGACGTCAGAAAAATATTAGATTTAATCAACCCTTTAAAACCCTAGTTTGGTTGTTGTTGGATTAATAACATTAGATATCCTGATTATGAAATCTTGATTTGTCCAGACACACTTTAACGAGGGTAGAATGAAATAATAATGACAGGATTTCACAGAATGTTATTGACATTTTTCAGGAAGCAGGTATTATTGTTTGATAACTATTATTAAAATTAGTTTTTAACTGGAGGGAGAATTTTCTTTCATTTTTTTTTTTTTGAGAGATTTCTTATTGATAAGGGTGGTTTGAGGGGATGAGATTAACTTTTGGCACTCCTCATCAATGTTTATTTAGAAATTCGAGTACTTTCGCCTCTAGGGAGGCCACATCAGGGAATCTAGAACTAAATTTATAGGCTATTCTGAATTTCTAAGTAGTCATGTATGTATTATTTTATATTCCTAGGTAGCAGGTACTTAACAGGTGGGGGTTAGTTGGTATGTACTATTGTGGTACGCACATTCTTGTTTGTCCTCTTATATAGGTGGGTTAATATAATATCATTGTCGCTTCCGGAAGGATTTAAGATAACGTAGTACTGTGTAATATCACTGATATTGTAGAAATGCAATAGTTATTTGTTGGTGTTATGCTACTCACCAGGTTAGGGAGATATTTGTGCTGTGGTACTGTAGGTATCATCTTTCTATATTTTTGACCTGATTTCACGAAATGTTATTGAAAATGTTCAGGAAACAGGTATTAATGTTTGATAACTCTTATTGAAATTAGTTTTTAATTGGAGGGAGACAAAAATTTTTTCAGAGATTTCTTATCACTATACAGTTAGGGTGATGATAATTACGGGTCTGAATAGTGGCAGCTTTGTGTATACGGGCGAAGAAGAAGAAAGAGGTCCCATTCGTGAGCTCTAGATATAGTCGAATAATTAGGAAGACAATTAGGGGAGCTTATCAAGGTTAAGATAAAAACTAGGAGATAAAGAGCACTACTCCTCATTCTCAGAAAGATCACGAACCCGTCTTGGCCTTTTTTTCGAATCGTATGTTATCTCTATTCGAAATGTTGACGTCAAACTTCTTCACTATGGGTACAGTTTTTTGGTTACTTTTTATGAGGTAATTCCCACGCAATTATGCGTCGCAATGCTAACTTCTTTACTTTTCCATCTCCAAATCTGATGTTTGAAATGGGATATATGAAATTAACTAAAGTAGCTGCGTGAGCTCCTAAAGAGGGTAAATTCTTTCGAAAAATCTGAAATTGATCAGTAGAAATTATGTCTTTTTATTTTATTTCTTCAACTAGTTATAGCTATTATTTTTCTCAATGAAAAAGATTTTGATAATTTTCGCCAAACCGAATTTCAACTGAATTCAGTTTTTCCAATCAAGTAAATAGTGTTCTCTCTAGTTCGATAATAATTGTTAAATTTTGTTGTGCGTGAAATAGTGGCGGATTGTTTCGAGATTCATCGTCTTATTGTTTTGTTGGGTTGAAAGTCAGTACCAGTAACTTTATTTCCTTCAGGTCTATTTTCACCAAAAACTAATCCGACTTTAAACTCTTAAGAGTTTGGAAGTAAACGGAGATAACAGTTCACTATACTTCACCTGAGCGCTGAACAACACTATACTATACCTACTTATAAAAATGAATTAGCGCAAATGGGCATTTAGAATAATACTAAAGTAATTGTATGAAAACTAGTAAACATAATAACAAGGTACATATCCAATATTTTTGTGTTAGGTATTCAATGATAGTAGATATATCTCCAGAAAGATGGCAAATATTCAACATGTCCATTAATCATTATGAGATCCCTGGTATTTTATTCACTTAACAGAATGAGGTACAAACTTCGCCTCATCACATATACACCCGTCACCATCTAGTACCCACCTTGCCCCGGTCACTCGGCATGTGGTATAGTCTCTCCCATTCGACATCCCAACCGCTAGATGACAAAGCACCAGCTATTTGCTTGGCAACCACAATGTGACGTAAAATGCGGCCACCGTGAGTAAAAGGACACTGCTGCACCACATGATATAGATTCTAATTTTTACCCCAACAGGCATGGCTAAGGGTATTAACTGTCCCGCGACCCGCGACTACTCCTCGAACACCTCACCGAGGTGACTAGTGTAGCCACCGGGACGGTGTGAAAATGGCGATAATCGTGGGCCCCAATGCCCTCTGTAGCCCATTCCACCCACTGGGTAGAAATGGGAGATTCAGAGCGCTGTCGGAGTTCTTTACCATCTACTGACTCATGCAGTGCAGCAGCGAACTCAGCAAATGAGCTGGGTTTTGGAGCAGTTGGCGTTGCTCGATCCCACCAAAACAACTGCTGCTGGACAAAGCCCACGTCAGCAGCAGTGCGAGCGACCTCCCAGCTCGAGCCCCTAAGGGCAAGCAGGCGCTGGCAGCTTAAAGATGGGATGCAGGCAGAAAGAGAGATAATACTGAGCCCACCGGCCTTGACCGGTGCGTGGATGTAATCACTTGGGACACCAGGTGGAAAGCCTAGCCAAGAGCGCACAGCAGAGCGAACTTCACGATCTATCTCAAGCAACCTCCCCACATTAAGCTTGCCAAAGACTAACCCATAGGTTAGCATTGGCAGTAAGTACGTGTGAAGGAGGTGCAGCTTCTGGTGTGGCCTCAATGGAGTCTTGGTGACACGAGCTAATGCTCGACCAAGGTCCACACTGCTTGCCGCTATAGTGGCCACACCCATGAAGTCGACCCCAAGGTACCGCCAGACCTCCAACACGGATCGGGCGGGGATGGGTGTCTGTCCTAAGACAAAGCACTCCTCATCCACCACCTTCACCTTATGTTGGCAGCTCGACGCGACCAAGTAGACCGACCCACACTTAGAAGGGTTGACCACTAGACCACACCTGGATAGCTGCTCAACAAAGGCGTTGAGGGAGATCTGCAAGCCCTCGCGGGTTTCTGGGAGTAGGATGACATCATCGGCAAAAGCCAATGAATCTAATCGCACCCCAGGGGCGAGATGAAACCATATTTCATCTGGCAGCTTACTCAAGGCTGTATCCACGACCAGGTTGGAGAGGAGTGGAGACAGAGGATCCCCCTGGAGTACCCCACGCCCAATGACAACATCCCCCGACACCTCGCCTCCTGCCTCGAGGACCGTCAGGCCTTCATGGTACAGACAGGTAACATACTCAATTAAGCGAGTTCACCCTTTTTAATATAGTAAGACTCAGGCAGAGCCAGGGTAAGAAAACATTTGTCCTGTACATCGATCTGAAATCTGCATTTGACAGGATAGATAGAAATGCATTGTTCTACAAGTTGAGTAACTATGGAGTTTCTTCTAAGTATTGCAATCTTCTGAGAAGCTTGTACGAAGATACGAAAATGGGAGTATGGACAGAGCAGGGTCTCTCCGAATATTTTAACACAAACACGGGCGTGAAACAGGGGTGTCTATTATCGCCTATGTTGTTTTCATTGTTTCTCAATGACCTGCCGGAAAGTTTGAGTGGGGGTGTTCGGGTCGGTGTGACTAGGATAAAGTGCCTAATGTATGCTGACGATGTGGCTATTCTAGCGGATAACGCAACATCGTTGAAGATAATGATAAGAGAGTTGGAGGAATACCTAGACAAGTGGGACTTGATCCTCAGTCTAGAAAAATCTAAAATAATGGTGTGTGGGAAACAAGGGGGTAAGCGAGCAAATAATGAGAAGTTCTTCTATAAAGGTGAACCCTTGACTTTGACTAATGAGTACAAATATTTAGGCATAATTGTGACGCCGAGCTTAGACTTGGGAAAGAACCATAAGCAAAAGATAGATCAGGCAAAAATGGGTCTCAACAGTGTTTGGAGGGAATTGATTAGGACGAGAAATGTGACTTTTGAGACTAAACATAAAGTTTTCCTAGCCACCACACGTTCTCTGATAGGATATGGAGCGCAGGTTTGGGGCTGGGAAAGATCAGAACAGTTGGAAAAATTCAATAGGTACTACTTGAAAAAAATATTTGCCCTTCCCCAGAACACGCCAAATTATATATTATATGCAGAGAGTGGAATCGAACCTCTGGAGTACTACTTCCGAAAATTGCAAATGGACTATGTCGCGCGAGCATTGAAGCTTCCGGCGCACAGGTTCCCTCGAATCATTGCAGAAGAGGTCATAAAACAGGAAGTTTCATGGTTTCAGGCATACCGGGAAGAAGCACAAAAGCAGGGGATGATTTTCAACGGGGAAAACAGTCGGAGTCGAAATTGGGAGCAGGATTTTCGGTCTATTGGAGCAAAGTTGGTGGAAAACTGGAGACTTGAAAATTCTCGCGCGGTCCATGAGTCGGAACACCACACTATTTACGCTCAGTTGGATAGATCAAGAGACGAAGGGCGACGGTACCTATCAAGTACATCTTTGTATTTTATGCGTGTGGTGTTTAGGGCGAGGGCGGAAATGCTCAATGTGAACTATAGATGGTGGAGGGGGGGTATTGCGAACAGATGTTCACTATGCAATTTGGGTGAGGATGAGACTTCCTATCATTTTCTGGCGATTTGTCCAATATTAGGCGAATTTAGAGTAAGGTACTTAGGAAAGTCTAAGCTAACAATGCAGGATTTGCTCTCCATACTGAACGGAAATGAGAAGTTGCAAGCTCTAGTTAAATTTATAAAAATATCAGCGAGTTATAGAAAATTGTTGGTGGAAGAATTCAATTATTCGGATCAAAATTAGAACATGTGGATATATAGAAGATAATGTAGATATATATTTTGTTGTTGTTGAATTTAAATAATGTTATAAAATTATAAAGTGTTATATGTTGTAATTATAATTATGAAATTAAATTATTGTAAAACTAAATTATTTAAAAAAATTAATAAAAATAAATTATGGTTATAATTATAAAATTTAAATATGTTATAAAATTAGAGTATTGAAAAGTATTTGGAAAATATCCTCATAGAAATTAATGTGTGATTGTTAGTTGAACTTGGCATGTTAAAATTAACTTACTTCTTTGACTTTTTGCATGTGAATTATATGTGTTAATTATTGTTGCACTGTTAAATGTGTCTGAATTGTTATTGAATTATTTATTGGCTGTTAAATACTGAAAAACACAAAAAAAATACGGGATGTGAGGCCGTGCAAGCTCTCTGCGACAATCCAAGATTAAGCAGTATAAGCTTCATTCTTTTTGCATTAAACTATTGCCATGTAACCTAATTAAAATAAAACAAGCTTTTACTCTCTCTCTCTCTCTCAATTAAGCGAGCAGGTGCCCCGACACCACGAATACAAAATGTCCAAATGCCACGGTCAGGGCAAAATGGCTTACAGTATCTAAGGCTTTAGCGACGTCCAGAGCGGAACTGCCGTTTCTTGATGACAGTTTGGAGAAATGTTAGGTACTCCTCTGTGACATCCGCTGGCCGAAATACTCTCAGGACGTTACCTATGACAACAGCTACTTGGAAGCGAGATGCCAGAATCTTTTTAAAGTGGCGGAAAACTACCAATGGTTTTGAAATCGGACGGTAGCCTCCAGGCCCACTTCCTAGTTTCTTTGGGATGAAGATGGTTCTGGCACGGGTTAACGCTTTCGGAGGCCTTCCCGATAGAAGTAACAGGTTGAGGATGAGCAGGTGGACACACTTTGGGGCTTTATTCCAGCGTTGGGCAGAAATACCATCAGGTCCAGCAGACGTGCAGTTTTTGACACTGCACTTATGTGCCTCGTCATGAAGCACTGGTATGCACATAATGCCACGTAAGGAATCCCTGGTGGAAGCTTGGGGTACCACGGGCACACCAGGGTTGTGGCCGGTAGCACTCAATAGGCTCACAACATTAAACGAGCAGGTGCCCCGACACCACGAAAACAATCGGTCAGGGCAAAGTGGCTAACTGTGTCAAAGGCCTTAGCGACGTCCAGAGCGGCAAGATGGAGCTACCGTTTCTTGATACGAGCCAGCGAAATGACAGTTTGGAGAACTGTTAGATTCTCCGCTGTGCCATCTGCTAGCCAAAATGCTCTCTGGACGTCACCTATGATACCAGCCACTTGGCGTCGAGATGCCAGAACTTTTTGAAAGTGGCAGAAGACCACTGACGAAATAGAAATTGGACGGTAGCCTCCAGGCCGACTTCCAGATAGTGAGGGTCTTCCAGATAGTAGCAACAGGTTGAGGATGAGCAGCCTAACATACTTTGGATCTTTATTCCAGCATCGGGCGGAAATACCATTGGGTCCAGTAGAAGTGGAGTTTTTGACACGGCACTTATGTGCCTCGTCATGAAGCACCAGTGTGCACATGATGCTGGGTAAGGAGTCCCTGGTTTAAGCTGGGGGTACCACTGGCTCACCGGAGTTGTGGCTGCGAGCGCCTATAAGAGGCTCCCAGTAATCCAGAAACTCCTGGAGGGTGGCATAACTTTTCTTCCCCAGCTCCCTCCAGTACCTCCGCAGCTGCACGAGCCGGATGCTTCCTCCATAATCTCTGGACACGCTGGTATTCCCGCCTCCTTGCTTGCATAGCTGCTCTGCGACCTCCACGAGGCACCACATTAGGAGGAACTTCTCCTCTGGACGGTAGCCTCATTAGGAGGGAAGATCCTCTGCACATGGGCTGCGACCGCGTCCTCCAAGCCATTTGGCCTTTCAACAGCCCGCCTCACCAGATCCTGCAGGTAGGCACTCTCATAACCAACAATATTGCCTACCTGCTCCCCGAGCCTCAATACTTCAGTCTTCAAGAGAGACTGACACACACACACACACACACACATGAACACACACACACATACACACACCTTTTTTTTTTTTTTTTTTTTTAGAAAACTCCCAAGACGGAGGGGGCACGCCACTAAGAAAAAACGAATAGGGAAGATGAGGATGATGGAGGAGGGAGAGAGGGATGAAAGGAAGTGCCCCTATAAAATGACCACCAGTTAAGGTAAGAGCCCCGAAGGACTCGGGTAATGATACCACGGAGCACTCCTGTCGAGATGCCCAACTCGAGAAGCTCAGTGGCTCTTTTCCCGCACCACACCCTGCGCCATAACATGGTCGGGGCCATGACCTTGATGTTATTAGGCGCCACTCCTTTCACCTCAGATATCGCCAGCCGCAGGTCGTTCCTATCATATTTACTTATTTTAGTCCTCCAGGTCTGCTCCATGTCCATGCTGCCACTGACAACTTGGACATCCAGGATTATGGCAGACCCATCGGGCTTGATGGCAACGATATCTGGCTTCTTGCCCCGGTCACTTGGTATATGATACAGTCTCTCTCTCTCCACATCCTAGCCGGTGGATGACAAAGCACCTGATATCTGCTTGGCAACCGCATCATGACGTAGAATGCGGCCACCTTGGGTACGAGGACACTGCTGCACTATATGAGCTGCACTACAGGTTCTCATTTTTACCTCGACAGGCCAGGCAAAGGGTGCCTACTGTCCCACGACTACCTCTCGAACACCTCACCGCAGTGGCTAATGTAGCCACGCGGGCGGCATGAAACTGTCGGTAGTCGTGGGCTCCAATGCCCTCTGAAGCCCATTCAACCCACTAGGAGGAAATGGGGGATTCAGAGCACTGTCGGAGTTCCCTCAAAGACGGAGGGGGCACGCCATTAAATTGAAAAATAAACAAATAAAATAAAAAGTGGGGAGGAGGCCCAGGTTTACCCGACGCTGGCTCTTGGGATAAGGGAAGTTGCAGGACGAGGAGGAAGAATGGGATGAAAGGAAGTGCCCCTATAAAATGACCACCAGTTCAAGTAAGAACCCCTCAGGACGCGGGTGGTGATACCACGGAGTACTCCTGCCGAGATGCCCAACTCGAGTAACTCCGTGGCGCTTTTCCCGCACCACATCCCGCGCCATGACACGGTCCCGGCAATGACCTTGATGTTATTAGGTGCCACTCCTTTTAGCTCAGATATCGCTTGGCGCAGATCATTTCTATCATATTTAATTTTCTTAGCCCCCCAGGTCTGCTCCATGTCCACGCTGCCACTGACAACCTGGACATCCAGGATTATGGCAGACCCATCGGGCTTGATCGCAACAGGTTTCTGCGAGTAGGATGACATCATCAGCAAAAGCCAATGCACCTACTCGCACCCCAGGGGCGAGATCAAACCCTATTTCAGCTGGCAGCTTACCCAAGGCCGTATCCACGACCAGGTTGGAGAGGAGTGGCGACAGAGGATCCCCCTGGCGTACCCCGCTCCCAATAACAACATCCTCTGACATCTCACCTCGTGCCTCGAGGACCGTCACGCCTTAGTGGTACAGACAGGCAACATACTCAATTAAACGAGCAGGTGCCCTGACACCACGAAGACAATCGGTCAGGGCAAAGTGGCTAACTGTGTCAAACGCCTTAGCGACGTCCAGAGCGTCAAGATGGAGCTGCCGTTTCTGAAGCCCATTCAACCCACTGGGAGGAAATGGGGGATTCAGAGCACTGTCGGAGTTCTTTACCATCCACTGAATCATGCAGAGCAGCAGCAAACTCAGCAGATGAGCTGGGTTTTGGTGCAGTTGGAGTTGCTCGATCGCACCACAACACACACACACACATTTAGGTATATATTCTCCCCGTTGGGGTACCCCCTGCCATTTTGGTACCCCCTATAAAGGTACCCCCAGGGGGAAAAAGTAGTCAGGTTAGGCAGCGTAAGATAGTATTAGCCCTCCCATTATTGGGTTCTGAAAATGAGGGAAGCCATTTGTAGTTCAGTCATTCATTTCGCTTAAATTTGGATGATAGTTGGAAGAAGATGACTTAATTACGTAATATCAATTTCAACATGATTGTATCATTAATGTGCCAATGTGCCAATGTGAAATTTATGTAATGACCCTAATTTCCATAGTTTTCACCCGATTTTGATGAAATTGTCAGCGAATGCGCGGTTTTGGTTTTTGATGGTCTCGTACAGCCTATTTCATTGTTTTCAACTCATCAGTTCATTCTGCGCTTGCACAGACGTAAATTACGTTGAGTATAATTTTTTCGTTTCTTAATTGACGAATAATGACATTTCACGCTACTTCTTGATTTACTCTTTTCCGCTATGGAATTTTTCAAGATCATTTAAAACTTTTCAATGATCTATACATTCATGATGAGTAAACGAGGGAGCTAAGTGCCACACCCAACCTGGCAGACGTTTTTAACGTGTTTTATAAAAGTATCATCCCCTGGTGTGGTCGGGTTGGGGGAGAAGGGATGTTAGTTACAAAGTGGCCCAGGTAGATGTGGACGGGGCAGTAACTTGTTACACAGTGATATTACCAAACTTTCTTTGATCTTAACAGACAACATCTCAATCAACATCTTCTTTTTCTGATGCAACTTCTTTCGGCTTGTCAACAATGTCAATTGTATTTTCATTTTCTTCCAATTGATATAAACTTTCAATTTCAAAATTATCGAGCTTCTTTGGAGTATCTTCACCAACGAATTTCAGATCTCGTGTCATGAAAACCCTATTCTTGTCCGGATTCCACACTCTGTACCCTTTGTATACTTCGGAATAGACTATGAAAATACATTCCGTCGAACGAGGTCCCAACTTGTTTTTCTGTCCTTTCTTCAGCTTTACAGCCAAACGTGCGAAAGTAAGAAACAGTTGGAGTCACCCCATGCCATAATTCGTACGGAATGTTCCCTCCGATTCCTGAAGACGGACAGCGATTTCGAATATAAACAGCGGTGCTCACAGCTTCCGCCCAAAAAGAATGTGGGAGTTTCAAGTCGATTAGCATACACCATATCCAAAATTACTCGATGTCTGCGTTCAGATATGCCATTTTGCTGAGGTGTTCCGGGAACACCAATTCCATTGTCCAAGAGATATGATTGAATTCAGTGCTGACGTATTCTCCCCCATTATCGGACTCTAGGAATTTGATTATCGTTCCGTTTTGGGTTTCCACCATCTGCTTGAAATTCTTGAAAGAATTAAGAACTTCACTTTTGGCTTTAATAAATTTGACCTCGCACCATCTCGTTGCCTCGTCTATGAACATCACATAGTACTTGATCCACCATGTGATTCAGTATTCACCGGACCCCATACATCAGAATGTATGATTTTGAGTGGTGCACACTCCTTTTTTATTATTCTTGGGAAATGGCGTTTGTTTCATTTTCCCTTTTAAACAAACTTCACATGTAGAACGTTTTTCTTTCGTGTTCACATATGCTCCTCGCACGTCTCGATTTCTGATTATTTTCTTTAAATCAGCTTCATTAAGATGTCCGAATCTATTGTGCCTTATCATCAACTTTGAAACTCCTTCTTTCTCATCAGCAGCAGAAAAAAAAGAGAAATAATAAAAGAGAAAAAATAATTAAAAAAGAAAGAAAAATAAAGAAATAATAATTAAAGAGAAAAAAAGAAAAAGAAAGAAATAATAAAAAAGAGAAATAATTTCGGATACATAATACAAATTGTCCTTTCTATCAGCTTTTAGAACAATTCTTTGCCCATCCTTGACAATGGCACCTTGTTTAGAAAATAATATTTTGTACCCTTTGTCAGCAATTTTCGATACAGAAAGTAAATTGCTGCGTAGATCCGGTACCAAAAGTGCGTTTTTGAGTTCAAACTGTTTTTCTAAATTGTCTTTGCAGAAAAATCAACATTTCCTTCTGCTATGATCTCAGTTGAGGAGGTGTTAGCAAGGTTCAGTTTCATATTTCCCGTTGGTATCAGGTTTCTGAACTTGGACCTGTCACTACATACATGCGTACTGCAACCACTATCCAAACACCACTGGCGATTGCTCAAATGACTGCTTTCCCCGAATAGAGATACGAAAAGAGATTCAGATGCTCCAGTGCTTTTCCTGTTCTCGTCTTTTTGCGGACAATCAGGTCTTTTATGACCATAGCGCTTACACCTGTAACACTGTATTTTATTTTCAGGGTTTTGAGGTTAATTCTTTTGCAGCCATTTCTTCTTGGACAACAACGCGTTCGGATCATCGCCAGACTTGCTATTCCTTGCATCAGCTTCCTCTAGAATTTTCGTGCGAAGAATTTCCGGAGAAGGTAAAGAATCCCTTGAATCGATCGCACATCGAAAATTTTCAAATTCATCGGGCAAGCTATAAAGTAGCATGATGGTCAACAAGTCACCATTTATGACAATTTCCATTCCCGTGAGTTTATCCACAACGTCAAAGAAATTTGCGACATGATCCCGTATGTCGTCACCCTGTTTCATTCGGTGCAAAATGAGTCGTTTCAACAACGTAGCTTTTCGAGCGAGGCCTTTAGACTGGTGAACTTCGTGTAGTTTATCCCACACTTCATTTGAAGTTTCACAGTTTTACACCAAAAAAAGTTCAGATGGACTGATCCCAAGAATTTTGTCTGATCGAGCTTTCAGGTCTGCTTCTTCCCTTGTGGAGGCACCAGACTCTTCACATATTTGTCTGGATTTTTTAAATTTTTTCTTGTATTTAAAAGAGTGTTAGTTAGACTTGATTAATAGAGAGTTCTTATGTCGTACAGCGCGACGAGTCGGGCGACGACTCGGGATGGCGATAGAGCGAGCAAACGAATGCTAACCTCCCGAGTCGTTGGTTGCAGTGTGGTGGGTCGTTGAGACTCGCGCTACGACCCAATAAATCACGCTAAGGAGAAAATTGATTTCCGCTCACTTTCTGCTGTATTTTTATACCACTTTTATTCACCATTTCGTCGTGTTTTTTCCTGGTGTTTAATTCATTTTTATTCATATTTCGTACTACTATTTTTATTTCATATCTGTTCTTTATTTTCATTTATTCTCCTTTTGATCCGTCCGTTATGGACTCGGGAGCGCGTGCGCACTTTCATTTATCGACTCGTGCTGATGACGGGTTCCCATTCGGGCAACGAATTGTCCATCGAGTACGACATAAGAACTCTCTAATATTTATTATTTGGGCCGACTGTGATGTGTACATTTTCCTTTTTTATGGTAATAATAGAACTCCTTCGAGAAGCACAAGTTCTATGAAATTATTCGTCGATAGGCAAAGATTAGTTTAATAATTTATAATTCAACTTTCATTGAAGATTTGGTTTTAATGTAGGTACGTATTCATTATTTTTCGAATTTTCTCTAGTAATTTGCTAATAAAGCTTTGGAAAGATAATGGTGTAATTTCCGGCCATTACATTAGGCAAGCTATGGTTCATGACCGGCTATTAGTGTAGGAAGATACTGCGTTGTCAAATCCGACCAAGTAGGTGATTCATAGGATCCACTAGGGCTCCTAATTTGAAGATAGCTCCTAATTTGGGATAGCTGCGTTTTGACCGTACTGTATCTGCTATCTGATGTCCAATGAGGAAAATAGGTTCGTTTTGGAGCCTTAGGGGAGGGAAAACAGATGTCATCACCATCGGCCACGTTTTGTTAGTATCACTAAAGTGTTATTAAAAAGCTGGTGTCAGAGTCAGTCAAGAGGCATCCCTTTCTAACTTTCTGATGTTTTGAGGTAAGTATTTCTTCATTTTGGAATTTACCATTCAAAAGTACGAATACTAAGGATTATTTTCATGGTATTAGATTTTACTTTCTTTCAATTGCAAGATGGTCATGTTGAAAAGTTTGTTTGGCAGCTGCTTTCCCTAATTTGGGATACTGAGGAGGCTCCGAATTCGGGATATCCCAAATTTGGTTACTCCAGAAACGTTGACTATTTAGATCACTTTTACAAGTTCTTTTAATGTATCATGCAGATGTCCAGAGGAAAACGGAAGACCTGGAAAGACGAGAGCATGAGGGAGGCCATGAAGGCGATTAGGGTAAAGATGAGGTAAACTAAACAAAAGGCTTTTGATCTGGCACAGCGCAACAATCTTCTGCATCCTTTCAGTAAAGAAAAAAAAGTGCTGGAAAGAAGTGGCTGAAAGGTTTTTTTGGGCGCCACAGTGAGCTGTCATTCAGGAAACCTGAGGGTATTTCAAATACACGAGCCAGAGGGTTCACACCTGAAACTGTTAAGGGATTTTTCGACATATTTGAGCCTGAGTTCGAGAAAATTGCGATGAACCCTCAGCGACTGTACAATGTGGATGAAAATGGCCTAACAATTGTGCAATATAAGACCAGCAAAGTCCTAGCAATGAAGGGGAAGAAGCCAGTTAATTCTTTGACATCAGCTGAGAGCGATATGGACGTCCCCTATAATGAATCTGACAGCGACGTCAGTGATGAGAACGACGTTGAATGCATCTTTTGCTCTGTTAAATTCTCTGAAGACGTTGGAGGGGAGAAGTGGGCAAAATGCATGAAGTGTTCAAGAGCCTCACCGTGGTGAGCTGCGAAGCAAAGTTTTCATTTGCGCTTACTGTTTGAATGAATGAAGAGCAGCTACTTTTTTTCAACAGTTTTCAAGTTTTTACAATGTTTCAAATTTTCGACCAGTTTTCTTCAATTCCAAGTAGTCCGATTTGATATTTTTACTTTCGTGGGCCATCCAAGACTGATGTGGATGAGTGAATACTTTCCAAAAATTATTCATACCTAACTATATTTACCTACCAAGCATTAACATTCATATTTTTACTTTCCTAATTATTCAAAGCAGTTCCAGTTTTTAAGAATATGCACTGTACCTATACCACTGTCTCTAAGTGAACAATTTCAAGTAGGTATGTAACTACTATGTGATATATGTTGTGCCTCCGTGGTATTTGATTATTTATGAACTAATCCTACTACTAAAAGTACCTAGTCCTAGTACTAAGTTTAAGGGAATAAAAACATCTGACTATTTTTTACTTTAAATAAATCCTGTTAATTTACTTGTGCCACTCATTGTTGTTTTTTAAAGGTACCTATGGACTTTTAGCTAAATTCATTTTTCCAACTCTAGACTGCTAGGAATTTATTTTTCGAATTTGATGACTGGTTCCACTTGAGTTGATCTAGAAAACAAGAGGTTACCAAATTTGGGCCCTCCCTATGTCCGTCACCTCGACGTGGTGGGAGGGCTTAGCCACGGCTCGCACTGTCCATTGCACGATAGTATCTCCTAGGAGTATACTGGGCAGTGTGAGCTATTGCACTGGTTACTAAGAACGGACTCCCCCCCTCAAGACAGGGTGTGCACGCCGTGCCTAGGGTCTGCATGGTGCAGAGGGTAATGTGCATCTCAAACGGCTGCCCCAGGGTACCGGCCGACCCCCTGGGTGTAATTAGGCTTACCCGCGCATGCGGGGCTCTGCGCGGGGTGGACGTTTATATCCCTAGCTTCTCGTGGGAATAAAAATGAACCACTTAGAAATCTACCCTAAAAAAGGGAAAAACCCGAAGCCAGAGATGGGGAACCCTATATTGGCAGCCGTGGGGGCTGGGGCTCGGGATGGGGCTACCGGTCTTCGAGGGGCAGAGACACACACGTGTGTCGACAAACCCCTCAGACATGGTGGTCCCACTAGTCCTAGGCCCATTGGCCCCCTAGCTGCTGGTTGGGAGGGGGCTGGGGTAGAAACACCGCGAAAGCGGCTTCGAACCCCACACACACCCCCACCTCCATCCTCGGCTTCCAAACAGCAACCAAAGAAGCAATGGGGAGCTGCCCTTGCTCGACCTGAGACCTCTAGCTCTGGCTGGAGTCAGGGTGAGTATAGTGGTGCACCCACCGCCACCAAGATGGTCATAGTACATGGTACCCACTCCGTGGAAAGACTGTCTGACGTGGAGACTGATTTGGTCTATGCTGAGCTCCTCTCACCACCTAAAAATGCTGCAGATTCTTCAAATTAATCTGCAGCACAACAAGGTGGCCACAGCAAATCTATGCCAACTGCTTGCAGCTGGCAAATATGACGTCGCACTCATCCAGGAACCCTGGGTTTCCCGGGGCAGAGTTGCTGGCCTCAATAACGCAGGAGGAAAGCTCATTTACAAGCGCAACTGCGCTGAAAATGTTCGCTCCTGCATATTTGTCAAAAATGATATAAATTCACTAACCATGTCTGAGTTTTGTTTCAGAGACTTAGTTGCAGTGAAAATCATCCTCGAGGAAGGCAACCATAGGGAGCACTGCATCAGCTTACTTCCCAGGAGATGCAGATACTTCAAGAGGACCTCCACCAGAAGAAGTGGCTAACCTTATTGAAAAATGCCGCAATGATAACATGCAGCTACTTTTGGGTGCAGATGCCAACGCCCACCATATTGCGTGGGGAAGCACTGACATCAACACACGAGGTGACCTGTTATTTGACTACCTGGTAGCCAATGATTTATATTTGGCAAACCGGGGAAACAAACCAACATTTGTAACCTCATCCAGGAAAGAAGTTCTCGACATTACCATCACAACCCCTCTGCTTGAAAGAAAAATTGAAAAATGGTTCGTATCCGATATCCCCTCCTATTCTGATCACATGTGCATTGTCGTGGTAATCCAAGGTTTGGGTAAAACACGACAGGTACATAGAGATCCTAGGAAAACGAACTGGAAGAACTACAAGGAGGAAGTAGAGGGCAGGTTGAGAGAAATTCGGACCAAAATACACAATAACAATGATATCGAGGCCCTGGCGGAAGAGCTGGAAAGCGCGCTACTCGCCTCATACAACAATCACACCCTGACAACAACTGGGCCCTCGCCAATCCAGGTTTCCTGGTGGAATACGGAACTAGAAGCTGTCAAACGTGAAACTGGCAAACTGTACAACAGAGCCAAAAAGACCGGCTATTGGGATGATTACAAGACCAAATTAGCTGAATATAGGAAACTTATTAGAATAGCAAAAAGGGAAGCATGGAGGAGGTTCTGCGAAGAGGTAGAAAGTGCCTCTGAATGCGCCAGACTCCAGCGAATCCTTGCTAAAGATCCTATCAATCCAATTGGAACACTTGTGAAACCAAATGGAGAATATACCTCAACAGCTGGGGACACTCTGGCACTCATGCTGGAGACCCACTTCCTTGCTGCTGTTTAGTAATAAATGCTCTAGGTACAGACTCTGACCCACCAGCCCGCACTAATGGCGGGAAATCCTCTCCCTTAGACTGGGAGGTGGCAAAGAGTGTAGTCACCAAAGAGCGAGTGATGTGGGCCATCAACTCATTTGACCCCTATAAATCACCTGGCCCGGACGGCGGCATCCCGAAACTTCTACAAGAGGGGG
Source organism: Adelphocoris suturalis (assembly GCA_030762985.1). Lineage (NCBI taxonomy): Eukaryota > Metazoa > Arthropoda > Insecta > Hemiptera > Miridae > Adelphocoris > Adelphocoris suturalis. Next base: position 98,138,329 of record CM061040.1, read on the forward strand.
GGGGGGGGACAATGTCGTTATGATACTAGGTGCTCTCTTTAGGGCGAGCCTGGCAACAGGCACGATCCCCAGAAGATGGTGTCAAGCAAGGGTCATATTTTTGCCAAAGCCAGGGAAACCTTGGTACAACCAGGCAAAAGCATTTAGACCCATCTGTCTGACATCCTTCAATTTGAAGGCGTTGGAAAAACTTGTAGATAGACACTTGAGGGAAACCTCCTTAATAGAGAGGCCCATTCACCCCAACCAATTTGCCTATCAACAAGGCAAATCCTGTGAAGCTGCATTGCACCACCTAGTCACCAGGGTGGAAACTGTGCTGGCTGACAAGGAATTTGCAATAGGAATATTTTTGGACATAGAGGGGGCTTTTGATTCAACCTCAGTAACCTCCATTATAAGGGCTACTCAAAGGCATAACATAAACAACACCATATGTAGGTGGATACAAATTATGCTTACGAGTAGAACGGTAAATGCTGAGCTCCTTGGGGAATCAGTGGAGGTGTCTGTGGCGAGGGGCTGCCCGCAGGGGGGGGGGGGGGGGTACTATCCCCACTGTTGTGGAACCTCGTTGTGGACTCTTTACTTGAACGACTCAACACACTCGGTTTTTACGCTCAAGGCTATGCCGATGATGTGGTCATCCTGATTAGGGGACCATTCGTTGGAGTAGTCTCAGATCTGGCTCAGTCTGGTGAGGTCAAATATCTGGGCGTATACCTGGATACAAAACTCACCTGGAATAAACACCTAGGATACATTGCAAACAGATGCAAAGGAGCCCTCATGTGCGCTAAGCGTACATGTGGGAAGGTATGGGGGCTACAACCGCGGATGGTCCTGTGGATTTACACCGCCATTGTTAGACCCATAATAACGTACTGTTGCGTTGTATGGTGGCACAAGGCAGGTCAGGTGGGAGCCCGACAAACTCTCACCAGCATCCAGCGACTGGCCTGTCTAACCATCACTGGAGCAATGCATGGTACACCCACAGCAACCATGGAGGTTCTACTGGGTCTACCCCCAGTGGATATCTTCATAAAAGGAGAGGCCATGATGGCCTCCTGAGGCTGAAATGGAATGGCTCTTGGCGGACAACTCCTCACCGAGGTCATACCAACATATTGGAACTGATACAGAACCACTACTCGACATGGTGGCCGATATCATGCCCAAAACTCTCTCCCAACCCCATCTCTACACGTCAATCATTACAAGAGAGGGACTATGGGAGAACAAATGCTGCTCCAATGACATCATCTGGTTCACAGATGGGTCAAAAATGGAAGCAGGAACTGGCGCAGGAATACATGGGGCTAAACCCAGGTGGAACACTTCGTTTCCACTTGGGCAACACACCTCTGTATTCCAGGCAGAAATTGTGGCAATCGAGGCAGCAGCTGCGGAGAGTCTTAGGAGGGGGCATAAAAATGCCCACGTCCGCATCCTTTCTGCCAGTCAAGCGTCGATAAAAGCACTAACGGCTCCAACCATCTCGTCCCGAGTGGTATGGTGCTGCATGCAAACCCTCAACAACCTAGCCAAACACAACCGGGTTCGCCTGGAGTGGGTGCCGGGGCATAGAGGCATTATTGGCAACGAAAAGGCTGACGAGCTCGCGAGAAGGGGCTCCCAAACCCCATTCGTAGGGCCTGAGCCAGCAGTCGGCTTACCAAAAACCACCTTCAGAAAAACCATCAACACGTGGGTCAACCAACAAACCGCTAAAAGATGGGTCAATATTGAAGGACACACCCACAGTAAACTTATGGTGCTGAACTCAACACCAAAATTACTGAGGGGCTACTTAGAAAAACCGTAGGGAACTAAAAACACTGTTTAGCCTCATAACCGGTTTTGCACCCCTACGATTTCACCTACATCGCATAGGGGTCACACAAAACACAACCCTGTGCAGACTATGTGAGGAGACTGACGAAACGGCATCCCACATAATCTTCGACTGCCCACATTATCGCAGAATTGAGCTCTTTAGGGCCCAAACCCGAATGAGTTCTATTCAGAGTGAACAATTAATCAAGGGCCTCCCACCCCTTATCAGGGGGCTGAGTCTCTTCGATTAAACAAAACTCTCAGGAAAGTACAGCAAGCCAACAGGCTTCCGTGCTGGGGGCTCAAAACCCCCGTCCTGAGAGTTTTTCCATCTACATCTACACCAACCCTTGAAAGAATCGGTAATCATCCCCTCCACCACGACAGCAAATCCGAAATTTCCAAGGTTTGATGCACA
>CM061040.1:98740685-99058185 GCA_030762985.1 Adelphocoris suturalis
GGTGTGACCAAAATGGCGCATCTGTGACCAAAATGACAAAAACTTTGATTTCCTCCATTCCCTGCAACAAAATGAAGGTTTTTAATTTTTATTAAAATCGGAAGTAGAACATCGACTTTTAACCACGTTCCACGTACGATAGGTACATAAACGTGTAAACGATACGTGTAAATATAATATAGTACGATAATGGACGAAAATTCACTTATTCAATCATGCTGCATGACAGGAACTTATTTATTTATTCCAAATAGCGTTTTCCAAGGTTACGCAGCTCAGTATTTGTAGTTTCCATCATTTTGGTCACTTAGCATCATTTTGGTCTCAGGAAAATGTTTTGGTAGTGTTACCGAAATTTTTGTGACAAAAATGATGATTTCGTGTTTGAGACGACATTTTGAAAATGAGGAAAAGGAGATAGGTAAACAGACTTGGCCTCTTGCCACTATGCAAAGGAAGCAATCACCTCACCAAGTTTGAAGGGCTTGAATTAAGCCATTCCACTCGTAATAAAAAGAAGTGTGACATGAATGATACACAGAAAAACACTCACTAACTATTGACCAGAAAAATGAAGATAACAAGAAACACAATTATAAAAACCTACCTCCCAACTTTCCATTCCATGGCCACGTTGTAACCAAAGAGGAAGGTCGCAGAAGTGCTATTTGTAGGCTCCTCTAATAACTAGTGCGTGTGGAATTCTTAGTTCGAAAACTGATGCTTACAATTTTCTGTATAATTTAGTGCGTACATTTTATAATATTCTAGCTTGTTTTTGGTCATTTTCTTCTGACATTTTATGTCTTTGCTTTGGCACATAAACAAAACTGATCCGGACCCTGAGCATCGTCAAGTAAATGTCCTAAAGAGGCTACATACGAAATTACAGCTTCCTAGAGTGTAAAGCATAGAAATTAGCTTTAAGAGCCACACATCTGATCCGGACCCTGAGCATCGTCAAGTAAATGTCCTAAAGAGGCTACAAACGAAATTACAGCTTCCTAGAGTGTAAAGTATAGAAATTACCTATTCAAATTATTTAACCTCCGCTTCACAAATCAAACCGTTTTCGTAATACTCAGATCACCTGCTATGAATCAAATCATCGAAACACAAGCTCAATGAAATCATCAGAAATTAACAAGCGGTTGCAATCATGTTCACAATATCAATTATTGAGAATGATCACCTGTGTGTAAACAATTATTTATATAGCCATGCTCATAACTCAGTTTGTTGGACACGCACTTCGCAGTAGTTAACATAATATTGTTGGATAAATCGAGAGCTTTCGAACGAATGGTCAACGAATTTTGTGGGATGAAAAACGACGAAGTACCATTTCCCTAGCAACGACTCGGTTGTACGTGAAAATCATCCGTCACACATTTCGTTACCATCCCGCGTTCCATTTTCGGCTAGTTAGTCCATGGCTAAAACACATTCTGTGTTAAAAATCGTTACGTGAACTGTTGACGAAAATTGTCCCAGTTGTTTTCTGATGATTTCCGCTTACAACCGAGTCGTTGCTAGGGAAATGGTACTTCGTCGTTTCTCATCCCACAAAATTCGTTGACCATTCGTTCGAAAGCTCTCGATTTATCCAAACATATTATGTTAACTACTGCGAAGTGCGTGGCCAACAAGCTGAGTTATGAGAATGGTTATATTAATAATTTATTGTTTACACACAGGTGATAATTCTCAATAATTGATATTGTGAACATGATTGCAACCGCTTGTTAATTTCTGATGATTTCATTGAGTTGGCGTTTCGATAATTTGATTTATAGCAGGTGATCCGAATATTGCGAGAACGGTTTGATTTGTGAAGCGGTGGTTAAATGATTTTAACAGGTAATTCTATATTAGGAAGGAGATTGTAAATTAAAGGCAAATGTATAACACCATTTATGTTGGAATTAGAGGCCGGCAAAAGTTTTTTTTTTTTTTTTTTTTTTTTTTTGCATAATTTAGATATTCCTCTTGTATTGATTCCTGTAGTCAATACTTTATGAGTGTATTCCTTAATAATTGCTTACTTCGCAGTAGTTAACATAATTATGTTTGGATGAATCGAGAGCTTTCGAACGAATGGTCAACGAATTTTGTGGGATGAGAAAAACATTTTATGTCTTTGCTTTGCCACATAAACAAAAAAATCGTTACGAAAACTGTTGACGAAAATTGTCACAGTTGTGTTTTGATGATTTTCACGTACACGTAGGTAATTTCTCTGCTTTACACTCCAGGAAGCTGTAATTTCGTATGTAGCCTCCTTGGGACATTTACTTGACGACACCCAGGGTTCGGATCAGCAGAGTGGCTCCTAAAGCTAATGGTACTTCGTCGTTTCTCATCCCAAAAAATTCGTTGACCATTCGTTCGAAAGCTCTCGATTTATCCAAACATAATTATGTTAACTACTGCGAAGTGCGTGGCCAACAAGCAACAAGCTGAGTTATGAGCATGGTTATATGAATAATTGTTTACACACAGGTGATCATTCTCAATAATTGATATTGTGAACATGATTGCAACCGCTTGTTAATTTCTTATGATTTCATTGAGTTGGTGTTTCGATGATTTGATTCATAGCTGGTGATCCGAATATTGCGAGAACGGTTTGATTTGTGAAGCGGTGGTAAAATAATTTTAATAGGTAATTTCTATACTTCACACTCTAGGAAGCTGTAATTTCGTATGTAGCTTTTTTAGGACATTTACTTGACGATGCCCAGGGTTCGGATCAGATGAGTGGCTCTTAGACCTTGCACACGAGTCTGCAACACATACGAGTCTGCAACTAAAGACATAAAATGTCCCAATATGTTGCAGACTCGTATGCAAGCGTTTCTGATTTTTTTTTTTTTTTTTTTCCCACGTACAACTAAGCCGTTGCTGGGGAAATGAAACTTCTTTATTTGGCTATAATTCTTTTTTTTTTTTTTTTATTTTTTTTTTATTTTTTTTTTTTTTAATTAATAAGATAACTTTATTGTTAAAAAACATTACAGTTTTGCTCGAAATTAAATATAGTAGGATAAAGATCCTAATTCACGTGGCACATGTAGTGAGGTGTAGCCCAGTGGCTACCCTTCATCCAGTTTAGTCCATATTTTCAAATTCTATAATTTCTCTTATCTCCTAATAGAGCGTCTTGAAGGCGACGTTTTTTCAGGCGACGGCTCGGTGGGAGTTCAGGTGAATTGATGGGAATGGAAGCTATTAAGGGATTAGTATGGTCCACCATTTTGCTGCTCATTCTCATATATGTGTCCTTGATCACAGTCTTCACCATCGGGATTCCAAGATCATTGTGGAGAACTGAATTTCGCACAAACCAGTCCGCTCCAGTTATCATGCGCAATACCCGGTTTTGCAACACTTGGATTTTATTAATGTGATATGTTGCAGCTGCTCCCCACAGCCCACATGAGTAAGTCCATATTGGTCGGATGAGAGAAAGATATATCAATCTTTTTGTTGAGATGGAGAGAGGGGAATGTTTTGTGAGCAGAGGTCGAAGCTGGCGAATCCGCTGTCGGATCTTATTTGTCAGGTAGGTGACATGCTCTTTCCAAGTCATTCGCTCATCTAAGTGAAGACCAAGGTATCGCACATGTGTCACAATGGGTATTGTTTCGTTGTTCATCGTAAGTTGGTCTGTGAAGTTCTGTCTCAAATAGGTGAAAGGTACTGCAGCTGATTTGGAGCTGTTGATCTTGAGTCTCCATTTCCTTGACCAATCCTCAATTTCACTAAGGTGACGTTGGAGTACCTCTCCAGCTTCGCGAAAACTATCGGCTTTTGTCAACGTAGCTGTGTCATCTGCAAACTGAGCTGTCATTACGTCTGGTGGACTAGGAATGTCATGAGTGTATAGAAGGAATAGGAAGGGACCAAGAACACTTCCTTGGGGCACTCCTGATTTCATTGATTTAGAGGTAGAAAGTGCTCCTCCGCATTTTACAGAGAAAGTCCGTCCGTCTAGGTATGAAAATAAGATGCGGTATAAAGTGTCAGATAGGTGAGGCTTCACTTTAACCAAGAGACCTTTATGTAGAACCTTGTCAAATGCTTTTTCTGTGTCCAAGAACACTCCTAGACACACTTTTTTGCTCTCATACGTCTCAAGAATACTGTCAATAACTCGATGTAATTGGTGGGAACAGGAGTGAGAGGAGCGGAAGCCAAACTGCGTATCTGGAAGTAATGAAGAGAGCGCCGAGAGAAGATGAGGAAGCAAAAGTCTTTCAAATATTTTTGAGAAGAGTGGCAGTAGACTGATGGGCCGGTAGCTCAACGGGTCATCAGCACGTTTATTTGGCTTCTTGACCATTACTACGTGGGCATGCTTCCATTTATAAGGAAAGTATGTCGTTCTAAGTACTGCGTTATAGATTTGAGTCAACATGACAATTCCTTTGCGTGGGAGGCATTTGAGAAGCTGCTTAGTTATTAAATCGTGACCTGAAGCTTTTTTGTTGGGAGAACGGTTTATAGCATTACGAACATGCCCAGGTGTAAAGAAGAGGCGATGTGGTTGGAGCTGGAGAGTTTCTTCAAGCTTAGTATCTATCTCTTCGTCAAATACAGGATCTGATGGGGGAAATGGAGTGAACTGTTCTACGAGAAGTTGTCCGAAGATATCCGCTTTGTTCTGTTCTGTCGTGTACCATTGCCCCATTCTTTTCAGAGGTGGAATGCTTGTTCGGTCGCTAATCATGATTTTAGTTTTTCTCCAAAGCGAGCAGTCTTTAGTATTGAGGGTTAGTAGTTTTGTTTGTTCTGCTCTGTCCTGTTCTTCCTTCAAGGTTGCCTTCAGTTCTTGGGTCAGTTGGTTGAATCTTGTTTTGTCAGAAGGATATTGGGTGATTTGCCACCGCCTCCTCGCCGCATTTTTCGCATGTAGAAGGTTTAAAACCACTGGAGAGGCTGTTATTACATGTCTCGGGTTCTTGGCTCGAGGTTGCATGGATGCTTTCCCTGCAGCAATGTGAATCACATTGGTAATTTGGGATATAGCAATATCAATATCCTTGGGGGTTTTAAGTGGCATACTTAAACTAATCATCTCATTGGCCACATCTTGGTAAGTTTTCCAATCGAATGGATGATTGATTAGTCCGGGTTTGCGACAAAAGTTTGATGAGTCCATTTCCATGTCGAGTATGAAAGGTAAGTGATCGGAACTCATCTCGTGTGCGACCCATGAGCTTTTAATGAAGTTTGACGACTGCTTTCCTAGAAAAAAGTCTAAAATATCTGGCATATGTCTATCAGAAGAATAGAATGTGGGTTCAGACGGCGCAATGATTTCCAGAGAGTATCTAATTATAGCTTCCCGCAGAATCACACCCCTAGGATTACTGGTATTCGAGCCCCAACAGGGATGTTTGCAATTAAAGTCACCACCGAGCAAGAATCGTGTTTGCAGTTCGTGTATAATCCCCAGGAAATCACTCATGACAACACGATTTTCTGGTGCTGAGTAGAACGAACCTATTCTGAATGCGGACAATTGCGGATGTCTCAGGTTGATTTGAGCTACTTGAAAATTGGGTTCACAGATAGGAGGATGTTCGTCGTGAGGAATCGAGTTCTTGACGATCACGGCTGATCCACCTTTACTGCTACCACTGGGATGATCAGATCTGTAAACCTTATAGCCATCAATATATAGATTCTTGTACGGTGCCAATTTAGTTTCTGTTAACAGCAAAACATCAATTTCATAAGATCGTAAGAATAAAACAAGTTCGTGGTATTTATTACCTATGCCTCTACAGTTCCATGTGCTCACCCGGAATATTTTCGTTGATTCGCTATTCATTTCGTGTTCAGTAGAGTGGGAATTATTCGGGTCATCATTTGAATTAGCGGTGTGATAACGGTTAAGAGTTGATCAATCTTCTCAAGAAGCTGATCGTTTACGGAGGAGTGTTGATGTCGAACTACAGATGCATAAGAAGGTTGGAATTCAGGTGTCATGTTGGTAGAGGTAGTTGGTAGAATGTTTTGTCTACTGTCGTCTTGATTTCGGTTTTCAAGGGTCTTATGCGATGTTGTACCCTTTGTTGCATTCCTTGCTGTCCAAGGCATTTGTAATGCTTTGTACGCAGGACAACCTCTGTAATTGGCAGTGTGAGTACCTTTGCAGTTGACACATTGTGGGTGTTCGTTTGATGATTTTGTGCACTCATTTGAAGCATGAGAAGCGTCGCATTTTACGCAGCGTGGTTGTTTGTGACAATAATTTTTTGAGTGCCCAAACTCCTGACATTTGAGGCATTGAATCACGGTGTTGCGGGGTTTTGGAGGTTCTACTTTTATTCTGCAATAATACAAAGAATCAAGAGAATATATTTCCTGATTCTTGGGATTCGGCTTCAGATCAACAAAAAATAAAGGAAGAGGTATTTTAGTGACAGGGTGGTGTACTGGCAATATCTGCACCGGATCATAGCCTAGTTCTTTAATTTCTGTCATTAGTGTGTTCACATCACATTTCGGATGTAATCCACGTATGACGACCCGGAAATTCCGTTCAGATTTGAGCTGAAATGTATGAAATTCCGCACCATTGGTTTGGAGGCATGCTACTGCATTCCTGTAGTCATCAATTGCGTCGAAATTTAGCTTGAATTTATTATTGACAGTTGTGTGCCTGAATGATGATTTGCATTGACCTTTCAATGTATCAATTAAAACGTTCACATTATTAACATTGTTAATAAATATTGGTGGAGGTTTGGAAACCACATTTGCTGGTTCATTGATTGTCAATGATGTTGAAGAGTTATTTGTGTCATCCATTTTTTCCAATGGTGCGAATTTGTTAGGGGAGAAAAACATTGATGAATGGTGAGCTTCAGAATTGCTTAGCTTCGCGCGCTTTATTTTGAAATTACTCACATTATTTGGTGGAGGCTGCCTCGGAAACTTGCTAACATCATGATTATGGTTGCTATGCTGAGTGACAACAACCTCGTTTGCATCGTTCGCCATCTTAACCATAAATTGCAAAAAATAAATCGTTCGTATCTTCCTATACGACGAATACCACTGCACTCAACTTTGGATAAAGTTTCACGTCTATGCACAGTCGGTTGGTCTCCACGAACTATACGAGTTTATCACGCTAGCACTTCTTAAACACAGTGAAACACTACATTTTTCACGGAGCCACAAAGAAAAAACTGTTCAAGTCGCGTTGCTACCGGTTGTCCGGCTATAATTCTGCTAAAAATTATAAATTTGACAAGTTTTAGCCATTTTGTGTGATTTTTCTAGTACATTTTGAAATTTAATCAATTTAGTGTGCTCGAACATAGCCAACGAACTAATCCTTTTAATTGGGAAACTTGATTTTTTGGCGCAAGAACGGAATTTTATCTCAATTTTAAGGAGAGTTATCGTCTGGACTCACACTATATATATATATATATATATATATATATATATATATATATACTGAGTGCTGGTTATGTCTAGGTAGAGTATATAATTGGAGGTTGAGTTTTGACCAAAACTAGACTTGAGTGGTTTTTTTAAAATTATGTTTTAATCATAATTATTATCCACAACGTTTCTACCCAGGGGCTGGGCCCTAATCATGTGGTACCTAAAACGTACAAGAAATAGGTAACATACCGCTCGGAAATCGGTCGCCACTCCTTTCAGCTCGGAAATCGCTTGCCTCAGATCATTTCTATCATATTTACTTATATTTGCCCGCCAGGTCTACTCCATGTCCACACTGCCACTGACAACCGGGACATCCAGGACTATTGCAGACCCATCGGGCTCGACAGCAACGATATCCGGCTTCTTGCCCCGGTCACTCGGTATGTTGTATAGTCTCTCCCTTTCGACATCCCAACCGCTGGAGGACAAAGCGCCTGCTATCTGGTTGGCAACCGCATCATGACGTAGAATGCAGCCACCGTGAGTACGAGGACACTGCAGCACCACATGATACAGATTCTCATTTTTGCCCCACAATGCATGGCAGAGGGTGTCTACTGTCCCGCGACTATCCTCGAACACCTCACCAAGGTGGCTATTTTAGCCACTAGGATAGCATGAAAATGGCGACAGTCTCGGCCCCAACTCCCGCTGAAACCTATTCCACTCACTGGGAAGAAAATGGGGATTCGGGGCACTGTCGGAATTCTTTACCATCTATGGATTCATGCAGAGCAGCAGCGAACTCAGCAGATGAGCTGGGTTTTGGAGCAGTTGGTGTTGCTCGGTCACACCACAACAACTGCTGCTTGACAAGTCAAGATCAGCAGCAGTGTGGGCGACCTCCCAGCTTGAGCCCCCAAGGGCAAGCAGGCACTGGGGGTGTAACGATGTGATGCTGGCCGAAAGAGAGACAATACCAAGTCCACCGGCCTTGACCGGTGCGTGGATGTGAGCACTTGGGACACCAGGTGAGAAGCCTAGCTAAGAGAACACAGCAGAGCGAACTTCACGATCTAATTCAAGCAGCCTCCCTGCAGTAAGCCTGCCAAAGACTAACCCATAGGTTAACTTCGGCAGTAAGTACGTGCGAAGGAGGCCCTGCTTCTGCTGTGGCTTCAATGGAGCCTTGGTAACACGAGTTAGTGCTTCACCAAGGTCCACGGCTTGCGGCTATAGTGGCCACACCCTTGAAGTCAACCTCAAGGTACCGCCAGACCCACAACACGAATCTGTCTGTCCTAAGACAAAGCACTCCTAATCCACCACCTTCACCTTATGCTGGCGGCCTGACAGGACCATACCCAGGAGACTGACCCATACTTAGAAGGGTTGACCACTAGACCAAACCTGGCTAGCTGCTTGGCAAAGGCATTGAGGACGATCTGCAAGCCATCACAGGTTTCAGTGAGTAGGATGATGTCATCGGCAAAATCCAGTGCACCTACTCGCACCCCAGGAGCGAGATCGAACCCTATTTCATTTGGCAGCTTACCCAGGGCTGTATCCACGACCAGATTGAAGAGGAGTGGTGATAGAGGATCCTCCTGGCGTACCCCACGCTCAATGATGACATCCCCTCACATCTCACCTCCTGCCTTGAGGACCGTCTCGCCTTTGTGGTACAGACAGGCAACATACTCAATTAAACGAGCATTATACCAGGAAGGCAATCGGTCAGGGTAAAATGGCTTACAGTGTCAAAGGCCTTAGCGACGTCTAGAGTGGCAAGATGGAGCTGCCATTTCTTGATGGGGGCCAGCGAAATGACAGTCTGGAGAACTCTTATTTTCTCCGCTGGCCAAAATGCTTTCTGGACATCACCCATAACACCAGCCACTTGGAAGCAAGATGCCAGAATCTTTTGAAACTGGCGGAGAACTACCGACAATATAGAAATGGGTCGGTAGCCTCCTGGACCACTTCCTTCTTTCTTTGGGATGAAGATGGACCAGGCACGGGTCAACACTTTTGGAGGGTCTTCCCAAACGAAGTAACTGGTTGAGGACGAGCAGCTTGATATTTTTCGGGGCTTTATTCCATCGTCGGGCAGGAATACCATCAGGTCCGACAGAAGTGGAGTTTTGAACACGGCACTTCTGTGCCTCGTCATGAAGCACCAGCGTGCACATAATGCTGAGTAAGGGATCCCTGGTGGAAGCTGGGGGCACCCCCGGCTCACCAGTTCTGTGGCTGGGATCACTCAGGAGTGGCTACCGAAATTCTACAAACTCCTGGAGAGGGGGTAATACTTGTTCATACCCAGCTCCCTCTACTTCCTCCGCAGCTACACAAGCCGGATGGTTCCTCCACAACTTCTGGACCTGTTGGTATTCCCGGTTCCTTGTTTGCTTTGCTTCTCTGCGACCTCCAGGAGGCACCAACACAGGAGGACTTCCTCCCTGATGCCTCGCCACGGTCGCATCCCCAACTTGTGGGAAGATCCTATGTACATAAGCCACGACCTCGTCTTCCAAGCCATCAGGCCTCTCAACAGCCCGCCTCACCAGTTCCTGCAGGTAGGCGCTCTCATGACCTTCAATGCGACCTACCTGCTCCCCGAGCCTCAAGATTTCGGTCTTCAAATTGTCAAGAAGACGAGAGATCCCGGGGGAAGATTGCTGAATGGTGGGCTGCTGTCCCACGTTTGTACGAGACGTGAGAGAGGCTCGATGGCTATTTGCCAGGACGGAGTCCTTGCAAATCCTCAGAAGCATACCTAGGCCGCTCTCGCTCTATTTCAATTGCAGCATTGGCATATACAGGATGCTTCTGCCTGACGTGGGCACTGAGGCCACGCTTGGAACTGAAGGCTCTCTCGCAATGGGCACACTGGTGGGTATTCACTGGGGCACTGGATGAGGAGGAGGGATAGGATGATGAGGAAGAAGAAGATGGAAGGAAGACTGACGCCCCTGCCTGGAGCGCCCCCGAGTACCAATGGGCCGGCGGGGGTTATGAGGCTCATTGTTGGTTCTTTCCATAACCGGGGAGACACATTAAGAAGGGCCGGGAGACCCGTTGGTTGACACACACACACACAGATATATATATATATATATATATATATATATATATATATATATATATATATATATATATATATATATATATATATATATATATTATATATATTTCGTCAAGATCACTAAATAGGGGAGAAATCACACTGTTATCGAGGGGCCTGTCTTTCTCACCTACGCCCAAAGTTGATCACATAGCCTTACTCGAAGACGCAAACAGGTTTGCTCGCAGTTAACGATGGCGGTATTTTCGGGAAACTCAACCAGAAGGTGCTCCCCATCCAAGCTTTCATGATGCGTTAGTTCAATACAGAGAACCTTCGACTTTTCAACCACTAGGGGAAAACGGGCTGCTTCCCTCCCACCCACTTGAGCGGTTTATAGAGTATTTGTTGACTACTCTGTCATCCAGAGTAGCTTTAAGACGATTGAAATCAGACACTTCCATCCAAGTTATGTCAGCTGACAAGTGATCCACTGTGGTCATTATGAATACGGTTGACTACAGGCGGGAGGTGTTGAGACAGCTGAGTGACCCTGTTACTTATCTAATGTTGGATTCCGACCCCACAGATCGATTTAAAAATGAAATTGTCTCTTACTTGGAACTACACGGCCCAGCTGAGGGACTGACAGTGCAGGAAATTAGCGTGATGGTGCCTGAGAACCCGAGGATTTCAATTTTTTTACACCCTTCCGCAGGTGCACAGCCTCCCTGACTCACTTCCACCAGGGAGACCTATTGTGTCTGGATTCGGCTGTCTTACCGAAAGGATCTCTGCATTTCTGGATCACTATCTACAACCTGTGGTCTCTTCACTACCAACGTACCTACGTGATACCTACCATTTCCTCGAGGTATTACAAGCAGCTGATCTCCCAGAACAATCCCGATATACTCCTCTCTTGGCTACAGTAGACGTTGTCTCCCTTTACAGTTCCATCCCACATGATGAAGGGCTCGAGGCTCTGGAACATTTCTTGAATAAGAGACCACTCCCGCATGATATCTCAACGCCTTTCCTACTTAAGTTGGCCGAGTTCGTATTAAAAATGAATTATTTCGATTTTTATGGCCATGTGTATCTCCAGCTTAAGGGCACAGCCATGGGAACCAAAGCGGCCCCCTCTTATGCCAACTTGTTCATGGCCCGCCTTGAGGAGAAGTTGCTTCTGGGAAGGACTGGTATACAGTGTCAGTTGAAACCATACATCTGGCGCCGATATATTGACGATATTTTCCTAATTTGGCAGCATGGCCCCGAAACGCTAAATACATTTTTGCAGGAGCTAAATTCCAGATTTTCTGTCCGGTTCACACACACCGTATCACCCATGGCGGTCTCGTTCCTGGACGTTGATGTGATGCTGGTGGGAAGAATTTTCCACACGAAGGTACACAGGAAAGAAACTAATGCACAGCTGTACTTACATTATACCAGTTGCCATCCCCCACACGTTAAAAAATCAATCCCTAGATCTTTATCGATTCGAGGACATAGGATATGTAGCAGCCAAGCAGATCTGCATGAGTACCTTTGTGACCTCAGAACCAAGCTTTTGGAGAGGGGATATCGTCCTGATCTGCTTCTCGATAGGATAGTACCGGCTGATGTGAGATACCAACCTCCTGAGAACCGCACACCACACCCAGGTCCGTTTTTCGTAACGTCATTCTACCCAGGGGTACAGAGGGTTAATTCCATACTCCGGGACGCACATTCCATATTACTCTCTGATGATGCAACTAGAGAGATTTTTTCAAGGCTTTGCTATGCATCGTACAGGAGTTCTCCGAACCTGGGGAATCGCCTGTCTCATAAGGTGCTCTCTCGACCTCCTCTGGCACAGGGCACATCGGGACTTCATCCTTGCGGGAGGGCGAGGTGCAAGTTGTGTCCACTGGTGGTATCGGAGCTCCAATTTTCTTCTGTCAACACCCCGTTTACTTACTGTTCCAAAGGACCCCCTGCAAAGTGCCAGACGAAGAAAGTTGTTTACATGCTGGAGTGTACTCAATGTGATGCTTTTTATGTGGGGAAAACGATTACTCAGCTGAATGAACGTGTCAATAATCACCGAAGAGCAGTTGTAAGTCGCGCCCGTGAACCGCACGCTTTACATACAAATGCACACAACCGTACATATGACGGTTGCTACAGGATAAGGGTACTGGATTGCAAGCCGGATTCCGCGGACGTTGAACTACGTATTACGGAGCAGGCCTACCAGTGGGCTCTGGGAGCATTCAGTCACCCGGGCCTAAATAGAAATCGGCGAACGGGCGCATCTTAAAAATAATTTTTTTACAAATCTCTTAATTTATTTATTTGTTTTTCGTCTATTAGTTTTCTACCATCATTCACCTTTTCCACCTTCTCATCTATCTACATCATCCTTTCATACTATTCCCCCTGTACATACCCTTCCTGAGGGCGTGCTGCATGCCCCCCCCCCCCCCTTCCTTTACCTATGCCTCCTACGCGGCGAATTATTATCACGCTGTGGGATGGAGAAACCCATCAGTCTGCCGAAGAAGATCGGATCGAAACGTTCAGACGTGAGTTCTTTGTTGTTTTTGTTTTCGTATTAAGAGTTATATATATATATATATATATATATATATATATATATATATATGTATACATATATATATATGTATATATATATATACATATGAAAAAATGTTAAACTCTAGAATTCGTTTCAGAAAGTCTCAAAGCGGATTTCAATCAAGAAAATTTCCCAAAAATTGTATTTTAAAATTTTCGGAGGCATTGCAATAGCTTCATTTTCAACAGAATTTCAATAAAAAATGTGTTTCGAGTCGCTGAATCAGGATATCAAATGCGTTTTGTTCTAGGAGGTAGCGTTCACCGGGCATCAACGAATTTCGATAATTTCATGCAATTCTCCAACAAATACCCCTCGCATTTTTTTTTAACTCTCCAAAGCAGGTCCTTTGATGCCCTGATAACAAATATGAAGTCCGTTTTGGTTGTAGCGTGGTCCGCTCACCAGAAAATGACCAAAAAGTTCAATTTCATGAAAATTTCCTAAATTCTCACGCAATACGATTTCTTTACTCTTTATCTCAATAGGACTTCTTTGAGTGTAACCAATTTTGAAGCCCACATCACAAATACCTAGGTGTTTCAAATTTCAAATTGTCTACTTGTCGTCCTTGTGCTAAACTGACTCTGGTTTGGTCAACAAAATGCTGTAGAAATGTTTTATAATATTCGCAGATTACCTACCTAAGATAAGAGGTGGTGAAATTTTTTTTTTTTTTTTTTTTCCTAACCCGGAAAATTAATTTGTTTTTTAAATATACAGCCTCGTCATTTCCCCCTCCTGTTCGTCAAAGGACGCAAAAATCTAAAAATGTCAATGTATTACTTCCGATTCAGAATTTAGTTTGCTACACAAATCCACACAGCGTTGTTCGAAATTTCAAAAATGTCCACCAAATTTGAGCGGTTTTATCTGTATTCAAAAACGATTGTAACTTTCTTATACTTCGACTAACATAATTTTCGCGTCGATTAAAAAGTTTTATTTTCCAATTTTCTAATTCAGAAAAATAATTTAAATTTTATAAAAATTCAACCCCGTCATTTTACGTCAATTATGGTCTTTTTCCTTGTTGATGCTCGTGTCATGTAGTCGTTAAAATCACGGTTTTCTCATACAGAATTTCGGCCCCACAAAACATTAACTATAGCCAAAATAAATGACATATTCATCTCAAACTTTTATAGTATCTACATCAGTTGCCACTCAACCTATGACAATTTCTCTGTAGCGATCAAATACCGCTAACAACCTTAAATAAATGTTTCACACTACATAATTCAACGACCACGTTTACCAACGGGTACCTACATTTTTGGTGGTTACCGGGTCGAAAATTTCAACCTATTTCATTTTCCCGCCAACTAAGATTCGCCACCACCATCCCCACATTTTCCGTTGGGAGTCAGCAGGGTGTTTCGTCAAGCGCGCAAGTGATCATTTTTTCATTAAAATAATGGGATCGTGAAGGCGTGTAAAAGTCATTTCGTGTTTTTTTTTTTTTTTTTTTTTTTTAATGTTTTATCCTTGAGGATCGTTACAGATGTGTTGAAACATCATAATTTGACCCAGAAACCTCATAAAACCAACGATTGGGACCTTCCGGGCTTTCTCCAACAGCATGCAGATTGGAAGCGACTGGTAAAGACCAAAATAGTACCTAAGCGTATCATTATTTGTAGTTTTATTATAGTCCAATCTTGTTTATGTGTGCACCCCAGGGGTGGCCAGTGAGGGAGGGGGGGATTTGGACATTTCCCAAACTTTTAGGATCAACTAGAAGTCTAGGTATCTATCGTTCGACCCCACGAAAAAACTCACTGTCAAAACTATGCGAAAAGCTTAGCGAATTAGTACAAAATAGTTTTGTATATTCTCTATTTTACAGCTGTCCTGCATAAAACAGTCTAAGTAAGGATTTACAAAGACAGTTTATTCTAAAATCGAATAATATCGAGCCAAATTAGCAAATGTGCCCTTCATTCCAAAGTCTCGTTGCGGTTCACATTTCTCATTCGTTTCGAAGATTTTTTTCATACTCACACATCTACACTTCTGGAGCAAGAACGAATAGACATGCAGTGAACCAAGTAGTACCATCAGATTCAGTGGATTGAGTTTTATTATAAAAAAATTCGAACAAAAAAGCGCCCTCCTATTTCGAAAGTTTTTGTGATGACTGTTGTTCATATTTCAAGCCTTAAATTTCACCCCATGGGTTTGATGAAACGTAATTCCGAGATTACAGGCACACCCTCGGATGTTATGATTTTTGAGCCAAAGTTTAAAAATATTGGTTCAGGGGCTTCGGAGAAAAGCTTCAGACGACAGACGGACGAATTTTGTAATTCGGTTTTTCGAATCCGCGAACCTTGAAACATAAACCAACAAATTTTGAGAGGAGTTTAAACATTTATTTATTTATTAGTAGGTTATCTATTATTTACTATTAGATATTATTAAAACTCTATTTTCCCGGTCGATTGAAAAGGTTCAATATTGAAAACAATAAGTAAACTAAAACTCTAAGCCCCACACCTGCAATGACATGAACCTATTACAAATTCACTGATCACTTGAATTCCTACCTTTATTAACCGATCTCTACTAACTTACTATTGAATAAAGGCTTTATTAACTATCACAACCCATCACCCTGTGAATCGTTCCTTTTAATGTTTGTTTTGGGAGAAATTAGGGAAAATTCCCCAAAAGCAACCATGATGTTTAAACTAAATTTGATATTTCTAAAATTGCTTTCAGCCTATTCAAATAATTTACCAAGTATTGGAACGTCGAAGTGTGATAACTGTTCCAAGTTAGATATTATAAAGCCATCCTGATTAGGATATCCACGTAAAACTTGATGTAAGTAAATTCAATACTGCAAGTATACCAGCACACAAGGAAGGGGAGGCTACTTTCTCTTTTTTCTTTTTTTTTTCCTTTCATATGGGCACAAATTACTAAACAGCAGCTATCTATTTACTGTTGCAACTTCATTACCTACGTAGGTAATATTTACATTGCAACCCCCATTAATAATGTTTATCATCTAGATGTTGATACATTGCTCAGCGTAATCATTAAAAAAGTTCAGAAAGTTAATAATTATATTATTATAAAGTTAAATTCTCTTATTATTATTTTAATAATCATGGCGCAGTGAAGTTTAATGAATTAGGTACATACGTAATTGCTGTGATAGTTCGTCATAATGGCTCAAACTTACGTCAAGTTGCCGCCTAATTTGGGCAAGTGAACAAAGTAAGCAGCAGGTAGATAAGTTAAACGCAGGTCCAACTGAGATTTCGACAGTGCGCAAAAGACAGCAAGAAATCCTTAAGAAATCTTACAAAAAATTTGAATGCAGACGTTGTCATAACGTTCATGGGTCTTGTGAGTTTCCCGCTTTCTGTAAATCTTGTTCAAAGTGTAGGATAAAGAATCATTTTGCTAAAAGTTGTCGAAAATTGAATCGGTTGATTTGAAGTCTTAAGAATCTTGCACAACTTCAGATGAGGGTTCCTTATCTTGCTTTACCATATCCTCAACCGAACCTAACCCAACATCAAATTCTTATATTTAAAAATTAAACTATTTTGGAAGGAATAGGTCAGACTGGGTTGAAAATAGCTGCATTGAAAACATTAAGATCAAATGTAAGCTGGATACTGGAGCGGATGTCAGTGTCATGCTGTTAAATATATTTCAGGACATTGATAAAAATGTAGGCGCCTAACTTATTCCAACCAATATTCAATTAGAAGGGTTCAACGGCTCCACAACTCAACCTGTTGGCAGAGTGAATCTGAAATGCAAATATAATGGAGTTGAGGCTTATGAAGATTTCATGATCACAAACTATTATACTATGTTACTTGGACTTCCTGGCTACTAAGCTTTGAATTTAGCCAAACGAATTCACAATGTAAAAATTCCAAACGATGAATCCGCGAAGATTTGTTTATTAAGGAGAATATCGAGGTATTTTCGGGCTCGGGAAAATTTCTAAACCTCTGCAGCATAACCACTAGAGAAGAATTTCCTCAAATATATCACCCGCCATCTAGGATTCCTAACGCTCGGTTTGAACCTTTGAGAGATGAATTAAATCGACTTGTAAAGAGAGAAGCTATTGTTAGAGTGGAGAATCTTCTCACCAGTCTTGCATTAATAAAATTGTTCTGGTTGAGAAGACAAATGGGAAAATTCGGTTGTGTCTTGACCCATCCGATTTGAATAAGATAATTGTAAAAAAACCGAAAAAACTATGTTGACTTTGGAAAAAATAGCTTCTAAATTGAGGGGAAAACATTGGCTTTCTGTTTTCGATCTTTCAGAAGGGTTCCATCATATTCCTCTTACAGAAGAATCTTCATGGAAGTGCTGCTTCACTACAACATTTGGAATTTACCGTTATCTCGTTTTAGCTTTCGGTATTTTTAGTGCTCCTGAAGAGTTTCAGTACGCCGTAGAAAAATATTTCGGTAGTATTGAAAATTTTGTTATATGGTTTGATATAAACTGAAGAAATCCACGACACTGCGATGAGAAAAGTAGTTCAGCGTGCTAAGCAAGTTGGTGCTGTTTTCAACAAAGACAAACTACAGTATCGGCTAAGAGAAGTTAGATATATACCTGGGCCAAGACTTCAATCATGAAGGGATGAAAATGAATCCCGCTCGGGTCGAAGCATTAAATAATCTTCAACCACCACTCGATAGGGAAGTATTGCAATGAATTTTGGGATCTTTCAATTATGTCAGAAAGTATGTTCCCTAAATGGCTGAATTATTGACACCCTTTAACAATTTGCTCAAAGAAATGTACAGTAGATCTAGACATTTCTACATGACAAGCTGTTTTCAAATTCAAAAATTGCGGTTTCATAAGCTCCTACGCTAGCTTCTTTTGATCCCACGAAGAAAATTATATTACAATGTGATCAAAGAAAAAATGGAATCGGCAGCTGCCTTTGCGTCCAGAACCATGAATGCGGCTGAACTGAACTACAGTCAATTTGAAAAAGAGATGCTGCCAATTTATTTCGGATGTAATAAATTTCACAAATATATATATATATATATATATATATATATATATATATATATATATATATATATATATATATATATATATATATATATATATATATTTATGGCCAATCTGTAGAAGTTCACACTGACCATAAACCACTTACAATATAATGAACAAACACATAACTAATATTGGTTCTGTTCGGCTTAGAAGGTTCCGATTTCAATAGGTCAATATAAATTGAATTTGATATACTTTGCAGAGAAACATCTACACTTTCCTGATATGCTCTCTCGTCATACTCTCAACAGAACTGAACATGATCCTGAAATGTTGGAAATGGTTCATTCAATATCAAAACACTTGCCATTTTCTGATGATCAGAAAAAAAAAAATTACGAAGAGGAACGGCTGAGGTTCAAATTATGATTCAACTCACTAAATTTCATTTGCAGGGATGGCCACAACGAACCGAATTATCCGATGAAATGAAGCAATATTTCAAGTTGAGAGATAATATTTATCTAGAAGCTGGCCTCAATTGTTATGGCAACAAAATAGTAATTTCATCATACCTCCGCAATCCGATAACCGAAATGATTCACAAAGGGCATCCACGCATCAGTAAGTCTCAAGAGAAAACTAGAGAATTATTTTACCAGCCTAGGATGACGAATGATATCACAGAGTCGGTAAAATCGTGTCGTGCCCCACGATTCACATGAACCATTGAAGCCCCGCAAAGTACCAGAACTGAGATTTCAGGAGATCGGGTGTGACATAGTAGAATTCCAAACTAAAGCATACCTTGTTCTAGTTGAGTACTTGTCACATCGGATTCAGCTAATTCCATTAAAGCTGAAAAACTATACATCTGTAATTAATGGTACGCAAGAAGTATTTACCAGATTTGGATACCCAATCGAGTTGGTTGCAGATAATATGCCTTTCTCATCTTACGAATGTAATAAGTACCATACTAGTGAAGAGATCCGGTTTACTTTGAGCACACCTCATTACCCAAGAAGCAATGGAATTGTCGAAAAAGCAGTCGGAACCGCGAAGAAGATCCTCAGTTAGAGTAAAGAATATGGCCGAGACTACAGAGAGTACCTAATGGAATACAATAACACTTCATTACCACAACTTCACTGCTTACCGTCTCAAATTTCGAATAGCTGGAGGATACGAAAGGAGCTACCTGTAAGTTCTGCGATATTACTACCCACAGTTCAAATGGGCATTGTGCAACAACTCCGGATGAAACAGGCAGTCGCTAAACTGCAACATGACCAACACACGCTCGTAAGAAAGAAAGGATATACAAGGAAGGTGACAAAATTGTATTAAGAACTCAGAAAAAAAGAGAGATTGAGAAACTCGTCCACCGAGACGAAATACATCTATCTCTATCTCTATCTCTATCTCTATCTCTATCTCTATTATTAATAAGAATGAAACTCCGTCTGTCTGTCGCTCTGTCTGTCTGTCGTGTCTATGCACGGCCAAACGGCTGAGTGGGCCGGATCTACGAGTGGGGGGATCTTTTTGGGATTTTCCGATAGGGTGTATAAGCGAATTTAAAATTTTCTAATCCCACCCGAACCATGGGCCGTAGGGCGGGAGGGGGGTCGAAGTAAGAATTAATGTGCGCTTTTTGGACTTCCCCGCTTCCCCTACCCCTCTAAACGGCCGTTGACAATTCCGGAAAAATACGGGTTTCGTAGGTTTTCCTACGAGGAAGACGACGGCGCGATCGGATCGCGAAAAAAGTATCGGGAAATGCGTCAAAAAAATGCGAGAGTACGGACCCGTTTTCTCGAAAAGTCCGCCGAAAAACTTGGTTTTTTCCGATTAAAATATACCCCATAAAGGTACGTTTTTCGGAACGGTTTTCGCGGGCGATATACAGCTTTGGGTCCGCCGAATCTGAATCCGAAATCGGATATCGAAAAAAGTGACGTTAAGTTGGTCAAATCGCGAGCGGAAGCGAGGCGAATCGTTAAAATTACATTTTTAATCGACCCCGCCGCCCATTTCACAACGGAAGGGACTCGACTTCTACGCAATACCTTGCGAGCAGGCCAACGCACGCGCGCGTATAAGGATGGAACTTTCCCTTTCGAGCACCATTTCAACAGAATAAATAGGTACGGGTTTGTCCTACACATATACAGCAATGCCTTGCGAGCGAAGCGAGCAACATCCCCAAATAAACTTTTTTGTGGTTCCACGTAGTTTTATAAGATTTAATTTGTTTGTAAGAATTTCCAACAGAAAAAAACGTCTGCCAAAATGGGTGGGCAGTATAACTTCCTCCAATATAACTTCCTCCTACAAATCGAGACCGCCGCCGTTTCACAATGTTGCTAACCAGAAGGGACTCGATGACTCATTTCAACAGAATAAATACGGGATTTTTCCTACACATATACAGCAATACCTTGCGAGCGAAGCGAGCAACATTCTCTAATAAACCTTTCGTGGTTCCATGTAGTTTTATAAGATTTAATTTGTTTGTAAGAATTTCCAACAGAAAAAAACGTTTGCCAAGTTGGGTGGGCAGTATAACTTCCTCAAGCGAGCGAAGCGAGCAGCATACCCTACAGAAGTTAAACCTACCCTTAGAGATCTACCGTTTGCGAGCGAAGCGAGCAATATCCCCTACATGCCATACTTTGCGAGCGAAGCAAGCAACATTTTCTACATGCCAGACTTTGCAAGCGAGCAACATTCCCTACATGCCAGACTTTGCGAGCGAAGCGAGCAATATTCCCTACATGCCACACTTTGCGAGCGAAGCGAGCAACTTAATGGGGGGTCCGGGGGGCTTGCCCCCCGGCTGGACGTGGAGGCGAGCGTAGCGAGCCGGAGCGGCTAGTTATTAATAAGAATGAAACTCCGTCTGTCGCTCTGTCTGTCTGTCGTGTCTATGCACGGCCAAACGGCTGAGTGGGCCGGATCTACGAGTGGGGGGATCTTTTTGGAATTTTCCGATAGGGTGTATAAGCGAATTTAAAATTTTCTAATCCCACCCGAACCATGGGCCGTAGGGCGGGAGGGGGGTCGAAGTAAGAATTAATGTGCGCTTTTTTGACTTCCCCGCTTCCCCTACCCCTCTAAACGGCCGTTGACAATTCCGGAAAAATACGGGTTTCGTAGGTTTTCCTACGAGGAAGACGACGGCGCGATCGGATCGTGAAAAAAGTATCGGGAAATGCGTCAAAAAAATGCGAAAGTACGGACCCGTTTTCTCGAAAACTCCGCCGAAAAACTTGGTTTTTTCCGATTAAAATATACCCCATAAAGGTACGTTTTTCGGAACGGTTTTCGCGGGCGAAATACAGCTTTGGGTCCGCCGAATCTGAATCCGAAATCGGATATCGAAAAAAGTGACGGGCAGTCGGTCAAATCACGAGCGGAAGCGAGGGGAACCGTTTAAATATCAGAAATTAATCGACCACGGGCCGCCGTTACACAACGTTGCTTACCTGAAGGGACCCTCACAGGGGGGTTCCCATTTGCACTTCTACGCAATACCTTGCGAGCGAAGCGAGAGCCATTTCAAATAATAAATACGGACTTTGTCCTACACGTATACAGGTATACCTTGCGAGCGAAGCGAACAACATCCCCGAATAAACTTTTCGTGGTTCCACGTAGTTTCTAAGATTTAATTTGTTTGTAAGAATTCCCAACTGAAAAAAACGTCTGCCAAGTTGGGTGGGCAGTACAACATTCCCTAATAAACTTTTCGTGGTTCCACGTAGTTTTATAAGAATTAATTTGTTTGTAAGAATTTCCAACAGAAAAAAACGTCTGCCAAGTTGGGTGGGCAGTATAACTTCTCCAAGCGAGCGAAGCGAGCAGCATCCCCTACAGAATAAATACAGACTGGCGAGCGAAGCGAGCAACATCCCCTAATAAACTTTTCGTGGTTCCACGTAGTTTTATAAGATTTAATTTGTAAGTCAGAATTCCCCAACAGAAAAAAACGTCTGCCAAGTTGGGTGGGCAGTATAACTTCCTCAAGCGAGCGTAGCGAGCAGCATCCCCTACAGAAGTTAAACCTACCCTTAGGGATCTACCGTTTGCGAGCAAAGCGAGTAAAATTCCCTAAATGCCATACTTTGCGAGCGAAGCGAGCAACATTTTCCACATGCCAGACTTTGTGAGCGAAGCGTGGGCCGGATCTACGAGTGGGGGGATCTTCTTGGGATTTTCCAAAAGTGGGAGCGAGCGAATTTAAAATTGTTTAATCCCACCCGAACCATGGGCCGTAGGGCGGGAGGGGGGTCGAAGTAAGAATTAATGTGCGCTTTTTCCACTTCCCCGCTTCCCCTACCCCTCTAAACGGCCGTCGAAAATTCCGGAAAAATACCGGTTTCGTAGGTTTTCCTACGAGGAAGACGACGGCGCGATCGGATCGCGAAAAAAGTATCGGGAAATGCGTTAAAAAAATGCGAGAGTACGGACCCGTTTTCTCGAAAAGTCCGCCGAAAAACTTGGTTTTTTCCGATTAAAATATATCCCATAAAGGTACGTTTTTCGGAACGGTTTTCGCGGGCGAAATACAGCTTTGGGTCCGCCGAATCTGAATCCGAAATCGGATATCGAAAAAAGTGACGTTAAGTCGGTCAAATCGCGAGCAGAAGCGAGAAGAAGCGTTTAACATCAGAAATTAATTTTGCCGTGTTCGCGAGAAGGCTCTACGAAGACGTCAAGGGGTTCGTCAGGTATTTCACAATGTTACCTGCAGGCCTATTTCAAAAGAATAAATACGGGTTTTTTCCTACCTATATACAGGTATACCTTGCGAGCGAAGCGAGCAACATATCCGAATAATCTTTTTGTGGTTCCACGTAGTTTTATAAGATTTAATTTGTTTGTAAGAATTTCCAACAGAAAAAAACGTCTGCCAAGTTGGGTGGGCAGTATAACTCCCTCAAGCGAGCGAAGCGAGCAGCATCCCCTACAGAAGTTAAACCTACCCTTAGAGATCTACCGTTTGCGAGCGAAGCGAGCAACATCCCCTACACACGTTAAACCTACCCTTAGGGATCTACCGTTTGCGAGCAAAGCGAGCAACATGCCCTACATGCCACACTTTGCGAGCGAAGCGAGCAAAATTCCCTACATGCCACATTTTGCGAGCGAAGCGAGCAATTTAATGGGGGGTCCGGGGGGCTTGCCCCCCGGCTGGACGTGGAGGCGAGCGTAGCGAGCCGGAGCGGCTAGTTATTAATAAGAATGAAACTCCGTCTGTCTGTCTGTCGTGTCTATGCACGGCCAAACGGCTGAGTGGGGGGAGTGTACGAGTGGGGGGATCTTCTTGAGATTTTCCGAAAGGTGGAACGAGCGAATTTAAAATTGTCTAATCCCAGCCGAACCATGGGCCGTAGGGCGGGAGGGGGGTCGAAGTTCCGGTTAATGTGCGCTTTTTGGACTTCCCCGCTTCCCCTACCCCTCTAAACAGCCGTTGACAATTCCGGAAAAATACGGGTTTCGTAGGTTTTCCTACGAGGAAGACGACGGCGCGATCGGATCGCGAAAAAAGTATCGGGAAATGCGTTAAAAAAATGCGAGAATACGGACCCGTTTTCTCGAAAAGTCCGCCGAAAAACTTGGTTTTTTCCGATTAAAATATACCCCATAAAGGTACGTTTTTCGGAACGGTTTTCGCGGGCGAAATACAGCTTTGGGTCCGCCGAATCTGAATCCGAAATCGGATATCGAAAAAAGTGACGGGCAGTCGGTCAAATTGCGAGCGGAAGCGAGGGGAACCGTTTAATATGAGAAATTAATCGACCCGGGCGCCCGTTTCACAATGGTTCGACACACTTAGCCTACGCAGTTAAGTCTTGAAGGGAGTCGATGACTCATTACAACGTAATAAATACGGGTTTTTTCCTACACAGGTATACCTTGCGAGCGAAGCGAGCAACATCCCCAAATAAACTTTTTTGTGGTTCCACGTTGTTTTATAAGATTTATTTTGTTTGTAAGAATTTCCAACAGAAAAAAACGTCTGCCAAGTTGGGTGGGCAGTATAACTTCCTCAAGCGAGCGAAGCGAGCATCATCTCCTAATAAACTTTTCGTGGTTCCACGTAGTTTTATAAGATTTAATTTGTTTGTAAGAATTTCCAACAGAAAAAAACGTTTGCCAAGTTGGATGGGCAGTATAACTTCCTCAAGTGAGCGAAGCGAGCAGCATCCCCTACAGAAGTTAAACCTACCCTTAGGGATCTACCGTTTGCGAGCGAAGCGAGCATCATTCCCTACATGTTGGGTGGGCAGCATAACTTCCTCAAGCGCGCGAAGCGAGCAGCATCCCCTACAGAAGTTAAACCTACCCTTAGAGATCTACCGTTTGCGAGCGAAGCAAGCAACATCCCCTACATGTTTCAATTGCGAGCGAAGCGAGCAACATTCCCTACATACCACACTTTGCGAGCGAAGCGAGCAACATTCCCTACATGCCACACTTTGCGAGCGAAGCGAGCAACATTCCCTACATACAACACTTTGCGAGCGAAGCGAGCAATTTAATGGGGGGTCCGGGGGGCTTGCCCCCCGGCTGGACGTGGAGGCGAGCGTAGCGAGCCGGAGCGGCTAGTCCCTAATGAAGACTTCTCAGACTCCTGTCACTCACTCACAATCACCATCTAGGACTTTTACTCCTGCCTGGAGAACAGTTATCCATAGGAAATCCTGGGACTTCCTTAGGAAACCCTGTGTCCCCCTCATCATCCTACAGGACCTGGTCAAAAGGAAGTTAGGAGTCGATGCGTTCTTCCAATAATACCTCTGCAAAGACTTAACTTGTAAAAATCGTTTAGTTCAATTGACTCAGTTTGAGGGGAAGGTGTTGTAACTTCATTACCTACGTAGGTTAAAAAATACCAACTATCTATTAATAAAGCCAACCAATATCTGGATAACCCATACTTGCAAATACAAAAAGACAACGAACTCAATACTATAATTACAAAAAAATTAATCCGTTCCACACAGAGGCGCCAAACGCCCTGGTGGTCTCCTAAACCATCTGATGCTCTTTTTAATTACTACTTGTCTCAACTAAATGCTCCTAAAATGTACAAGTCCCTGATGAGGCTGTGAAGCGAAAGCGCTCTCAGACCATCCGACAAATTTTTTGAGGAATAGCCGTAACAATTTCCTCCCCTCACCTCCCAACAAGTGCAGCTGAATGGCTGTATAGACTGAATTTCATACACAATATTTAAAACATAAACAGGAAACACTGAAGAAAATTGGGACGATTTGAACAAAAAAATGCCAATTTCATGCAGCACAAAATGAAAATGCCTAGTTCTTTTTTATTGGGAACAGTTGGGGAAATCAGGACTTGATTTCATTGGATTTCCAAATAGGAATCGTCGAAACAAGGATTTTATTGCCACCTCCCAATATCCTCCCAAGTCAGTGAAAATGGTGGAGGGCTTTTCCCATAGCGACGTCTCTGACTACTTACGTGTTATAATAATTATATGTTGGGTATCAGCTTAGAAGGGATATTAATATAGAAATATTGAACCTTTGAGTAACAATTTTCAGCATTTTTTGACTTTTATCTTTTATTCGATCATTAGATTTTCTTGGTCAATTACAAAGACGATTGGTTGTTCAACTGAAAAATTTTCTACACAATAATTTCGAAATGATTTGTTTAATATTTATTGAATTGACAAAATTTTATGATCTTGTAACTACCATCGATATTGTTGACTTTAAACTAGCCTCTTGGAAGTGCCTGTAAGTGCAGCGGAATGAGGCAAAAATAATCGTTCAATACTGATAGTATTAATAATACATTGACTTTTTGGGATTAAATTAATTCAGTGGACGGGAGTCTGTTATCTGGGCAAGGCAATGGATACGAAAACCGTGCGTTTTGTTTCGGTGGCTGTTGCGGTTTGATACGACCCGCATCATTGAAAATAGCTCATCCATTAAATGAAAACACGGACCCCACTGGTGTTAAAAACCCCAAGGGAAAACCGGGGTCCATAGAGCGAACGAGTTTGGGGGTGCGTTTTCGGATGAAACGAAATGGGGATAAGCGCCAGTTGGGAAGAACGGGGAGTGTGATTCGGGGGGATCCGTCAGTGAGAACTAATTAATTTTTCAATCTTGGCGACGAGCGGGGTGACGATTGTTCGTTGGGTCCGAGAGATCCCTAATTGTGGTTTGATTTTTAATTTTACCCTTCAGCGGACATCCACCCCTTCGGATTAGTATCCAATAGGGGTAGTAGAACAAGTTTTAGGTCAGGTTTAGGTTCAACGATTTTCGTAATCACAATGGTACAAAATTCGGATATTCCTGGTAATTTCCAAAACTTTCTTGGTGAGTGAATAACTGTCCACAGAATTATCCTTCAGAGTGTGGAACACCCTAAGCATGATGGAAAAATAACCGAATAAGTACAAATAGGCGTACGTGTGTGTGTGCGTTTTAGTAGGGAGGGTGATGGGAAAAACCTCGGAAATATTTAATTTCATTCTGGAAAAAAAATTGAAATAAAGAAGGTGATCCGTAAAAACGTAGTTTTAACCAATTTTGTCGAAGCTACGCAGGCTTCAACTCTAAAAATTCTTGGGATATTTATGTAGTTCAATCCAAATTTTAGTTCAGTTATCCCTTCCTCAACCCCAAGAAATTTTGAATTTGCCGTCAGGAGGGGGAACGGATGGAGTAATAACCGATCATTAAAACTATAGCGGGGCTTCTAACTATCATGGTCCACCAATAGGAGCGCTAGGGAGTTATGTATCGAAGAAACATGACTGTTTACATAGCTTTTACTGTAGGTGAAACATTGCGGCATCATTTTGTCTTATTATTTTCAATAATAAAACTTTATAATCGACAAAAAAAAATTTTTTTCAACCACCCCTCTAAATTACGTACCTATCAAGATACCTACGTAGAATCCAAAAATCGAAAAAAAAGAAAAAAAATCCGTCCGTCCGCTCGCGCCGTACGCTGCACAATGGTCCCGAGGTGTGCAAAACACCCAAAAATTATAGTTCTTCTGTCGTAGTTTTTTAAACATTTTTCGAGACCTAAATACCTTTGGGTAATGGACGTGTAACTAACTTTCTCTCAAGATAGGCCTTTGTCCGATAAAAATAATCGTTTTGGAGGGAAATCAATAAAATTGGCACTTTTTCTTGAAACCTAGAGTTATTTTTTCCTGCTACCACCAGTGTCTTTGAAAAAAAAAAAAAAGGGGGGGGGGGTACAAACACTGAATTTTTGTATTTTCAACGATATTAATAGAAAAATTAAGGTATTACCATCCTCATGACCTCGGAGATCTATATCAGTTCAGTTGTGAAGAAAAAGCTCCTTTTAGTAACATTGAGTTCACGAGTGAATGGGCCTTATATTTGTTTTTCCTTTCTTGACCATAACTTGATAAAAAATATTTATACCTATGTTATGAAAGCAAGGGCTGCTTTTCTCTTACTTGATTTAGCAAATTCCATAGATAAGCAGTAGCTTATATATAGCTGGGAAATGAGCACGCGGTGATTATATGACGCGGTTAAAATATCGCCCTTCTGCGGGAAGGGCCCCAGTGGCGGCGTCCGATGCTGCTCGTCAGCAGGGAGCCTAAAGACCATGTAAATTATAAAATACAACTCCCGTGTTGGGCGCCAATTCAGCTGCTAAGTGAATTGAAGCCACTATACTTGAAATGGTACGGCATATAAATATAAAATGGAACTCGCATACCTACTAGACGCCAATTCCACATTTTGCTTTTAATTCCTACCACGGGTAATTCAGAGTGCTGCCATTCCACGGAAGTTTCAGTGTTTCAGCAAACGTTGTCCAAAGAGGGTTACATGTAATGTGATTTTTCAACTGGTGAGTAAATTTCTTCCACAAACGTTTTTTCAATTTGTGTAGCCAGTTGACCAAAGTAAGATAATTTTAATGGTTGTTTGGGTAAGAATGATTGTCTGGGAGTGGATTGTTAGTACTAAAATTTAATGTTTCCTTCGTGAGAAGTTCTGGGGCGGCTATTTTCCTAAAAAACCTCTGTGGGGAATGATGGCATTCTCATAATGTTGGCACCTCTGTTTTCTATAATTTTTGTTGAAGAAATATAAAGGTATTATAAAAATGTAACTAAAGAGAATGATTTGACAATTATCTGATCTTCCAGAGCACAATGAGACATAAGAAGAATACGAAACGAGGAGAATATTCTGATGAGGCAGTAAGAAGATCAGATGTGCTGGTGGTTATTTTCTTCAGAAAGTTTATAAGATTTATTTTTCCGGTATCCTCAAATTTGTATTTCACCATATGGAAGGGAGTTATAGCCAATTTTGTCATGTAACGTTGAAAAAACGAAAAAAATCAACTTAAAATCGTGAATAACTCGAAAATAATGCCCCTAAAAAAAGTCTAGGAGGAAGTTGAAAACTAGTTGTAGAATCGTCTCCTAGGTGGTTAGTAATCAAAATTATTAATACCCTGTATATATATATATATATACACACACACATACATATACAAAATCCCCAGAATGACCTCCTTTCATAAGTGTGGGAAAGTGGCGTCCCCCTAAAGGAGTGGTATTTTAAACGAAATTGTAATATACTGATGTTAATCAAAGCATACGATAATCATTATTCGACTCAGATATTTTTATTTCACTTGCTAATTAGGTATACAGTATCTCACACATACACCATACATATTCCTTCATAGCGGCTTCCTTTCACTAACCAGTGGAATTGAAGTCCAGTTTGTGAGTTCCATTTTATAGGGGGGAGACCAGGGCACGTTGGCACATTTTCAGAATTTCGAATGCCTAGAGTTTTCCCAAGGTCATTCCAACAATTCTATTAAATGCTCCAGGTAGCATGACTCCTCAGCTATGGAATCCTATAGGAGTTTTATTTTTAAATAACAGATATGCTCCATAAAAGAATGTTTCCCTTAAGCCCTTTGACTTTGCCAACGAGCCCCTTATGCGGGGCACATTGACATACCACTAGGGGTAAATTGGCCTAGCCTGATAGAAGATGGGGTAAGTTGATATGCAATAATATGGTTGACGGAAAAATTTTTAATTCCATTGTAAAAAGGTTATATCAGAGGGGAACTCTTTCCAAAACTTAAATAATCGTTTTACACTATAACTCACGAATTTTTCAATTCATTGTTTATGCTCAATTTAATGTATTTTTGATGGTAACACTAGTTAGTTAAAGTGTAAAACTCTGTTATAACGGAGTTGGGGAGATCTACAAGTGTTGCCATTCGATTCAGCGTGAAAAAATACGTAGGAATCGGGTTCAAAGACAAATTTTTTTGGAGGGTCATTTTTCACGAAAACCCTCGATTTCATAGAGAAACCAACACACAAACACACTTTTCTCCTTTAATTTCCAATGTAAAATAAAAAATTGATTATACCGTTGAATAGGTGAGATTCGGGCCAACCTGTTTCCGTAATGTCCGCGGAAATTCAGGGGATTATGTATGCCGTCCTGCGATTCACAAACTACAAGATTTTCAAGTTTTGACAATTTTTTTCACTTTGGTCTGAATTTGTGACTAATAAATCTGCATATTTCCACACGCTGTGTAGTTTATCCTCAAATTTGTATTTACTCAATGTGGAAGAGGGTTATAGCCAATTTTGTGATGTAAGGTTGAAAACGCGAAATAAATCTATAATCGTGAATAACTCGAAAATAGGAGGTTAGTAACCAAATGTGTTAACACCCTGTATATATATATATATATATATATATATATATATATATATATATATATATATATATATATATATATATAACCCCACCCCTGCGAAGTTCGTTAGTTTCCGTTTTCAGATGCTTGGAATCTGAAAATCGAAAAATCTGTCCATCCGCTATACACTGTCTAGAACATTTCTCCAAAAGATACTGGACTGAAGTTCATAAATCACATTTATTGCGTCGTCAGGTTGATCCCAGTAGCTCGGCATCAATTTCGAACAACCCTAACCAGCAGAATTCAAGGGCTGAAACATTCAAATATCGAGATCTCATAAACTTTTAAGGAAACAGTATTTTTTCTTTTTTTTTCAACAATTGATATTGCTAAATCCATGCATTCCAGTGTATCCATAGTTTCATTACCTAGAATTACTAATTAATTACCTAGATACGCTTACCAACGAAAAGTTCCCTGGTTGTTCCATTACGTGAATATAATTCATTCTGTCAGTTCAATACAGTTTTACTTTTAAAGTTTATAATTGTGAATATAAAAGTGACGACTTTGGTTTGTGATTTACGCGTGCAAGAAAATGACGGAGTCTTCATTGTCGGCGGACTTCGCGAAACTCACCATGATAGTCAATCAACTCAGATTTTCTTTTGCTGAATACCGGGAACCTGAAGGTGTAGATGAATATTTGAAAAGGTTCAAACTACAGCTGAGCCTCAGTGGAGTGCCTCTACAGAAATATCCCGAATATTAGCGTATTCACATGGGTCCAGTGCTCAATATGGCTCTTACTTCCCTCGCTTATCCCATGGATGTTAAATTGCTATGGTTCGATAAATGTGTCGAATTGCTTTATGGTTATTTCGTTAAGCCACTTAATAAATTCAGCGAAGCGATTAAATTTCGTGCAATGCGGCAAAATGCCAGTGAAAATTTAGCAACATTTACTACTCGACTTAAAGAGGGTGCCAGATTTTGTGAATTTAATGACCACTTATCTTATGCCCTCACGCTACAATTAATTCACGGTATAACCAGTGATGATTGCCGCAAGGAGATTACATATATCAAAGCAACCAAAAGATTTTGAAACAGCTATGAAAATAGCCCTCGAACTGGAAGCTACAGGCTCAGCACCTAACGATATAAGAAGGAATGCTATTGAGTATACCCAGCAGAACTGTTATTCCCATGAATCCCGCCCCAAACTCAAAAACAAATCCAAGCTAAGGCATTATCGATCACATTCCAGACGTTTTACTCATAACAAAGATCGCTCATTATCTTCGTCTCGTTCTAGGGAGGGAGATTAAGCCTTGCTACGGTTGTGGGGCTCTTCATTATCGAAGGGCATTATCGTGACCATAAGTGCAGTCAATGCTCAGTGGTTGGCCACCGATCTAAGGCTGTAAAAAATACGGTGTACAGCGATCTCGTAGCAAAGTTAATAAAATAACAGATTCTGAGAGTGAATCTTCTCCAAATAAGAATTCTGAATACCTCCAAATTTCCGTACAATCAATTTCACGCTTCAAGCACACTCCCCGTGTCATAGTTGAGGTGTCAGTCGAAGGCACCATGATTCCCATGGAGCTGGACACTGGTGGAGCGTGTTCTTTCGTGAGCTTGGCCACTTTTCAAAAAATCCAGAAACTTTATCTAAATATAAAACCATCCAACCGGACCTTTAACAGCTTCACCAAGGACACTTTCAAATGTCACGGGTGTTGTGCGGTAAATTTCAAGTACAAAGGACGCACCGAATGTCTAGACCTTTACATGGCAGATTTTGCAGCTGAAAGCATATATGTGAGAGAATGGATCATCCATTTCGCTGATCTCATCTCTTTAAAAGAGATGTTTGACTAGACTCGAACGATACCCAGAAAAATCTCCCCTCAAATACCCTTCAATCTCTCCTCAAGAAATTCAATAGCATTATCAGTGACACAGCAGGCACCATGGAAGGTCCTCCTGTAGAACTTCATCTAATTCAAGGAGCCACTCCTAGATTTGCTAGGGATCGGCTAATTCCGTTTGCACTGAGAGGAGCCTACATTACTGAAATCGAAAAGAAGGTCAATTCAGGGTTCTACACGAAAGTTACTCATTCGTTGTTGTGAAAAATGGAAAAATTCGAATCACTGGTGACTGCAAAGTCACACTCAATCCACAACTCATTATAGACGATCCCACAGCTCATCCTATCCCAAGAATTGAAGACCAGTTCCACAAAGTACGTAATGCCAAATTCGTTGCCAAACTAGATGTCACTGACGCCTTCATGTCTCTTCCTTGTATTGTAGAGCTATATGAGGCGATGACACTAAACATGCCAACCCATGGACTAATCCGACCAACTCGAGCTCAATACGGAGTGGCTAGCATACCAGCTGTGTGGCAAAGACGATCTGGAACAGGTTTTGTGCAATATGACTTCAGCACTGAATTTTTTTGATGACATTTTAGTTTTCTGAGACAGTCCAGAAAAACTACTCCAAGAAACCATAAAAAATGAACTGGTTTCAGAGCGCATCCTTATTCCATTTGACCCTGTAAAATCTGTTACATTGGTAAAGGATGCAAGTCCTTATGCTGTTGGAGCAGTTCTTTCCCATGTTATGCCCAATGGAACGGAAAGACCCATAGCATATGCAAGCAAATCGCTCAATAAAATAGAACAAGGATACCGGCACATTGATTGTGAAGCCCATAGCGTTGTATGGGGAATCCGAAGATCCTTTCATTATTTGTATGGTCGAAAATTCATAATATACACTGATAAAAATCCGATTTCCCATATTTTTGCTCCTGATGCGCTGCTGCCCAGGTTCACTCAGTCTAGCCAAGCCAACTATGCCAGTTTTCTCAACAACTTCAACTGCGAGATAAAGTACCGCCTAGGTACACAGAATGCAAATGCTGACTTCCTATTTCGAGCTGTCCATATTACTAATAATCCTGCTCAGCTATTCAAATTATTGCTGAAGGCGTAACTCTCCAAGATGAATTCGTTATTTTTTTCATAGATCAAGTAGAGCAGCTCCCAGTTAGCCATGAAGACATAACTGCAGAGACGCTCAACGACCTCAATCTATCTAAAATTTGCACTAAGGGAAGGTAATGGGGAATTTTTATCCATCATGTGCTTTAAAGGAAGTGAAAAAGATTACTCTCTTAACTGTGGATGCGTAATGTTGGGGCACAGAGTTGTGATCCCACCTAAATTCCGCAGGATCATACTGAAAGAGATTCATCTTGGCATAACAAAGATGATGTAACTAGCTTGCTCAGTCGTATTTTGGCCAAAGATCGACCATGATATCGAAGCGCTAGCCAGCGCATGCTTAATGTGTCAAGCTCATGCGAAGGCTCCACCGGCTCACAAAACCCACCATTGAGAGTAACCTCACGCCCCCTGGGAGAGAATCTATCTGGACTATGCAGGTCCAGTGTGCGCCAAGTCACTTTGTATCATAGTTTATGCATACTCCAAGTGGCTTCAAGTAAAAGTTACATCTCCAACTACAACTGAAGCTACAAGTCGAATATTGGATGAAATTTTCTCACAATATGGACTTCCCGTTACCGTTGTGTCAGACAGCGGTCCCCAATTCACTTCTGGTGAGTTCAAAACATTCCTTTCTGCCTCCGGGGTACGGTTCCATAAGAAAACTGCTCCTTACCACCCTGCTGCTAATGGTCTAGCTCTAGCTGAAAGAAATTTGCAAACTCAAAAGACCCCAAGTGAAATGTGGAGCAACACCATATACACTTCAGACTACAATAAACAAGTACCTTCAACAATATAACAAAACTGCACACTAGACCACGGGCGAACCGCCATCCCTGTTGTTTCTAAGACACACTATCAGTTCCCGGCTTGACAGAGTAAAACCAAGCATATCTGAGTTTATGGAAACCAGCCAAGAAACGCTCAAAAGAGCCTCGATTTGTACTCGAACCTTTTGTACTGGTCAGTCAGTAATGTAACGATCCTATACACCGTCTACTACTCCTTGGGTAAAGGGGAGAATTTCAAAAAGACTTGGAAGTTTACATCATGAAGTCAAACATGGAAATTCGGTCCACAAAAGGCACGTTGACCAGCTCAAATCTGTTCATGAAGATAGAGAACCTCCTGTTCCAAACTCATTTCCTCGAGTAAACCCTCCTTTAATTTCATTTGTGAGCATACGGACTGGGACGCATGTACGAACGCTCCCCGGGAAGGAAAAAGGGACTTTGTCGGAGCCTCACCATGTACGAATACTCCCCTCGCTGCCCAGTCAAAAATGTACACGACCGTTCCCATTATTTGGCCAGAGCTGACATGTGAGATTTTCTCTCACACTAAACCGCTATTCGCTAAATACATTCCAATGGGGGATGGGACAGAGGGGCGTAGTTTGTAACTACGAAATACAATTTTAAGAATTTCTCTTCCCTGGAAAATTGAAAAATTGCCGTCCCCCGGAGATATATATATATATATATATATATATATATATATATATATATATATATATATATATATATATATATATATATATATATATTTCTCTGCTATGAATGACTCAAACACTATTCAGGAGTTAACATTGAAAAAAACCAAACTTTAACGGTTGATGGCTGCACCGCTCTCGGATCAAACCCCGACCAGAGGAATACAGGAGGAAAAGTTCTTTGAAGAAAAGAGATTGGATTGCGCGGATGATAGCCAAATATGATGTTGGGGAAGTGACGCTATCGAAATTTATTCAAATTTTGTCGATTAAGTATCAGCCAAAAGAGGAGGGGGCATAAAGTTTTCAGTTGGGTTTTATTGTTGTTTACGAGTTATTGTTTGACGATTTTTATTATTTCTAGTCAACATTATTTTTAGACATTTCAGGATGGTTTGGGCTCTTGTGAACGGGAGCGCACAGCCGCGTCGAATGAGTAACCTCGTATAAAAAGGAGGTTTTTCAAATAATATCTCAATGCAGTGTAGAGCCGCATCGAAGAATAACCGTGTATAAAATAGGAAATACTGGCGCCGAAGAACAGAGGCGTATAACCTATCAGGTTATCCAGATTTGGTCGTGCACGTGGGGGCATGGTAATGGGGATTAAAAAGAAGCTTAATAGAGAGCTGTGCTCATATGCCCAAGTGGGTGATAGAACGATAATGAGGATGAGCAGCATTGATGCCAATATTTTGCCTATTTACCTTCGCGAGGAGAACTGGGATAGAGAATTCGATGAACTCAAAAGTTTTGTCGAAAACAACCCAGGTCTGAACCTGCTACTTATGGGCGACTTCAACGCCAGAATCGGGAACGGTCAAACATTACCTGCTGATGCTGTGGAGTGGCTGCACGACTGTACAGCGGAAAGAGTGTCAAGAGATAAATTAAGAAACAGTCACGGGAATAAGTTGTTGAGCATGATGGAAAACCAGGGGCTGGTGATTCTGAATGGAAGGATGAATGGAGACCGCGGGGGAGCTTTTACGTATGTGGGACCACGAGGAGCTTCGGTCATTGATCTGGCATGTGTGCCTGTTGATGTCTTGAACTCGATTGCAAAATACATGATACAGACAAAGACCTTTTCAGACCACCTACCACAGGTCCTCTCTGTAGTTTTGCCAGGAACCATTAGAACAGATAATACGCTTCCGGGGCCGCTAAAATGGACAGAAAAGGATGACCAGCATTATAAGAAGAAATTAGATACAATCTGTTCGGATATGTCGGACTCACCTACGATTGTTGAACTCAAGGGAGCAATTCTTAGGAGTTCGCAGCAGGGAAGCTACGGTTCTGGGTCACCACAATTTATACCACGTCAACCCTGGTTCGACATGGAGTGCTTTAAAATGAGAACTAGATTATTTCGTCTCTTGAGACTCTTCGAAAAAACTGAGTCAGCGATGGTTCGGACTAGATATATAGAGGTAGGTAAAGAGTACAAACAGGTGTGTGCTGTGAAAAGGGCAGGTTTCTTGGGACAGATGGCAGGCAGATTTCTGGAGATCCGAGACACTCGAGAATTTTGGCAGATTGCTAATTATTTCAAAAACCAAAAAGTTAATGTGATCCCATACTTGAATCTAGGAGACTGGGTCCAGCACTTCGCTAGACTATACAACCTTCCTTCGAGTCCCCATGTGTTCAGTTACGCAATGCCCCTTGTGAGTGATGGTTCGCTGGATGGTCCCTTTACCCTGGATGAGCTCAAAAATGTCACAAATACAATAAAGAAAGGGAAGGCGCCTGGTCAGGATCGGATTCCTTATGAATTTTACCAGAACGCTCCTGACAGCTTTTTAACTATGCTGCTGAAAATATATAACAGCTATTTTGATACGGGGATTCTGGATTCTTCGTTCTCCCAATCGCTAGTATTCCCAGTTTATAAAAAAGGAGAGAGGGAGGACCCGGGTAGCTATCGTGGTTTATTCTGCATAGATGCAATGGTGAAGCTTTATGTTGGAGCACTAATAAACAGAATAAATCGGTGGGTTGAGGAAAACTCGGTGCTGAGTGAGAACCAGGCTGGGTTCCGACGTGGGTATACGACACTGGACCATATCTTTACGTTGGCAAATATTGTTGAGGGTAGGTTTCTGGAAAACCAGAAAACCTATTGCTGCTTCGTCGACCTCAAGTCAGCATTTGATACGGTGAATAGAGAAGCCCTATTCTACAAACTTACGTGCAAGGGCTTATCCACGAAAATGATAGCAGCGCTTCGAAATTTGTATGAGAACACATATGTCAGAGTCTTAGTCGGTGGAGTGGTTTCTGAGCAGTTCCGTTCAACGGTGGGAGTAAAACAAGGCTGTCCTGCAAGTCCGACGCTGTTTGCTTTATTTTTGGACGATTTGCCAAGCTTTGTGGGTGGAGGTGTCAGAGTGGGAGAAAGTGCTATCAACTGCTTGATGTTTGCAGACGATATTGTTTTGATTGGAGACACCCCTGCTAATTTGCAAACTATGATTAATAGAATGTCCGAGTATCTGAAAATGTGGAGCCTGACCATCAATATGAATAAAACAAATATAGTGATTTTCCGCCCTAGAGGAGGAAGACCGAGGAGGGATGAGACTTGGGTGCTGGACGGCGAAAGTATTACCGTCGCACGGGAATACAAATACCTGGGGGTTTGGTTTGCGTTCGACCTCTCCATGAAAAAGCATTTTCACGAAAGAGTAGCCTTGGCTAAGATTAGCATTAACTCGGTCTGGGGCAAGATGTTTCTAGCAAAAGAAGTCCCGCTAGATACCAAGTTCAATGTTTTCAGATCGGTTGTGCAGGCCACTTTATGCTACGGATGCCAGATTTGGGGGTTTAAAAAATACGATCATGTAGAGAAGATATTACGCTTTTTCATAAGAAAGATTTTCAATCTCCCTACAAACACGCCGAACTACGCTCTATTTCTGGAGACTGGCCTCGAACAGATGCATGGTGCCCTTCTCAATCTGAACGCTGAATATCTCACAAGGACGTTAAAGTTGCCCCCTTCGATTGGCAGGGGGCTGAGCTGGGTTAGAGTTTGGGAAGAGTATGCCAGCAAATACGGGAGGGGAGTGACACTCAGATGGGATCAGACAGGTGTACTGTCGAGTATGATCCAGAGCATACTAGCTGGAAGAGAGAGGGATGCTAAGCAAGACCTGATACAGCGCTGCAATGATGGACAGTACCACACGCTATACAAACAGCTACGCCATGATGTCAACCTCTTGTCGCACGGATTTGAACTCGAAAAGGTCACATGGATCATGAAGTGTCGTTGCGAGCTGCTATACCTAAACTATATCCCATGGATACAAGATAGGGTTTATCTATGTGCTATGTGCAATATGCAGGCTACGGAGGACACTGAGCACTTTCTGGCCAAATGCCCAATTCTTGGCTATATCAGGAAAAATTATTTTGGCAAATGCACCCTGGACAGAACCGAGCTGGTTGAAATCTTAAATGGAAAAGACTGGGATAGCCTGTACAAATTTGCGAAGGCAGCATGGGCTTATAGAAGAACCCTGATATTGGAATTTAACTACAACTAGCCCACGACTATATACTGAACAAGATGGACATGGAAATCGACCAAAATTAACCTACACAAGGGACGCAAGAAGAGCCTTAAAAACTACTGTATATAGAGTCAGGAAACAAAGCAATATAAGAGCTAGGAAATGAATGTACAAAGACACTAAATTTGCTATATTGTTCCGTGGAAATAAATTAAGCATAATGTGAGTCTCTAAATGAGAATTACTCAATTTAAACCCGCTTATAGTGATTAGACTAACCTACTTACGCTACTTATAACTAATATAACGACAATTAATACTAATCAAAGAAAGAAACAATAATCTATACTATTATACTTAACTAAAGGCGAACTCCGGCTGACGGTAATATATACCATATAGCCTCTCATGTTATATGAATAAATATGTTAAATTCAATTTCCTGTAAATAAAAACATGTTATCATTCATTCATCATTCATTCATTCCTATCAGAAGTAGCTGAAATGCGACGAAGAATAACCGCGTATAAAACGAAAAGGGGGTTAGCCGCATCAAAAAACAACCGCGTCGAAAAGGTGAAGGATGGAAGATGGATACTATAAAGATTGCCTAACGCTTGCACCCAACGAAGGTTTTATAATATCCATTTCGATGCGGTTGTTTTTCGCGTGGAGTTTTCGTGCACGGTTATGCGACATAGAATGGCATCGAAGAGGAACGGCGTCGAAAGCAGGGGCACATTATCTACTTGGTTGAGCGTTCATGTTTTTCGACACGGATGAGCGTTACCATATATAATTCCGTATTTTATAAGCTGCTATCTTTCGACGCCGTTGTTCATCATCATAAATGTTTGTATTTAACCTGTTTCCGACGCCGTTACTCTTCGATGCCGTTCTACACAACCCGTGTGAACATATTTGTATTATTAGACATTTTATTGGATTTTAATTTTACCATATGATAATAGGGGAACAACCTCTTCGCGGTGTCCTCGGGGTAACACGTTGATAGCTCTGTAGCGGTAGCAGTAGGATTCGTACATAGGGTACGGGAGCGTTCGTACATGGTTGACTGAAAAGAGAGTGCCCCTTCGGGAGCGTTCGTACATACCACTTTAACCCTCGGAGCGTTCGTGCCGTCCACCGCGGACTGAACAATCAACGTCACCAACCAAGCGAGTCCATTTCACAGAGCAGCCAATCCAAGAACCCCACTCCGCACCGCCCTACGTCAGTTCTGAGTCTCATCTTAATAATAATCATGTAACAACCCCTGTGAGCAGG
This sequence comes from Adelphocoris suturalis, assembly GCA_030762985.1. Taxonomy (NCBI): domain Eukaryota; kingdom Metazoa; phylum Arthropoda; class Insecta; order Hemiptera; family Miridae; genus Adelphocoris; species Adelphocoris suturalis. The sequence continues at coordinate 98,779,878 of CM061040.1, forward strand.
AGACCTCAAAGAGACCGACATCCACCGCAAAGATTTTCCACTAGTGACTACGACTAGAAAACCAGTTGGAAACACTAATCCATTCGCTATGCCACTATCCCTCTTATTGTTTTGCAATTCTATCCACCCTTGTTTCTATTCAAGTGGGGAGAACTGTTATATCCATGCATTCCAGTGTACCCATAGTTTCATTTTTAATTAACTAGATACGCTTACCAACAGAAAGTTCCCTGGTTGTGTCATTACGTGAATATAATTCATTCTATCAGTTACTTTCAAGGTTTATAATTGTGAATATACATATAATTCCAAAGAACATAATGAAACCACTCAGATCGATGTACGGTCATCCGTTTGCTCTTTCCAAGAGCAAAAATATTGACAAGAAAAAAATACATCAACACGAGTGAATTGCAACTAGTTGAACATAGTAAAAACCGACTGGAAAACAACGTGATCGTATAAGCTGATATAATTCCAATAGAATTCACATTTCACGAAATCTACTTTATCATAACTTTCATCACTTGTAGATGTGAAGCGTAGGTAGGTGATTTATTTTACCTCATTAATTTTCAGTCGATGAATGACTACGATAAATTTAGTTAACATAGATCCAAGGGACATGTAAAGTGATGGTGTTTTATTCAATTACATTAATTTCCTCTCCGTAGTTACCTCTATCAGCGATGGTAGGTATATTCACTAAATTAATTTACTCATTAAGTTACTACAACCACGAAATTAAGTTACTCATATCTATTTCAAAGGTGTGTTACACCAAAGGATTTATGAAGTTATTTTTTCCCCTTAATGCTGCTGAAATTTAAAATGAAGCTTATTTGGGATATTTAGAATTCAATTCCACTGCACGGAGGCGCACTGATCAGCTGGCGGGCCCTAAAGCCTAATTTGTTTCTTAATGGACTTAATGCCCTGAAACCGAAAACGGAGCTCCTTTGGACGTCCAGAAAAAACAATGTAAGGAGGGGCTCTGATCGGTTGAGGGGCTTCCGGAGGGTAATTTCTGTCCTTATCCACCTACGATGATGAAGTTAGAAATGGAGAGCTTTTGAAATACGTAGAGTACAATTACAAAGGATGTGGGTGAACTAAACAGCTGAGAGACCTCAGAGGCTAATTTCTTTTCTGATCGAACAACGGTGCTGAAACTTGAAATTTACTTACCGCCTTTGTGACACATTGAAAACAACTTCAGGAGATTAGGAGGAGCACTTATCAGATGTCGGTCATCTGAGACCGATTTATTTTCTAATCGACCCACTGAAATACATTAGGAAATTGTAATCAAGGATTTTATATGAAAGAAACAAACATAGTTTCAAATTTATATGCAGTTTATACAACCCTTCTTGGTGCAATGGTGGGAAGATGACGTTGTCATAACTCGTAGAATTGTGGGGTCCTGGCGCTGTAAAAGAGTGAACCCATTTGCAAGGCGCTAATCTCTGAGGTAGGTACGCAATCTTCTCGTAATATCGTATACCTATTTTATATTAAAACAAATGTTTCTATTGCTAGGTAAAACTTTAGGTATTTAGTTGTAGATATGCTAGTAATTATTTAGTTGTTAGTAACCCTGTGCAGGAGGGCTTCATTCGCTTAAACCAATTCCTTTCATATTTCCTGCCCTTAATAAAGGATTAATTTGCTCCAACAGTCAAGCGTTAATTAAACCACGGGTCTTCTAAAATTCCTCTTTAAACCGGGCTGGGTGGGTCCCATGAACACTAAGCTCTGTTGGGGGTGGGCTGTGTGACCAAATTGTGTTAGGAAACAATAGGGATGGAAATTAAGGTTGGCTAATAAACGGGGTGGATTTAGCCTCTGAGGTCATCAGAGGCCGATAGGGGTTAGGCAATGTATTAAAGTGGACAATGGGAATCAAGCGGGGACCGAAAATTCATACTGTATCCTTCCGTTTTAACTGTCCTGCGTCGCGTTGCATATTTTTGTTCCCTTCAGTATTTCCCGTGCCCTTCCAAGTCTCGGTTTTGCTCCATTGTAAAATACATTAAACACTGAAAAATAACATGATTCTATAAGAAATTGTAATTTAGGTTAAGTAACAATAGAGCTGACAAAAATGCGATTATGTGACAATATTATGTATATATATATAGGTGTGTATATATATATGTATGTATACAGGGTGTCTCCGAAACAGGTGTCACACAAAAGGAGAATCGTTCTACAACTAGTTTGCAACAAAAAGATCACCATAGCGATTTTCTTTAAAACGCTTAATTTTCTAGTTATTCAATATTTAAGATTGTTTTTTTCAACCTCATGTCACTAAAATAACCATAACTCCCTCAAATTACAGTGAAAATTAAAAAATGAGTACGCCGTTGAAGAGAACTCTGAATTTGATACCACCCCGATACCACTTCAAAATTTCGTAAGCAGGTTTAATGGGAGAGAAATCCGGCTGAAAGTTGAAATTTGACAAATCTTGAAGAAATCTGTCAAAATTTGGAGCGCTATAGCTCGAAAGTCTTCTATTGGATTTTACCCCCAAAAAGAAGAAAAACTGTGCCAGGATTTCACCTTTCCAACGGTGTAGTCAATTTTACTTTTACTTTGCTAATAAAGAGAGACAACTGTGTTTTAGTGTTGAAAAACATAGATTTTTCAATGAAATCGAGGGTTTTTTGAAAAATTACTTTCTGTGAAAATACGAGTTCGGGGTCGGTGTCTACGTATTTTTTTTACGCTGAATCGAATGGTAACTCTTGCATATCGCCCAAACCCTGTTACAACCGAATTTCACACATTAGCTAACTAGTTTCACCCCTAAAAACCCATAAAACTTATCGTACCAAATGAACTCAAATTTGTGAGTTAAATTGTTGAAGTTTGGGAGATATGCAAGTAAAAACATACAATTCTGCGTTACAAAAAAAAAAAAAAAAAAAAAAAAAAAAAAAAAAAAAAAAAAAAAAAGTAGAAACCAAACTCGTATTTTTATACGAGGTCATTTTTCAAGAAAACCCTCGATTTCATTGAAGAAACAATGTTTTTCAACATTAAAACACGATTTTCTCCCCTAATAAGCATAGTAAAAGTAAAACTGACCACACCGTTGAAAAGGTGAGATCTTGGCGCAGTCTTTCCCGTCTCTGGGGGTAAAATTCAATGAATGACTTCCGAGCTATAGCGCTCCAAATTGTTAATTCTTAAGATTTGTCAAATTTCAACTTTCAGCTAGATGAAACCTGCTGACAAAAATTTTGAATTGATATCAATGTGGAAGGAAATTTAAAGATCTTTGCAACGATGTATCCAGTTCTTAATTTTCACGGTAATTTGAGGGAGTAAGTAATGGTTATTTTAGTGATATAAGGCTGGAAACACGAAAAAAATCTTAAATACTGAATTACTCGAAAACGAAGCGTTAAAAAAATCGCTAAGAGGAACTTTTTGTTATAAATATATATATATATATATATATATATATATATATATATATATATATATATATATTTATATATTTGTTTTATTTATTTATAACAGTCATTCAATTTAGCTTCCGGTATATTGATGCCCGACTTTAGTGACCTCCTTAAATACACATTAATTATCAAGTTTTCCGAAATATATTATGTTATTATGCGTCTTCAATAACATGTACATTGCTATCTTGTCAATTTTTGCATATTGAAATGGGTATATTTTATTTTCCCCGCCCACGAAATTGTTAATGCAGGAACCAATTCTGGCGGTGTCTTCAGCATACGTATATAAATGTTATACATTGGCGGCTGCTCCACGTCCTTATTGCCAATCTGGACGGATCTGACCACACCCGCACCAAAAGTTTCACCATTTTTCTATACATATTCTTGATAAAATTGCAAATCTAATTACGGAAATGTTCTCAGGGCGAATTAAGTATTTTATCCTGAAGAACCATCAACAGAACTTCATTCGTTAATTATTATAATCGGACCTCAAAATTCAACATGTGTTTGGCAATGTTTACTATTCAGAAATTACGTTTCGAATGAGTAACAACTTTTTATTGCGGTGTTGAGTTTAATAAACCTTGTTAATAGTTTTGTTACCTACTGCGAACTCTGTATAACATTAAGTGGTTATCGGGCCCAGAACACGCAAACAGAGGAATAAGACACCGCGAGTCTCAAAGAGGAAGTAATCAGAAATGGAAGCGGAAGTAAGCAAGATTGACCGTCTTGAAGGAACAGGTGACTGGCCATGCTGGAAGTTCCAGATGCAGATAATCCTGGATGCACACGAATACGCTGATATCATTTCTGGTGAGTGTCCTAAACCTCGAAGAACTCTACGTGCTGGCGAAACGGAAGCTGAAACTGAAGCGAGGTTCAAAACTGAATTAAAAATTTGGAAGATAAAAGATGCCAAGTGCAAAAAGGCCCTTATATCAACTGTCGGTAAGGCACCATTGCTACATCTCATGAGCTGTGAAAGCGCTAAAGATATGTGGGATAAACTGCATACTGTGTATGAACAAAAAGGAGTTACAAGTTTACATATCGTTCAAAAGAAATTTTTCGAATACAAAATGGATCCCTCAGACGATATTTTTACTCATGTAAGTAAACTTGAACAACTCGGACAGCAGCTGAAACTTTTAGGAGCTCCAGTAGATGAGTCGTTTATGATGACGAAAGTCCTCATGACGCTGCCCCCAACATACAGTCATTTTCACAGTGCCTGAAATTCTGAACAGAATCAAACGATGGAGAAGCTTGTAGCAAGATTGCTAACAGAAGAAACACGGTTATCAGAGAAAAACGAAACCGGTGAGAGAGTAGCCTTGCTGAAAAAGAAAGAAAATTTAAATCATCAGAGGAAAAATGGAAAGCCAGGGATGAGTCAAACTGGAAGATCACCTTCAAAAGGAACATATGAAGAAGGAAGAACATCATCGAAAGGACCATGTTTTTTTTGCAATAAACCCGGACATTGGAAGAAGGATTGTATCCACTGGAAAAAGAAACAGGAAAAGGAAAACCGGAGGAGCCATGCGAACGTTGCCTGCTATAGTGAAATTATTCTTGCTGCTGATGGAACGGTAGACGAAAACTGGTACATCGACTCTGGTGCCAGTGACCATATGTCAGGTATGAAAAATTGGTTTACAAATTTCAGATCCTTGCCAGAACAGATTCCTGTGAAGATGGGAAACGGAGACTGCATGTATGCTACTGGAAGAGGGGACATTAAAATCCTAGCATACGTAGATCATGGATGGCACGATAGATATTTTGAGAACGTCCTTTACATACCAGACCTAAAAATGAATCTGTACTCTACTGGATGTGCTATGGACAAAGGTTTCAAAATGGTAAGCAATGAGAGAAAGTGCGTTTTTACTAAAAATAATCAAACAATTCTAGAAGGCACTCGATACCAGAGGTTGTATAGGTTGAATGTAAAAGTTATTACTACAAATGATTGCAAGCCTATAAGTTTAGTAAATAACAAAGCTGAGACGTTCAAGATTTGGCACGAGCGGTTATGTCACCAAAATGAAAGAAGAGTCAGAAAGTATCTAAGTACTAATGAAATAAATTTTACAGGTGAAGACAATTTCTTCTGTGACGCATGTGTTGTAGGAAAACAACATAGATTACCATTTCCAGAAAGTAAATCCTCTACCACAAAACCTGGAGAACTTATTCACAGTGACTTGTGCGGACCATTCCAGGTAGATTCTGTTGGAAAGTCGAGGTATTTTCTCATGTTGAAGGATGATTTCTCACACTATCGGCAAGTATATTTTCTTAAACATAAGAACCAAGTAAGAGAAAAGCTGGATTTATTTCTCAGAAAATTCAAAAATCAAAGGGGTTATCAGATTAAAACATTTAGATCGGATAATGGACTAGAATTTTGCAATGATGAAGTGCAAACACTTCTGGACAAGGAAGGAATTAGTCATCAACGAACTGTAGTGTACACACCTCAACAAAATGGGTCTGCTGAACGAGAAATTAGGACTTTGGTTGAAGCAGCAAGAACAATGCTGCACAGCAAATCTTTGAATTTGAGATTATGGGCCGAAGCAGTGAATACTGCAGCATTTATCCTAAATCAAACTTATCTCTTAAAGGGAAAATCCTCTTTCGAATTGTGGACAAACCAGAAACCCAAATTCAAAGATTTTAGGGTGTTTGGGTCACAAGTTTTTGTTCATGTGCCTAAAGAGAAAAGGCGGAAACTAGACGCAAAAAGTAAGAAAGGCATTTTTGTTGGCTATGATGATTTTGTAAAAGGATATAAAGTGTATTTTCCTGATATGGATAGAGTTGAGATAAGTAGAGATGTTATATTTAGGGAAAGTATATCATGTTCTAAAATTAGAGAAAAATATGAAAACAAGGAATGCATAGTGGTTTTAGATTTCCCAAAGGTAGAAAAACAAGATTTAGGTGGTGAAATTATTCCAGTAAATTCAAAAAGTAACCATAAGACAACAAATGATGTCTTAGATGAAAGGAATCCTCAAGAAGTAGACTTAGGAGTTATGACTGAAACAAGTTCTCAGATTGTTGAGGAAGTTTCAGATCAACAGGTTTTCTCTATAGAACCTGAACTGGAAGATCTACCTACGACTGCATCACAAGAACCGAGGTATAACCTTCGAGACAGATCAAAGTTGAAACCTCCTAGTTTTGATTGTTGTTCTGCTACAGTTAACGTTTATCCACCAGAACCAACTACCTATAAAGAGGCTATAGAAAGCGAAGATTCTGAAAAATGGCTTCAAGCAATGAAGAGCGAAATGGAGTCATTGAATAAGAATAAAACCTGGAAATTAGTTGAGCCAATACCACGGAGAAAACTAGTGGACTGCAGATGGGTTTTCAGGGTGAAACGCAAAAAGGATGGTGAAATAGAGAGGTGGAAAGCCCGGTTAGTAGCCAGGGGTTTTAGTCAAGAACACGGACTGGATTACAACGAGACCTATAGTCCTGTGGTTCGCTTTGATTCTATCAGAACAATTTTATCGATAGCTGCTGTTGAAAATTTGACACTGAAACAGTTTGACGTGAAAACGGCATTCTTGTATGGAGACTTAAAGGAGGACATTTTCATGAAACAGCCTGAAGGCTTCGATAATGGTTCTGGGAAAGTTTGTAAATTGATGAAAAGCTTGTATGGGTTAAAACAAGCTCCTCGGTGCTGGAGTGAAAAATTAGTGTCACGTCTGAAAATTATGGAATTTATAGAAAATGAAGGCGACCCTTGTGTATTTACGAGAAAGACGAATGAAGGGAAGATTATATTGGCCATCTATGTGGACGATGGACTTCTAGCAGCAACAAATATCAAACTCATAGATTCTTTTCTTGAAAACCTAAAAATGGAATTCGAAATAACGGTCATGGAAGCTGATTATTACCTTGGACTTGAAATTTTAAAAAAAGAAGATGGCTCAATTTTTATATCCCAAGAAACATACGCAAAAAGAGTATTAACAAAGTTCAATATGGAACTGGCTGTTCCAGTGGCAAGTCCTATTGAAAAGAATGAAGACGCAACTTGGAATAGTTTGAAATTGGTAAAGGCTCCTTTTAGAGAGGCAATAGGCAGTTTAATGTACTTAGCAATTGGCAGTAGGCCGGATATCTGTTTTGCTATCAATACGTTGAGCCAGCATTGCCAAAACCCCAACCAGTCACACTGGAACGCAGTCAAACGCATACTTCGATATGTGAAAGGAACCTTGAGCTATGGTATCTGGTACAAAAACCAACTACAAGGAGAACTGGTAGGATACAGTGATGCTGACTATGCAGGATGTAAGGAAACTAGAAAATCCACTACTGGCTATGTTTTCTTACTCGGAACAGGAGCTATTTCTTGGTGTTCCAGGAAGCAGAGATCTGTTAGCATGTCAACGACAGAATCTGAGTATGTGGCATCTTCGGAGGCTGTTAAGGAACTTGTATGGTTAAAGAGGCTTCTGAATGGCTTAGGATATGCATGTTCGTATCCAAAACTGTTTTTGGACAATATGAGTGCCATTAAGCTGATACGAAATCCCGAGTTCCATAAACGCACAAAGCACATTGATATACGATATCACTTTGTGAGAGAAAAACTCGGCGCTTTGCGCCTCGGCGGGGGGCTCCGCCCCCCTGCACCCCCCGGTTTATTTCTTTTTCCATACTCTGTATGAAATCATAGGAACACAGAATGTGTTCCTATTTCCTTACCAACGGCTTGGTTGCACGTGGCATAACACGTGGCATAACACGTGGCATAACACGTGGCGTAACGGTTTTAACGTAACGGTTTTTTCTGTCGGTTTTTTTTCGGTAGGTCATCGCAAAAACACATTCTGTGTTAATATACCGAAGGCTTTTTCGATCTCGAGTATGTTCCTTGCAAGCAACAATTGGCGGACATTCTTACAAAGGCGTTGCCGAAGAACACACTTGTGAATTTGAGGAAGAGTCTGGGAGTTCAGTTGAAGGGGGAGTGAAGAACCATCAACAGAACTTCATTCGTTAATTATTATAATCGGACCTCAAAATTCAACATGTGTTTGGCAATGTTTACTATTCAGAAATTACGTTTCGAATGAGTAACAACTTTTTATTGCGGTGTTGAGTTTAATAAACCTTGTTAATAGTTTTGTTACCTACTGTGAACTCTGTATAACATTAAGTATTTTATCCATTATCAAACTTTTTTTTTTTTTTTACATTAAACATACCCACACTTTCAAAATTTAAAAATTTTTTTTTTTCTAAATAGATATTATAAATTGATTTTATTTAAATTCGGAAAAATCGTGTACAACCCGCGTTTGGAAAATAATCAAGATTATGTACCAACAATCAGGACTATTTTTCCATGATAGTTAGGGACGGAAAGCGAATAATCAGAGGGCAAGCGTGATCCAAGAAGAGAGCTACCTAGGAATGGCCTAGGAGGCCTAGGCAGCTCGCCGTCACGCTGAATGTCCAGGCTCCAAAGCCCAAGGCTTGGCTCTCTCCTCACCTTACCATGTGAACTTGAAGTGGAAATTTTGGTTTTGGATGAAAACCAAAACTTTACCCATGAAGGCGTCTGTTTGCCTGAGCTGACTTGACTTTAAAAAAAGACTTCAAGGATCATAAATTGCATGATGAACCATTCAATTAAATAGGTAGGTAGGTTGGGTGTACACAATTTTCTGGTATCATTAGGATTTTTAGGCATCTTAATATGTTATTGTAATTAATATAGTACCATATAATTATATTACAATATTATCAATTACATATACGTATGTACATATATCGTATTACAGAGGCTTCTAGTGGGATTCCGTGGTAAGAGATGCGCCGCAATCATCTCAAAAGAATCCCCATCCCTTAGTTGTTTGTTTTCAATGAATTTTTTTTTCTCCAGTTTATTGAAAGTAAGTAGTACGTTCGGCAATATACTAACTAATGCGTTTTCTATTTCTTTTGTTGGAGGAAATTAAATTATGTCTTACAGGTAAGATACTCATTATTATGTGTCCTTTTGTTCGTTCATTTGTCTATATTTTCCTTTTTTCATAGCATCGAGTTCAACTCCCATTTATATATTAGGTACCTTCTAATGTGATCAATATTCGTATAGCAGATGTTTTGTAAAACGGAATTCGTAAGCCCAGAGCGGCGGGATGAAGCGTGAGCGAAACAAGTAGGTAGTGTGTGCGCGGATTGGGGTGGAGAGAATTCAGTGATGAGGCGGGGCAAAGAGGCGTTCAGCCCGGGAGGCGCGTGGACTTTGAGCCCACTTGCTTCTCATCTATCTCGAACTGTCCCCCTTCACCCTTATCATATTGGTGGCACTCGTTGGAGTCGTTGCTCGTTGGTGTTCATGCTAAGTACTTCTTCCGTTTTGTGTTTACTATTACTGCTAGCGGAAATAACCCTTTAGATTTAATACCTTATAAGTTATCAATGCTCAATAAATAATTATCAGTTAAAAATAATGGAGATTGATATTAAATTGTTATACCTAATGATATAAGTGATAAAAAAATCAAAGAAATAGGTTGATAGTAACAGTATTGTGTACACAATTTCCTGGTGTGAAAATGATTTATGGGTCCCATTGAAATGAATGTGGTCACATTTTACAGGTACATATTGTTTATAGGTATATTTATGTAAATAGACTGACGGACTTAGGTTTTTAGGGTCACCAATTTCTCTGTGTCATTTCTCAGTTGTTGGTCGATTCATTGTTCAGGTCAATATTGAGATAGAATGAGTACCTACCTAGGAACGTAAGCTTATAAATTTGAATTTTTGGGAGTATGAACGAAAGAGAAAAAGTTGGGTAGGCAGTATAGCTTCTCCACTTATTCTTTCTACGCATGGACGTATAGAATTACTCGTAATTGAAGAACAAAGTACCTAGTAGTCGAAATTATTGAATACAAAATAGAACAGTAGGTAATAGATGTGTACACATAAGAAATATAAAATAGTGCTATTTTTGTATATACAACGAATTACAATAAAATATATATGGGATCAATCCCAACAACCCGCCAAGTTTGAACGAAATCGGACTGATGAGTCATGGGAAATCGACATTAATGGAAATCCACGTTTGCGCAAGTGCACAGACTACTATAAATTCAACGGCAATGAAAATTATAGGACACCATTTAGAAACTACCCGGGACAATCCCTGAAATTTTATTTTGAAAATCGGTCAATTTATTAATCTTGGAGTTTTGCCTAAGTCAATCAACTTTTGTTTTACACATGCACAATTTGTATTACTGAACTATTCGCAATGTGATTCATAGGCCATCTTCCTGGAACAGACACTCAACTACCCCCTCCCCTCAGAGTTTGAACAGAATTGGACCAATTGATGTTTCAAAATTAACTGTATAAGAAATACACGTTTGCGCATGCGCACATTGCTCCCGTCGTAATGAAAGTAACAGACCATCCTCGAGCTAACCCGCACAATCCCTGAAAATGTCATCCATTGCGGACTAAAACTTAGTACAGTTTTGGGCGTGACAGTGACAAGGATTTCCCCCAGACATCAGGCAGTCAGACACGGAACCAAAATTTATCATCAAGCTCTGAAATGCAAAAAGGAAATGGAATCTTTGATATTAGGACCAACTATTTATTTGTTTATTTTTATTTTTTGACTTCTGACACGAACAAAAACCTTTCCTACCATCTTGCATCTTTTGACGTGGTTAGTCTGTTCACCAATATCGATGTAGCTAGATGCAAAGATGTGGTGTGCAGGCTGATTCACGCCTCAAAACTTAATATTTTCGAAAAGGACGAATTGTTCAATTTGATGTCTATTTGTATGAATCAAAATTACTTTTTATTTGAGGGGAAACGTTATACACAGCCAAGGATTGCTTTGGGTTCTCCGTTATCTCCTCTACTTGCAGATATTTACATGGATTATCTTGAGCAACAAATATTTACAACTTGAAACACAAATGATCTTCTCTATTGGTAGATATTATGTCGATTATATTGTCATTCTATGGAAGGGCACAGAAAGACAACTAAATTCTTTTCACGAAAAAATCAATAAATTAGATCTCTTTATCAAATTTACCCTCGAATTCGGCGGAAAAAACTCAATTTTTTAGATCTATCCATCTCTTTGGTAAACGAAAAGCATGGTTTTCCAATTTATAGAAAAGATACATATAGCGATATAACTATCCATAGTACTTCAAATCACCCTTTAGCCCATAAGCATGCAGCCTACCATGGTATGATTAACCGAGCACTGTCTATTCCAATGAGTGAACAAAATTTATCAAAAGAAAAATCCATTATCAAAAGCATAGCGGCTAGTAACGGATATGGAGGAGATCTCATTGATACCATATGAGATAATGTTCTTAGGAAAAAGAGTAGGGAAAAAGTTTCCAATCTGGCCAGGGAAGATGTAAATTTAGAAGAAAAGCAATGGATAAGTATACCTTATTATGGGAAAATTTCGGATAAAATCGGCAAAATTCTATCATCGAGAGGTTACAAAGTAGGTTTTAGAACTAAAAATAGTCTTAAAGCATTACTAGGATCCGTTAAGGACAAAATCAATGTTCAGGATAAAAGTGGGGTTTATAAACTAAAATGTTCTTGTGGCTACAAATATTGCGGTCAAACTGGTAGGAAATTCAGGGAAAGAATAGACGAGCATCAGGAGGATTTCAGGGAAAATAAGGGTAAGTCTACATTTGCGAAACATCTTAAGGAATCCAATCATAGTTACAATTTTGATTTGACAGATAGACAGTTAGTAGAATTTCTTCATTTTTGTCCGAAGGGAGGTATGTTGAATGTACTTGAAAAATTCGAAATTATCAAAAGTGACAGATCTGGTAAATGTTTAAATGAGGATATACCTCAATATATTTCACCACTAATAGGTCCGTTTTTATAAAGCTTGGAATTATCCCTTCAAAATGTTGAAACCATATTTAGTTATTCCCCCCTTTCACTTCATCTAATTAGCTATAATCCCCCGTCACCTTGTTTGTACTTCATTGGTTGTACCTCCTGCCCCTTTCCTTTCTCTTGACCAATGGGATTCAATCTCCCTTCACCTATTACTATAAAAGCTGTGTCCTTTCTAATTTATCTTCAGTTATTGTTTCTTACTGATGATGGCCTAACCGTCGAAATCGATTTAACAGTGTAACTCTTTATTTTTCGTGGAAATAGACAACGTTTTTCACTAACTTCCGTTTTTAAATGGGTTTCCACAACTTCGTCGCGAGTGATTTAGTTTTTAGTTCATTTTAGTTCGTCTCCACTCCACCTCCCCAAACTCCCCCTTCCCCCCAAATGCTTTCCCCTGTGGAGGCAACCAAGAATGGCGAGGTCCCCCTCGCCATGAATACAGAGACTAATTCTCTGTTTTCCATACTGACAAACCAGTGTCTCAAGTAGTGAAGGCAACCAAGAATGGCGAGGTCTGTCTCACCATGAATATAGGGAAATCTAACCCAGATATTGTTGCTTCCCCATTGAGTTCCTGCTCAAGCGTCGGGCCCAAGTCAGCTCCTTTCGCTCATATGTCAGTGAAATTAAGGAAGGCTCCTATAGATGTATGGCGAAAGGTACGTGCAATGAAGGGTCTACCGCCACCAACGATTCCATCTATCACCACACCTCACGGTGATGTGGCTCGGGAACTCAAGCATGTTGCTGACACATTGGCGTCTCATTATGCCCAAGTGTCTAGTGATGAAGCATATCCGGATGACTTTAGGCGACACAAGGGGGAGATTGAAATGGCACCTCTCCCTCAGCTCGTGCCGTCGTCCTTTCTCTCAATTGATATACCATTCACAATGGGTGAACTAGAGAGAGCAATGGAGAAATCAAACGGGCCTGCCCCTGGGAAGGATACGATCCATCATGAAAAATGTTGATCAATCTCCCACAGGAGGAAAAATACACTCTCTTGAGGCTGTATAACTCTATATATGCCTCGGTTAACTATCCTTCCTCCTGGAGGAAGGCTGTCATTGTCACTCTGCACAAAGAGGGCAAAGACCCATGTGAGGCTGCTAGAGACAGACCCATCTCCCTTACTTGCTGAATGAGCAAGATCCTGGAAGCTATGGTCAACTACCGCTTGGTATGGTTTCTTGAGAGCAAGTGCCTCATCAGCCAATATCAGGCTGGTTTTCGTAAACGCTACTCAGCAGTTGACCAACTCTCAGCTTTTGAGAGTTATATCCAGGACACCTTCTTGCTCAGGGAGCATGCCATTGGTGTGTTCTTTGATATTGCTAAAGCCTAAGATACCACCTGGCGTCATAACATCTTGCAAAGGCTGCAGCAGTGGGGGGGGGGGGGGGGGGGCATGCTGAGCTCCCTCCGTAGCTTTCTTTCTTACTGAAAATTCAGGGTGCGCCTTGTGAATGAATGTCTTCTCTGATCTCCACCCTTAGGAGGATGGCATCCCTCAGGGCTCTGTGCAACTTGTTTATGGTCGCTATAAATGGCCTTGCTGATAACATCCCAGAGGATATTCGTCCCTTACTCTATGTGGATGACTTAACTATCCTCCTGCGAGGTGATAATCTGAGAAATGTGAGTGACACATTGCAACTTGCTATTGATACCATCTATCAAACAGCGCAGATTCACGACAATGAGCGTTCTGATGCCCTAGCAACGAGAGCCTTTGGTGATTACTCCATCGAAATGCTGCCTATGCGCATTGAGGTCAAATCTCCTACATGCAGCACAAAGCTAATTCCATCTATCTCGAGCAATGGCAGGGCGAGGTCACTGGTCTGCGTGGGGTCCTTCAGGACCTTTGCCCGGTTGATCCTTTCGTGGCCCACCTTCCAAGGAGGGACCGAGTAGTGTTCAATCGGATAGCCACTGGCCATACCCGTCTTACTCACAGACACCTGCTAGATCCAGAAGCTCGTGATGCTGTGTGTGGTAGATGTGGCGGTAATTTGTCTATCCGCCACTTTTTGGAGGATTGTCCAGCCCTCATGGACCTCAGAGTTCAGCATTCACCCTCTCTGTGGGTGGATGTTCTGTCAGGACCAGACGAGGTCCAGTCCCTGATGGTGTACCTGGAAGCTACTGAGCTTTACAACGAACTGTGATATTCAGATCTCTGATATATTTATTTATTTATGTACATCTAGCCATACCTTTATTTAACCAAGATGTATAGTATTTATTATTAAATATTTATCGATATATTTTGTATTTGTAAGGATCATCTAGTCGTAGTTTTGTTTTTATTACGGGGTATTTTTATCCACTGTAGGGGTTACAAAGCGGTCATCGCTGTATCCCTTGAGGCAGAGTGCAGCGATGCCTCGTTTTGCGGGTTATTATTATTATTATTTCTCCCCCTCCGATCTGCCAGTGGAGTCCATGTTGGCAATCCGTTTGGTGACGGACGTTCAGCATGGCTCCTTTGATTCGTGCCCGTTACAGTGTCCTTTCGACACCAGTTTTGATCGCCGCTAAAGACCACACGTCCACATTGGCCGTTTCACAGAATACGAAGAGGGGGGATGGACACTACCGTTGTCATAGGGTAGATAATTGGCCTCGAATTCCCCAAGATTGCTATGGAATGTCGTTACTACGATCCAAAATTGCATAATTCTTTCATGTTATTCAACTATCTATTTTAGACTTACTTCCAATAAGAGAAGACAACTCACTACTAATAATAAATTCTTAGAGTTTTGTGTCCACAGCAAAACCCATCGATGAGAGTGATTCATCATTTATTTCAATTGGGGCTCCGTCGGGAATAGCAGCCAACCTCTTTATATGACCCAAATTTTGAGTTTTTCGCTGGGCACTGAGAAATGTTTTCATGCCGATCAAGTCCAGATTTAGGGCATTTTTAACTTCCAGACGTTCCCTGTCTCTTGGTCTTGAAGGACTTATCAGAGTTTCCAGATTGATAACGATATTTGCGATGTTTCTGTTTAGGCTTGCCACCCCTGACTTAGTTCACTGAACTAGGCTCGGTCAGATAGTTTTTTTGCCTCAGCAATTCTTCATGTTGACGTAGGGCTTGTTTCGCGTTTTCTAGTTTCAAGTTAGGATCTAATTGCTAACGATCTCTAACCGTTGAGTCTTTCATGCCAATAATCAGCAATCAAAGGATTAAATCATCATGCAGTTCACCCCACTCACACGAACTGGCTAGGCTGTGGAGGTTGGTGATGAACTTTTCAGCATGATCATTTCCTTGTCGGGCTCTCAAAATCTTTGCTCTTTCATAATGTATAATGTTGTGTTTTGGGATAAAATACTTACACAATTCAGAAATTATTCCCTCAAATGCTTGCGGTTCTGGTTCTAACGAGGCGAACACTTCCTCTGTGTCCCATCATATTAACACATCGATCTGACGATCATTGGAGGCCTCAGCAAGGCCGCTTCCGCATTTGTATCTCTGGAAGCGATTTTCCCAACTTGGCCAGTCCATATTAGATTTAAGGTGAATGGCTCAGGAGGCTGCAACGGAAGTGTAACGTTCTGGTTACTCTCAGATTCACCCGAGGATCCTGCATTTCAGCTTATCATTTAAATTCACTTAACACTAAACGCCTTTTTCCATTAATCAGTCGCGATCGATGAGAATAATCATTCGCGGGAACTACTCAATGATCGTCTAAAATGCCACTATGTTTTAGCATGAGTATGGACAAATGAAACAAGGACTAATATTGCCAACTTCATAGCTAGAAAGCATTTAATCAAAGACTGTAATGTCATGCTTACATTTCCATAACTACCTAACCATAATATATGTAGTTTTGATAATTTTATAATGAAAACCCTAAAGGGTTTTCATTATAAAATTATCAAAACTACCTTATAAGGACTACTATCAACGAATTCCCACCAAACTACTACCCACTATCAACAAATTCTATTCCAAACGTAGCAATCTGAACAACGTCAAACATCACATGATTTAAAAACACTGCAAATTATTACACAATGATTAATTATGATATTATCACAGTTCATCCCCTCGGTTAGGTTCACATCAGCTCTCAATTATTCCAGTAGTTGACGTGTAAATTTATCGTTTAGTGATCCATTTCTTCTGTCAAGCTGTGCTAACAGCAATCATCTCCACGTCGCGAGATTCTTGACCGCGTGCGATCTGAAGTTTTGCCGTATTTTTATACGGTAAGTTCTTGTTGATTATTATTATTATTCTTCAGTTGTGAATCTTTAGAATCTTTACCAATTGTAGCGTCTACGCATGCGTCCCGTCTGATTGACCTTGACTGGCGCCCGTCGCCTGATTTTGATTCGTTGACAGATCGCCCCGCTATCGCCTCGCTCTCTTCGCCCCCCTCCACCTTGAATAATCTGTTTCCGCTTCCCGCCTGTATCATCTCTTCTGCTTTCTCATCTCTCACTGGAACCCGCAGGATATATCTGCGTTGCGGGATTGTCTGAAGGCGCACGTAACCCGCAGCGAATCACTATCAAATCCATAATATCTCGGCATATTACGTTGATTGGCTAATAGTTATCCTATTGTGTTCATTTTCTTCTTTATCCTGAACTGAACTGTTCTTACCCTCTGCTGTTGCTGTGTAAATCGGATTTATCCTCTTTATTTCATCACGTCATCAATTAATTAGACGAATTCTTTTGAGGCGTATCTGGATAGAATGGATTCTTTAGTGGTGAACGATTCGGAGTTGATGAAAATCAATGACAATATCTTTCTTCCTTTATACAGCTTAGGTGTTGATGTCTATAACGCCAACTCAGATCACTTTTCCTAATCGTTAATAAGATTTTTTCTTGTGATAAATGACAGGCTTGATGGCGTTAAGGGTGAAGTTTCACCCCTCATTAATGCCTACAATTCGTCTCACTCTACACTGAACACTTCTGTGAGCGATCACTTGAGGTGTTAGGTGGTGTGGATGGAGGAAAAAGATCCCCTGAATGCATCTATTATTCAGTTAAACAAAAAAGATTAGGGTGCTCAGGAAGCAACTGGTTGCCAGGTCTATGACAGCTGAAAATATTGATTCCAGTATGCTGGCCGACAGTACGACAGTAAATCCTGGACCTTTGATAGCTGATGGTTCAGCTCAAACGAATCAAATTGATTAGGTACGTGAGTTTCGAGACTCAAGCAGAGAATTGTGATACATTCTAACATGTGACTCAGAGTACAGATGGTTTGCATTCACACAAAACATTGTTTACTGTTCACTCTCGTAGCCCAGTTACACCCGATCAGAAGAAGACGGTATAATGTTTATTGGTGACTCTCATACATGCTCAGAGATCATGCTCTATTCTGCCGTCAAGTTATGTCACAACATCAATCCGTAAAACAGACTCCCTATTACATATTACTTTCAGTAGGGTCCATCGACGTGTCTTATAACGAGGCTAAAACATTTAAGCATGAAATTCTGAAACTCTGTCTTATCCAAAATGTTAATACTAAATTGATAATTCTCCGACTAATTCATTTAATTACTTGCTGTCACCATGGTCAGTCGTAAATAAAGAAATCAGCCACATGAATGCGTTTCTAAACTCTCTTGCAAAAAAGTTTGAGTTTGTCAATTTAATTGATTTGTGCTTTATTGATAAGAGCATGATCAGTAATAAACGGTAGAACCTATATTTAAATCGAGTGAGCCAGAAATTGATAAGTATTAGGAATAAAAACGTGCATGGTAGAACACACTCATTGTGCTCCTGTTGCTATACGACAATTCGTATCCAAAAATTCGTCGGGGAATGGTATTACGGATTCTGGACGCCTAAATTTGTCTTCCGATTCATCAATGTCTCTTGATCTTATTCTTTCAGGCTAATCTTCAGGGCATTAAATCTAAAATAGACGAGACCAATTTTGACTTGGGGAGGCGCCAGGAGCGCCGCGATTTGGAGACACCTTTAAGCCATACAATGACTTCAGTAATTTACTTACATGAGTACCTTTTCAAGTTCTACAACTCCCTCCGCAATTTCTATAAAAACAGGTTTTTCCAGTTCACCATAAAGGAAAGCAGTCTTCACATCCAGTTGGTTAAGTTTTAAGTTATATTTTATTGACTATGGCTAAGAATAATCTGACATCAACCAAGCGAGCTTCAGGAGTATGGATTTCATTAATATCATAGTGGTTCGAGTCAGCAAAGCCTCTTGCCACTAACCTACTTTTCTATAGAAAATTCCCATCTGGTAGTAGTTTCCTTTTTTCGATCCATCTTTAATAATTTTCTTCCCTGAACTTAACTCCTCACTTCTAACAAATCCTCTTGTTCCATTTTCACTCAAAGAGTTCACTCAAGAATGTCATCCTCCCACAAATCCTTATCAGTACTATTCTTTGCCTCTTTGTAAGAGTTAGGCTCAGTGTATAATACTTCGCCCAATCTCACCTCACTGACACATTGTGTCAGGTTCAGACTCTCTCTTCTCAACTCAATTTTATCTCTCACTTCAACTTCAAGGGCTTCTGCTAATGGTCTTGGGTAATCTCGAATTTTATCACCTTAAACCTGGTTCTCAATTCACCTTATGTCACATGACCTTAATATCGTTTTACGATCTTCGTCCAGCAATATGTACCTTGTGCAGTGGCGGCTCTGATGGGTCAATCGTGGGTAGGCGACATAAAAATAAATGTTTTTTTTTTTTTTTTTTCAGTATTATTTAGTGGGTACACTCCAGAATCAAGGAAGCTACTGACTGTCAGACAAACATGTGATTCCGATTTGAACTGACAATAACAAATGCTAAGTTTGCGTGCTACATAAGTAAATACCGTTAAGAATACGAAAATCACGTTAAAAACTGTTAAAATCAAGTAAATAAGTCCAAATCGGATCTTTCCTGTTATCCGACCTCCAGCGCTCCTACAGCGCTGCCTACAAATAGCATACGGCCGCCAATCGTTCTTTGTTATATTGTCCTACCCCCATTACTTATTTATTTATTGATATGCCTACATGGCAGGTTACAACATAGGTCGTAGCTGACCCTCATACTGTTGCACAATTGAAATAACTAGTTAATTAAACACAGGCGGCATGATTTATTCACATAGTCTAGAAAAATAGGTAAACTATACCTATGGTTCAGCCGTTTTTGGGACTCAGTCGTTTTCACTTGAGCGTGTGCGTCTTCTTTTGAAAATGAATTTTATTTGGAGGCGGTAAACAAGAAGCCAGCAACGGGACCCATTCGAAACGATAATGCAGAACATAGGTAATAGCGTTTTGGCCACCTGTTGAGTTTTAATTATTTTGTTATATTTCGTTTTGGTACTAACAAGTTCCTCATTTTGGGTTCGATTTAAATGTTTCAATACACGATACTGGTTACATTCATGCTTTGCACACATTGTCGCACCCCGATCACTGGCGGGTAGGACTAGATAACAAAGATAACTGTTGGCGTCGTATGTTATCTATAGGCCGCGCAAGAGGAGAGTTAGTGGTCGGATAACAGGAAAGGTCATTACAAAATGTTTTCATTTCAATTAGTTATCTACCTTTTTCAAGACAACCAAGGGATGGCGATACTTACTTGCTACCTTGCCTGACATTCGACGGTCGTTTTCATTCAATCTGGCAAATTGCTGAACCAACAGATACTATCACGCTTCTCTTAGTAACAAGGAACTCTTCGAAAAAGTTAAAAACTAACTCAGATCATTAGTCAGAATGGAAATCTTACTGCATCCAATAACTGCAACGTTCTTTCCACCTAAGAAGCACTGAATACCAATAGAGTTAAACGCCGCCTAACTCAGCGTGATTCACGACTCATGATCGAAATCTTTGAGCTTTTGTTTCCTACCCCCTACAACTTCATAAGTCAGGGCGTGACTACAACACCATCCGCCCCCGAACTACCACTGCAACATTTCATATTTGTTCTTCTGAGAAAATAAGAAAAATCCCACACCGATGGGAGAGAAAAAATATCTATATTTACATAATGTACCCAGGGCTTTCGCTGCCGTCGCCATAAATCCTATGTAGCGATGGTATTGATTATCTTTAACAACTGGCCCTTGTATAACCCAGAACCGATTGAAATTTCAACATGACGACATTGTCAATTAATCCTTTTTAAAACTTGGAGAGACTAATGGAGAGGGAAAAAATAATGTTTAGAGGTTTCAGAATAAGATAGGGATGAAGTCATTAAATTGGTAAGATCTCGAACATAACATCTTTAGCTTCAAACGCATTAATATCAAACCTGTCAGGTAGACGCCAGAACATTCCGGATCGATAATTTTGGTACAGTGTTCCCTCTTACGAGAGTTTCAACATCAACTCCTATTTGACATTTTTTCAAAACATTGACATATTAAAATGCCGGAGCTTAATATTGTGGGAGTATTTCAAGTGTATCTCGTACTTGGTTGGGCAGTGTGAATATTACGCCCTATTTCACATGAAACGAATGCAATGTAGACAGATTAAGCACGCTGTAGGGGTCTTGACATCGGCTACGGTCTTGTTAAGAATCTCTCATCGGTCTCGATCATCTTTTTACTTTTGAAAGCACCGTTCAGCTGACCACAAGGTTGTTAACAAGCATATTTACCACCAATAATGTTAGACGGCGGCGCCTAGCTTATAACAAGGCAGTTATCTAATAAGCATCTCCTGAGGGACTACAAAGAATTAACTTGATATCAATCGTTTGCATCACTTTCTTCCAAGAAAACTAATAACAAAACGCTGCAAATTATTACAGAAAGATTTTTATTTCTGCTCTTCTACGCATAGGGTAAAGGGACCAGTTACAGACAGATCTAAGAAAAAATTTCCTATTTCTTAAATTCTTGCACTATTATTAAGCATTTGAAAACTTTTCCCATGGACCTTTAGCAACTCTAGTATCCCCCGTTCACTTTCCAAATGTTAGATATCATTAGATCAGCTTCATTGTAGTAAATCCATTTTTTTGAGAGGCCCTTTTTGACCCAGCGATTGACACCCTGAAAATCGAAATCGCCAATAACAGACAGGTAGGGGGTAGACTAGTAACAGACAAGTCTAGGAACAAAGCCGAACTTTTTTATTTTAATATAAATGAGGATCCAGATGGTTAAGTTTGGCATAAAACTTGTACATTAAGTATCACAGTTTTTTGATTATTAACTATTACATAACACAGTCTTTTGGTGAGTACCTAGAACCTAATAGTTTTTCTAGCAGTATCCTAGTAACGCAATCTTGTTGTTGACTTGGATTAATAGTAATAATGAAATTCTTTATTCACTTTTATAAGGCACGAATGACTTGAGTGGTATAAAAAACTGGTATAAAAAAGGTAAAAAATAAGTTGAGAAGGAGGTATAAAATATATTAACACATCACATCCACTGGCGTTGAGAATTGGTAACGTCTGCTTCCACAGTCCAAAGAAGCTGATATTCTTCTGACTACGATATCTGCATCATTTATTATTCTGACGTCTTGTGGGTCCTCCCCAAACACAGTTCTTTATCTGTTACACGCTTTCATACCGTGAACAATATATTCGTCCTCCACCAAATTTTCCCCGATCTTGTAGAAAACTTTGATGGTCTTTTTCTTTGACGAATAACCAACAACGAAGCGTTGGGGTGGATGCTCTTCAGTGTTTCCTTATTCTTTTTCTTGAAAAGAAGTCTCATCCAAAGACAATGAAGAAGAAAAATTGGTTAATGATGTTATATGCAGACCCTCATCAGTAAGACATCACCAAACCTATTTGGTTATTGTTGTCTTCTACCTCATTGGTCTTCTCATTCAGGTCAGTATACATTAGTTCATTATTGTTTTCTTGTAGTCCTCCTCCTTCTTCATTGGTCCTTTCACTCATGACATTCTCCATGGCAGTCTCCATTAGTTCATCATTTTCATTTTCATCCTCTCCATTATCGTCTTCTGATTCCTTAGATGCCTGCCATTCCTCTTCTGAAGAACTTTTGATGCGTACTGAGGCCTTCGTCTTGGTATTTGCCTGGAGCTTGGCCTGTTTTCTCTTCTCCTTTTCTTCATTCCTCCTTCTCTTCTGCTCTTCTCATTCTTCTTTTTTCCGAATCCTTTCTTCTGCTCGTCTCATTTTGTTTTCTTCTGCCTCCTGCTTCTTCTCCATCTTCTGTATGTATTCTTCCTGCCATTGTTTGGATGTCACAGCATCTGGACCTATTCCCCTGTTCCTTCCAGCTTATTTTGAACGTACTTCAGAGGATTCCAGTTCAAGGCCTTCTTGAATGGACTGGGAACTGGCGGCTTGGCCGTTCTGGTACTAGTACTAGGGAAATTATTGTCGGGTGAAGTACGACTCCCCACACTCTGGTTTTTGGCCTCTGTCATTACTGTAGAACACTTCATACTCCTGTTATCGTTGTCTGTGATTACTGGTCCAGAGTCATCGACGTTTTCGTAATCAAAATTGTTAGGAGATGCAGCTTCACCCATGGACAAGGCTTTGCCAGGCTGAGAAGCAATGGTCCTCACGTTTTTCCGAAATGTGAACAGCGATTTGTGCTCCAACTCGCCGTTATAGGTCTCACCCTGATGTTCAAACAATTCAAGCTGTTGTGCTGATAATTGTTCATTCATCACCTTCAGAACTATTTGGCATTCTTCTTGAGTACTCCCTGTCCTACTGAGACAAGTATCTGTCTCTGCTTGAATTTTGCCAGGGTTCAGCACTTCTTGCAGATTCCATGGCCATAAACTACATTTTCTGAACCCATTGGAAATGGTTTCTGGAGTCAGCATGTCCAAAGCCTGTTGCAAGAAAGGTGCGAAATATTTTCTTTTTTTTTACAACAGGTTTCTTACAGTGCTCAGTCCTCCACAACTTCTTTCCATGCACAACTTCTTTCCATTTGGCCTTGAGTGACCGGAAACAGACACATCGAGCGATTGCATGATATGATTGCATGCATTGGGATGCAAGGCAATCAGGACTATTTATTTTTCCTCATAAAAACGACTGGTCTGCAAGGTTAGATGCGACGTGTGTCCATCAACAAACATGATAACCAGTAAAGTGATGTTTTCTCTCAACAGCCAAGGGTGGAATACGTTCCCCATGTAATCATAGAAAACCTGACCTGTCATCCACCCTGAGTCAGATTTTCCCAATCCCCAGTCCTCGGGTATGCTCCTGCCAACATCATCCGAGATTCTCTTGTACTTGAAGACAATCAGAGGTGGAGGTAATCGTCCTGCAGCACTTCCAGTCACCAGAACAGTGAGACATTCCTTTTCATCTGAATTCACTACCTGGTAGACATTCTTGTCACCTTTAACGGCCAGAACCCGGATCCCATTAGGGTTTAGGAAAAAAGTGCTCTCATCACAATTGAATACACGATCTGGACATTCTAAAATATTGTCATACTGGCCGTTCTCCAGGTAAATGTGAATTTCACTGAACCATTGTTCCAAGCTCTCGTTGGTACGTTTGCACGGGATATGGTGAGGTTTTCGCTCACTCTTGATGTGATAATTGGGTTCCGTTTGAGAAACGATTTGCATGTCCTTCCTTCCGTGAAGCTGCTGGTCCGGTCAAGAGTTTTAAGCAATCCCTGTACACTGTCAAGAAGTTGACCTCTTGTTACTGGGAACCCAGTATTTGCCACCGATCGATCCAAGTTACAAGGATACCCCATCTTCAGATGGTAGGACTGAAGGTGGTCCCATTCTTCTGGTTGACGGATATACACCTTGGTGTTCGTTCAGGAGAGTTATCCGGGGGACACTATGTGACTTGGCTGCAGCCCGGACAGACATCCCAGCAGCAACAGCCTTAAGTGCGTCCTGCATCTGCTCTTCTGCATAATCGAGCCTCAGTTTTTTTTTTTTTTTTTTTTTTTTTTCCTTTTTTTTTCTTAAGGAGCCATGATGATCTGAAACAATATTACCTAGCAGGTAATTGTAACGCTGTGACTATCAAAACTAGGTAGAAAAGAAACACAATGGAACATTGTCACCTTGATTTACACCCCGAAAAATGAGACCCTAGTTACAGACACGCCGTGGACCAGTCACAGACACCCCATGTCTGATACTGGTCAACGCCTTATTCAGGAAAAAATATCAAGGCTCCCTTATCCCCATCCCCAGGTTTTCTTTGGGATGAGTGTCAAACACCCCATGAGATGACCTCAAAAATACATTTTTGGGAGAAACCAATACGAAAATCGAATCGCTGAGGACAAAAAATCCTAGAACAAATAGCTGTGAACTCTAGGTAGTCGAAATTGCAAGTAGAATTCGCATTCAATTGAGTACTCACCCTTAGCCTAACACACAACAACAAGTTTTGAGTCACACTAACCTAAAAGGCACTTTTTGCAAATAATCGAAAACCTCTCTATAACCTTTCTTACTTCTTCTTCGACTTCATAGTTGTTTTTTTCCCTGAGTATAAGAGCTACTGAATGTAGCTAACACATGCAGAACTCTTATTATTCAACTTTGGAGTCAAGACTGTCTGTCACTGGGCACCCTGTCTGTAACTGGTCCCTCTATCCTATCACTGGTGTATAAAAAAAAATGACATTTATTCCATGATACCTACGAATTCGTGTTTTTGAGATACCTGGAAACCCCAATGTTAATTGAAAATTGAGAATATAAGGAACAAAAAGAAAAAAAAAGCACTGAAATAGGTTGCAGGGGGGCTGAGGAAAACGCCTGTGAAAAGAGGTCTATTAAGGGCAGGAGGGGGGTGGGTGCCGGGTCCTCTTAAATGATTGAAAACATGCGCATAATTTAGCCATACTATTATTGCATCACTTTAGGTAGATTATTACATGATAATACATCATAATATATTACATGATTATTACATCATAATATATTACATAATATTATTACATCATAATATTATTTCATCACTAGGCAACTGTCAGGCACCTACAATGATTATTTTAGAGAGAAAAACAAGACATAAATTGCCATTATGTTGTTTATGTGGTTATTTCGTATTTTCCTAATAACTGGTTTCATTTTTTTAAATCCTAAGTCGATATCATTGTGGCAATGCACCCAATAAATGCCTAATAAATGCTTTATGAGGTGTAAGTAATAGAGAAAGAGCTTATCGACCCACAATATGTCTGTTGTCAAGTTATCAGGATAAGATTTTGACCCTTATCCTGATAACTTGACAACAGTGTAAGTAATATAGTCTATTTGTAATGGCACACAGATTCAAGCTGTATATTGCTGGACCTGTAGCTTGTCAAACTGATTCTAACAATCTACAGTTTGGTATTGAATAATTATCTATTTCATGTACCTACTAAATTTACTATTGGCGAATAGTGGCCGGATCCCTTAAATTCCAATGACGTGGTCTTTATAGGCATGTAATCCTAGGGATTAAAACTGGACAAAGGTTTGTCTAAAAGAAGGGGAAACTGGTCAGTTGTCTGGACTTTGAGGCCAGTAAATTACTGGCCTGTTCCATTTACTGCTGTATGTGTTTGGATTGGAAAAAAAGACTACAAAAAAAGGCCAATCTCTCCTTGAATTGGTTTTTTTTTTTTTTTTTTTTTTTTTTAATGAAGTCATGTTTTAATTTGTGCTGTCCTATAAAGAAACGGATCTTTCGATGTTTTTTACAATGGTGTTTTATCATTTTGTTTTCATATTTATAACAGCCATCCATCACATCAATATATTATCTCTGTAATCACCAATAATTCAGTACAATATAATTAATTGACCAATAACCACAATGATGATAATAAATTGTGTTCTCACAAACTGATAACTTTAAATTCGATTCATTATCCCAAAAACGCATTTGTTGTACGTGAAAATCAATATTTTCGCCGTGACGTGACGTGATCTATAGGTAGGGGAAGCATTGTTTTCAGTTTCGGGAGAAAAATGCTAATTTATTTTGACGTTGAAATGTCGGAAATTTTGTCACGCAAAGAAAATAAATGTTTGAGGAACCTTTGATTGTGTTTTAAAGTTTTTTTGATGGCACATGGATCGATGACTTGAGCCAAATAAACAAGAAAAATGTCAAATGTCAAATTTCTCCCTTGATGGGAAAAACAAAAGATCATGGATATGTCTAGTACCTACTGCTTACCAGTTGGTACCTACTACTCAATTGTATATCAACCATGTAGTGCCTTCATTTCACAAGATTATTCCATTATGGTTACAAAACAATATTAGTTTTTAACTTAGAGTAATAAATCAGCATTCCTTGACACTACAATGGCTTAGAGGTCATGAAATGTCATGGTAAATTGAGAGCATTCCAAAAAGTGGCGAACGATTTTCCTACTATGAAAACTATGGGAGTTACTCTTCCCTAGTAACGCCTTGGTTGTACGTGAAAATCAATACAAAATGTGCCGGTCGGGAAAAAAAGTGTCGGTCGGGAAAAAAAGTGTGAACGAAAAATTCCTTGACCCCCAGCCAAAAGACATATCCATGTCAAAAAACCTGTAAAGTGGTAACAATTATTCCTGGGATTTTACGCTTTCACATGCACAGAAACTACCAACGATAGAATTCCCTAAGGGCACCATTTCGGGTCTAGCCGCAAAACTTCTATGACGACTTTGCTTAGATTAGTAGAATCACAGATAGATGAACTCGAAACAAATCAAGCTTTCCAAACGAAAGGATGAGCTCGTTGGCCAACACATTTTGAGCACATGAAATTGGTCAAAATTTAAAAAAAAAAAAGTGCTTAAAAAATCACTAAAAATGACCAAAAACGTTCAAAAATCGTTAAATTTATATTTTTATCAGAATTTCAGCCAAAACGATGAAAACCCGCCAGAGCAAAGACATATCCATGTCAAATTTCTCCCTTGATGGGAAAAACAAAAGATCATGGATATGTCTAGTATCTACTGCTTACCAGTTGGTACCTACTACTCAATTGCATACCAACCGTGTAGTGCCTTCTTTTCACAAGATTATTCCATTATGGTTACAAAACAATATTAGTTTTAACTTAGAGTAATAAATCAGCATTCCTTGACTCTACAAGCACAATGGCTTAGAGGTCATGAAATGTGGTAAAATGAGAGCATTCCAAAAAGTGGCGAACGATTTTCCTACTATGAAAACTATGGGAGTTACTCTACCCTACTAACGCCTTGGTTGTACGTGAAAATCAATAGAAAATGTGCCGGTTGGGAAAAACAGTGTCGGTCGGGAAAAAAAAGTGTCGCCAAAAAACTCCTTGACCCCAGCCAAAAGACATATCCATGTCAAAAAGTGTGAACGATGGTCGGTCGGGAAAAAAAAGTGTCGCTAAAAATTCCTTGACCCCCAGCCAAAAGACATATCCATGTAAAAAAAAAAATAAAAAAAATAAATATGTATATATATATATATATATATATATATATATATATATATATATATATATATGTTATAGTACCAAAACCGCTGATCTATCTTTATTTCTGCTGAATCAGCCCACCGAGGCTATATAAGCTTGATTCCCCCACCGTTCGAGTCAGTCTCGTTGCTCCGCTCGTACGCTACGTATCTCCGTTCCGTTTTCCTTAGTTAAACTTGTGTTCCGTCGGTTCCAAATAAAGAAAGTGCTTTTTAAAAACTCTTTTCTCTCGGCACCCGACGTAACTGGTGCAGTCGCTGTAGGACACACCGATTCTCGGATTTTCTCGGACTATTCGGAAATCTCTGTTTCAACAGTTAAGGTGTGTCGAAGAACCCCGCGCTCAACAGAACCGGAGTGCACACGGATACGGCAGACTTCTACGATCTACGGGATACGGACAACGGACTCCTGAAGAAGATGTTGAGACTGTAAGTAACTTCAATTCTACAATTTTTCAACGATTCAGCTCACATCTCTTCAGTTAGGTTAAACATCGACTGGATACCGTCGTGTTGAGGTAAATACAAAGGAATATTGTATTTCCTCCTCCCCAGCGATCAAAGTAGATTTAAAAGACCGCACCCTGGTCTTAGGTTAAACATCGACTGGATACCGTCGTGTTGAGGTAAATACAAAGGAATATTGTATTTCCTCCTCCCCAGCGATCAACGTAGATTTAAAAGACCGCACCCTGGTCTCTCCAAGTTAAAGGCCGTACCCTGGTCATTTACAAGAATTATTCTTAAGGACCGCACCCTGGTCTCATCAATTTAAAATATTCAAAGACCGTACCCTGGTCAAATAAATAATTTTTAGAGACCGTACCCTGGTCAAATAAATAATTTTCAAAGACCGTACCCTGGTCAAATAAATAATTTTTAAAGACCGTACCCTGGTCAAATAAATAAATTTTAAGGACCGCACCCTGGTCAAATAAATCAACTTTAAGGACCGTACCCTGGTTCCAAATATAATTATTATAAACCGTCAGAGTACCTACTGAATACTCGTACTCTAAGAGCTTCATTAATCAACTTTAATCGAAATTCTAAAAAATTCCTAAGGTCAAGGAACCAAAACCCCTAGCCAGCTTTTGGGATTGGAGTAGTTTACGCAGACTCCACAGAAGCATGGACCTAGGCGATATCCCACTTCCACCTGGACCAGCACCTCCAGTTAATGCAGCTGCTCTACTGCAAAGAGCATTAAACCCGATTCCTGAGGAACCTCCAAGAATTCCGTTCTAACCAGATCCGATTCCAATAGCACCTCTACCTGAACCTCAACAGCCGCCCCAGCAGCCTCCAGAATTCCGTAGGGAATATAATAGGTTAATTCCCGAATTTAACGGAGAACCTTTAATACTAGCAAAATTCCTAAAACAATGTGATAAGATATATTTAAGGTTTTATAATCATGTTGATAGAGATGATTTCCAGAACGATGTGATCCTAGGTGTGATTACGTCTAAACTAGGGTCATCAGTAGCCGAAAAAATCTATGTCAACACTATAGATACATACCCAGAACTTAGGAAGGCATTAATTCAAACTTATAGCGATAAGCGTGATACTTACACTTTACTTTCAGAATTAAGCGCAATGAAACAATCCCCGCATGAAGATTGTTTCAATTTTCATGACCGTATATGTCTAATTCTTAATTCACAGGTGGCGTATCTCCAACTGAATATGCGTGAGCATGCTCCGATTTTATCGGAATACATGCGAAATTACGCTCTAAGGGTATTCGTGCACGGTATTTCCGAACCGTTAGGAAGCCTACTTAGAACCAAAAATCCAACCAACTTGGGCATGGCTCTATCCATGCTAACTAATGATTTCAATTTAAAACCCAAAGATAAATCTTCCTCCTTCAGACCGACTCAACAAAGCTCGCCACCAGCACGGGCGACGAACGGTAATCAGCCAGGTGCTGCATCAGCAAACCGGATGATGCCAAGGCCGCATTCCGTGCCGCAGACCCCGACTAATTATCAATTCCAGCCGAGGTCTCCCCAACAATATGCTCCGCGCTTCACGCCAAAGTATAATACAACTCAAAACGTTCAACAGCCTACACAAAATCAGCCCGGTTTGAATAGAAATCCGAATTCAAAATTCCAAAATTCAACTAAACCTAATTATCCGCAAAATCAAGCGAAAAATCCAAATTTTTCCCAAAATCGATCGAGTATGAACAAAAGTGTCGTACCGATGTCCATTTCGACCAAAAACACCAATCTCAACATGATTGAGAATCCTGAGCCACCAGAAAACATTCAAGGACCATTTTTTGATAATCAGAACGCCCAATATTGTGATTCTACTCTCATGAATACGGATGTTCAATATGAACATCAATACAACGATCCAGAGATGGATCAGATGAGTTATGAATTCGGGAATATGCTCTCGGAAAATTCCAATGGAAACACGGGTTACCAAACCGATCCTTTTTTAGAGGAAATGAGCCTCACGAAATTATCGAACTCTTAAACTTTCCAAATCCTCAAGGTAAACTTCCGTATATAATAATGCCAAAAACAAATCTTAAAATATTAATAGATACAGGTGCAACTAGGAGTTTCATTAATCCCGAAATTGCCTATAAATATTTCCCTTCAAAAATTCAACCAGACTCAGGATTAGTAAGAACGGCGCATGGCATATCACAGTTCAACCGAAGTGCGCTAGTACCTTGTGGAGAATTATTCAATTCATATGGACTGAACCTTCCGTTCATCATGTTTAAATTTCATGACGAATTTAACATGCTTATCGGAACTGACCTCTTGCTATTCCTGGAAGCCGATGTAAAATGCAGAAAAAGAATACTTAAAACCCCCAACATAACCCTGGAATTGTTTTTCACAAACACTAACGCGAGAAATTCAGATAATATTCCGGAAGTAGGATCCTATCAAATTGACGCAAGGACCATTCAACAAGTAAAAATAAAATTGAAAAACATAGAAAATGGCGAAGCCATCATTCCTAGAACAAAGGTAGGAGACATAGAAATTCCCCAATGCCTAGCTCTAGTGAATAACTCTTATGCCCATGTTCATGTTATGAATCCGACCGAAAAACCTCTAGATTTTAGGCAAAACGAACCCATCATAGGCGAACCTGTCCTTGACAACCTTTTTCTTGAAAGCGAATCCACTGATCAACCTTCGGCTCCTAATCAGTCAAAAATTAAAACTAAACCTAGGCTAGACCTAACTAAACTACGTCTAGACCATATGAATGAGGAGGAGAAACAAGAAATTCTAAAACTACTAAAAGAATATTCTGACCTGTTCCATTCTGACGATCAACCTTTAACTTTCACTAATCACGTAAAGCACCACATACGAACTTCTGACGAGATACCGATTTACACCAAACCTTACAGATACCCGAACGTGTACAAAGACGAAGTTAAAAGACAGATTAACGACATGTTAAAACAAAAAATAATAAGACCTTCAAATTCCCCTTACAATGCTCCATTATGGGTAGTACCAAAAAAGATGGATGCATCTGGACGAGCCAAATATAGACTCGTCATTGATTATAGAAAACTAAACGAACGGACGATATCAGACAAATTCCCTCTACCAAACATCACGGACTTATTAGACAAACTTGGACGATGCCAATACTTTAGTACTCTTGACTTGGCCTCTGGATTCCATCAAATGGAATTAGATGAATCGTCAATCCCGAAAACTGCTTTCTCAACGGACACAGGACATTACGAATTTCTTAGACTCCCATTCGGTTTAAAGAACGCCCCTCCATCCTTCTCTCGCCTAATGAGCGATATTCTGAGAGGACTTCAAAATGAAATATGTTTGATTTATGTCGACGACATTTTGATTTACAGTACCAGTTTACAAGAACACGTCGAACGCCTTAGGGAAGTATTCAAAAGGCTACGAAAATCAAACTTGAAAATTCAGCTAGATAAAACGGAATTTTTGCGTAAAGAAACGTGATTTTTAGGACACGTTGTATCCGCTGAAGGAGTTAAACCAAACCCGGATAAGGTAGAGGCAATTGCAAAATTTCCTGTTCCTAAGACTAGAAAAGAAATAAAACAGTTTCTCGGACTTTTAGGCTATTATAGAAAATTCATACCCAACTTTGCTAAAATCACTAAACCTTTCACAGCCTGCTTAAAGAAAAATTCCAAAATCAACTATGATAGTCACGAATATTTGGAATGCTTTGACCACTGTAAAAACCTATTGATGAACTCACCAATTTTACAATATCCCCAATTTGACAAGGAATTTAACGTAACTACAGACGCAAGTGACGTAGCCGTGGGAGCCGTTTTGAGCCAATATAACGATCAAAAAGCGGATTTACCGATTCATTTTGCGAGTCGAATACTATGTGATTCTGAGAGAAAACTGTCAACAATAGAAAAAGAACTTTTAGCCATCGTTTATGCCCTAAAAACATTCCGCCCATATTTATATGGACGTAAATTCACATTGTTCACCGATCACCGTCCCCTTCAATGGCTTTTCAGTTTAAAGGATTGTTCATCCAAACTATTTAGATGGCGATTAAAATTAAGCGACTATGACTTCACTATTAAATATAAACCTGGATCTGCCAATCACGTAGCCGATGCACTATCTAGAATAGAACTGAACAACAGCGATAGTCCCCAACCTAGTACGTCAAATATAGATAACATTCTAAGCGACGAGGAGGCTATGCGCGAAATAATTACAGATTTCGACAATGACCCGAATGTTCGCGAAGTCGTAGACGAAATTATGGAAACCTATAGACGATCTAGGGAAGGTATCGAAAACGCTACCAATAGAGACAATCAGTCCCTCGCCGTCAACCTAGAATCGGCAGCGCCCGAACTAGATTCCGTTGATACAATACACTCCAACGCCGAAGGCAATACAGTCCTGACCATTCCAATTAAAGAAGGTATAGTCAATCATGGACTTAACCAAATATTAATAAAACTCGTTTCGAATAATCCCAAAACTCCAAAAATTACAAAACCATTCGGAACTAAAACTCGGATAAATGTGGAATTTTCAAAAACCAATTTCAAAAATAATGTAATCGATTTTGTGAAGGAATATGTACGCCCACATATAGAATACTCCTTGTATTTCTATAATGATGATAAGGGAGAAATCTATCAAGAATTCGCATCCGTGATGATGAGCGTCTTTAGAGAGTCAACTTTAAAAATGACTAAGTACACTGATCTCGTACAGGATGTCCCTAACGAAGACGAAGTGGAAAACATAATATCTGATTATCATATCGGGAAAACGAATCATAGAGGCATAACGGAAACATATGCAAAAATCAAACGCACATATTTCTGGCCGAACCAAAAAGGTACCATACAAAATTTTATCAACCGTTGCGAGACTTGTCTGGCTACAAAATACGACCGCGTGCCCATTAAACCAAAATTTAATGTAACTCCAACACCCACGCGACCTTTCGAGATAGTACACATAGATAAGTTTACCTTAGATGGTGGCAAATTCCTTACCATCCTTGATGCTTTCTCAAAGTATGCTCAAGCATATCACTTAACCAGCAATTCAAGTCTTGACGTTGTAAAAAATCTGTTGACTTACTTTACCCATCACGGTATCCCGAAAATGATAATATCCGATAATGGGGCAGAATTCGATTCGTCTCTAGTAAAAGAACTCTTGAACCTTCACAAAGTAGAAATTCATTTCATTTGTAGCCAAAATCCCAATAGTAACGGAGCAATAGAAAGGTTCCACTCAACCTTAATTGAACATATCCGACTCTTCAATAACCGATCCGAATTCTCCTGTGACTCCATGGTCACAAAAGTAAAATACGCCTTAATAGCGTATAACAATTCGATTCATTCGGTAACCGCTCTTACTCCTTTTGAAGTCGTTTATGGTCATATAGAACCAGGTAGCCCCCTCGAAGCAGATTTAGAACGAATAATGCTAAACGATTACACCTCGAAACACAAGGACCGAATAGCCAGGTTGTATTCCGAAATTCATAATCGCAGTTCCCGAACAAAAGAAAAAGCCATCAATAAAGCTAACGAAAATAGAGAGATTATTCCAGATATTCCCGAAACCATATTTGTAAAAAACAAACAATTTATGAGCAAAACAAAAAATAAATATAGTAAGGAAACTTTGGACAAATTGGATGTAGATAAGAAAACGGCAGACATCGTTCCTCGTCATCACAACACCCGAAAGAAAATTCATATTTCCAACATCAAACGACCCAGGACCTTCAAACATGTACTAATGCTCGTTGAACAAAAAATTTCAAACATAAGACTTCACGGAGAAACCAGACAGAAACGAGGACTGATCAATGGGTTAGGAACTGTTATTAAAGCAATCACTGGAAATTTAGATAATGATGATAAAGAAAAATTCGACAACATTATTAACGATATCGATAAGCGCAATAAGAACCTTCAAACGAAGTTCTCTCAACAGTATTCCGTGGTTAATCAACTTATCACCAATTACAACAAAACCCTCCAAACCATTCAATTTAATAGCGACCAAATAAAACATAAATTTGCGGAAATAAATACTATCGTAAACTCATTTGATGGTCAAACACTTATCTACAAAGATATAATGTATCATCTTCAAACATCCATGAATCTCATCCTCAATCTGCTTTCAGAAATCGAAACATCAATCACCTTTTGTAAACAAGGCATTTTACACCCTAGTATCATAAGTACTCACGTTCTGGAAATCGAATTACAAAAGTTGTCACTAAATCTAACTGATCTGCTGACCTATGAGTCCTTAATTCGAGTACAATGTAACATTCGTAGCAACAGAATTGTGTATTTCCTCACACTACCAGTTTACAAAAATATTGATTATCATTTGTACTATTTATACTCCACACCTTGGCATGTCAACGAAGAGTACACTACAGTAATACCTAAATTTAAATATCTATTGAAGAATGGTAATGAGATCCTTCCACTATCCGATCGTTGTATTTTTAATGAGCAATTTTATTGCAATGTGGAATTGTTATCACAAGCAAATGCTTTTTGTGAACGTAACATCCTGTCGAATGGCTCCACGAGTACTTGTCAATTTACGAAAATATCAATTGCAACAAATTACATATCTATCGTCCCCGAAACCAACCAATTATTGGTAGTTTTTCCTCAAGAGGACCAACTACAGATTAAAAGTTCAGATAAATCGGAAACACTCACCCTAAAAGGTATCCATCTCGTCAACCCCAACTCTGACTCAGTTTATTATCACGACAAATTAATGTCATCAAAACTTACCAGTACGGGGAGTCCCACTTTGTTAAGCATATCTACCCCGAAATTTGATTCCCTTAACTTCACTCACATGTCTATGCGTTTTGACGACATCAACCTCAAAAACTTAGACAACTTTCATTTAAACTTAAACCCTTTTGACAACGACCAAGATGGTCTTAATTGGTACCCCTCCATATTGCCTAGCATATGGACTATAATACTCTACGTATTAATATTGTCACTGTTCGGGTACACAATCATAAATTATAGACAGAAATGTGGGAGAGCCAAAATAACAAATCAACCTGCATAAATCCCCTTGACCTAATATTATAATTTATGTAAAATTTTTGTAATCTCTTTCTATGTAATTTTTTTTGTGTTTTAAAAATATGTTTTATGTGTTTTATGATGTTTAATGATTGTATGATTGATGACTATGATGTTTTATGATTCTTTATTTTATGATTTTTATAATGTTTATGATGTTTCTTGTAAATGTTTTTATGATGTTTTTATAATGTGTTTTTATAATGTGTGTTTATAATTGTAACTCAAACTCATCGATTGTAAAATTTTTTAATTTTTTTTTTTGTAAAATTTTTTAAAATTTTTTTTGTAAAATAATTGTAACTCAAACTCATCGATTGTAAAAATTTTTTTTAACAAAACAAGGAACACGGAGCGAGTTAACTTAACGAAACCAATAAACTTGAATCCCTAACACTTCAATTTAAAACTTATGAACTTAAAATTTCACTTCAACTCAACTTTAAAATTTCATTAAACTCATCATTTCCAATTTGAGAAAACGCGAAAAAATTTCTCTGCAGTTTTCCACTTGGGGAGGGAGGTGTTATAGTACTAAAACCGCTGATCTCAGAATCGTGGGATCATTAAGGAAAAAACTGGATTCTAGAGCCACTCAGCTGATCTGGGATCGGTCAGTTGTGTTCAGAAGTCCCTCAAGGGGCTACATACCAAATCTCAGAATCGTGGGATCATTGTGGAAAAAACTGGATTCTAGAGCCACTCAGCTGATCTGGGATCGGTCAGTTGTGTTCAGAAGTCCCTCAAGGGCCCACATACCAAATCTCAGAATCGTGGGATCATTGTGGAAAAAACTGGATTCTAGATCCACTCAGCTGATCTGGGATCGGTCAGTTGTGTTCAGAAGTCCCTCAAGGGCCCACATACCAAATCTCAGAATCGTGGGATCATTGTGGAAAAAACTGGATTCTAGAGCCACTCAGCTGATCTGGGATCGGTCAGTTCTGTTCAGAAGTCCCTCAAGGGCCCACATACCAAATCTCAGAATCGTGGGATCATTAGGGTAAAAACTGGATTCTAGATCCACTCAGCTGATCTGGGATCGGTCAGTTGTGTTCAGAAGTCCCTCAAGGGCCCACATACCAAATCTCAGAATCGTGGGATCATTAAAGAAGAAACTGGATTCTAGAACCACTCAGCTGATCTGGGATCGGTCAGTTGTGTTCAGAAGTCCCTCAAGGGCCCACATACCAAATCTCAGAATCGTGGGATCATTGTGGAAAAAACTGGATTCTAGAGCCACTCAGCTGATCTGGGATCGGTCAGTTCTGTTCAGAAGTCCCTCAAGGGCCCACATACCAAATCTCAGAATCGTGGGATCATTAGGGAAAAAACTGGATTCTAGAGCCACTCAGCTGATCTGGGATCGGTCAGTTCTGTTCAGAAGTCCCTCAAGGCCCCACATACCAAATCTCAGAATCGTGGGATCATTAAAGAAAAAACTGGATTCTAGATCCACTCAGCTGATCTGGGATCGGTCAGTTGTGTTCAGAAGTCCCTCAAGGGCCCACATACCAAATCTCAGAATCGTGGGATCATTAAAGAAGAAACTGGATTCTAGAACCACTCAGCTGATCTGGGATCGGTCAGTTGTGTTCAGAAGTCCCTCAAGGGCCCACATACCAAATCTCAGAATCGTGGGATCATTGTGGAAAAAACTGGATTCTAGAGCCACTCAGCTGATCTGGGATCGGTCAGTTCTGTTCAGAAGTCCCTCAAGGGCCCACATACCAAATCTCAGAATCGTGGGATCATTAGGGAAAAAACTGGATTCTAGATCCACTCAGCTGATCTGGGATCGGTCAGTTGTGTTCAGAAGTCCCTCAAGGCCCCACATACCAAATCTCAGAATCGTGGGATCATTAAAGAAAAAACTGGATTTTAGAACCACTTAGCTGATCTGGGATTGGTCAGTTGTGTTCAGAAGTCCCTCAAGGGCCCACATACCAAATCTCAGAATCGTGGGATCATTAGGCAAAAAACTGGATTCTAGAGCCACTCAGCTGATCTGGGATCGGTCAGTTGTGTTCAGAAGTCCCTCAAGGGGCTACATACCAAATCTCAGAATCGTGGGATCATTAGGGAATCTCCGCGTAACGCTCTCCTCGTGACGCTCCCCCGCGTGACGCTTTTTCATTTATGTCTAGTACCTACTGCTTACAAGTACCTACTACTCAATAGTACCTACCATATAGTGCCTTCTTTTCGCATTATTAGTACATTATGGTTACTTATTGATATTAGTTTATAACTTAGCGTAATAAATCAGCTTTCCTTGACCCAACAATGGCTTAGGAATCATGAGATGTTATGATAAAATTAGAGCATTCCAAAAAGTGGCGAACGATTTTCCTACTATGAAAACTATGGGAGTTACTCTTCCCTAGTAACGCCTTGGTTGTACGTGAAAATCAATACAAAATGTGCCGGTAGGGAAAAAAAGTGTCGGTCGGGAAAAAAAGTGTGAACGATGGTCGGTCGGGAAAAAAAAGTGTCGCGAAAAATTCCTTGACCCCCAGCCAAAAGACATATCCATGTCAATATTAAACCCAGTAACGATTTGTTTCATTATCATCAAAACGTAAATCTAGGGTTCTAGTGCTGTTTGACCTATTCAGGTACATCCTGTTTTCAATTTTATTTATAAGGTAGCGGAAGCATTGTTTTCATTTTTGGGAGAAAAATGAAACTTTGGTCTCCAAAATCAAAATTTCCACTCGTATTTTACGTGTTAGACCATTCTGAACAACTTTGGTTCCGTGTCTATCTGTGTGTGTGTGTGTGTGTGTGTCCGCAAATCATTGTAACTAGCTTATTTTCCAGATTTTTCATCCGGTTTGGATCAAATTTTCAGGAAATGTGCGGGCTGGGAGAAAGACACTCCTCTATAAGTTTCATCGTTCTTGACTGAATAACGCACTCTGCGCAACCGCAAACGTAAATTATACCAAGCATCATTTTCTCAAGCCCTAGTCCTCCGATCTCACTCAAATTTGGATGATAGTTGGAGGATGACAATCTGATCATCTGATATCAATTTCTACGTGATAGTATCAATAATAGCTACTGCGCAAGCGCCAATACCTTATAACAACCTTATTTCTACAGTTTTCATCCGATCTGCATGGAATTTTCAGGGAATGTGCGGGATAGGGGGTAAAAAATCTCCTGTCAGTTTCATTGTTGCCAAACCAATACTTGACTCTGCGCATGTGCAAACGTAAATTTCATTATGCTCCATTTTCTCACACTCTAGACGTTTGATTTCTCTTAAATTTTTATGATAGTTGGAAGATTATGATTTGATTGCATCATATCAATTCGAAGACTGTGCGCTACTACGCATGCGACAATGTGAAATACTTCTAATGACCTCAATTTCCACAGTTTTCATCCGATTTTGATGAAATTGTCAGCGAATGCGCGGTTTAGGTTGTAGATGGTCCCGTACCTATTTCATTGTTATTAACTCATCAGTTCATTCTGCGCATGCGCATACATAAATTACATTGAGTATACATTTTTTTATTTCTTGATTGACCAATTATGACAGTTCACGCTACTTCTTGATTTACTCTTTTCCTTTATGGAATTTTTCAAGATCATTTAAAACTTTTCAATGATCTAAACATTCATGATAGGTAAACGAGGAGGAGGTGCCACACCCAACTTTGCGGACGTTTTTTTATTTATTTTATTTTTTATTTTTTCGTGAAATTATTCTATTACTTCCCATGGTCACATTTTTAAAAGTTTTAGTTTTTTACCACTCGAAAATCAAAAAATAATACCAAGAATGTCATCGGTTCACTATGTCCCCTGGCCCGTGTTACTATTGCCACCTATCCCCAATAAGCGGGAAACGTTAATAAATAGCCGGAAATTCGGATATATGTTGTTATGAGGTAAACACACACGTATATGATCACTATTTATCGTAATTTATTTGACTACGAGTACCACCACAAACTTAGGGGACGTGGGGGATCAGGGGTAGTAATAATGTTTGCGATGGGAACTTGGACACGACTGATTTGGTATCGCTCGTAAATTAACATTTTTTCGAAAGGACGGGGACCGGAAAATGAGGCCGTGCTATGCCATCACATCTCGACGAAGCAGTGTTCTAGTTGGACAAAACACAAATTACATTTCAAAAACGCTTTAAATTATTTTATAAAGGTTCATTATTTCTGCTTTAGATTACCCTTCTGAGCAGATCATTGTTCTATAATTATCAAACCCCTTATGTTATATAAGTGGAAAAGCCCGTGTCACCACGGGATGCAAGTACAAACTTTAATTATGCAAATAAAAAAGCAAAATCTTTCTGGTTCAACGCTCAAATCTCCTACTGAAAATGGAGCAATCTCGTCCTCAAGAGGTAATTGTCTCGCTACCATACGTAGAGAACTTGTTCTTCTATTATTATAATCACGGTTTGTATCACGGTTGGTTCTTGTAGTCCTAGTTGACGGTCTGTTTCGTGAGCCAACAGGTCTACCGCGCTTTCTAGTACTCATTCTTAATCTGCACAAAACAAAATATAATAGATCAATCGGAATAATGATTGTTTACAAATTTACAATAAGTAAATAAAACAATAAACATATGGTTAAATCAAATCACATAACGAATACAAAGTATGAAAAGAACATGTGTTCAAATTTTTTTAAAAAATTTTGAAGAGAATCGGTGCAGGCGTTCAAGCGTTATCACTTTGTATGTATCCTATTATTATAATTTTTTTAATTTTAATATGAAGGAATCTGATTTATAACTTGGTAGAATTATCTGCACCAGTTTTCTTCATGCCGGTCAGTTTAAAAAAAAATTTGAAGAGAATCGGTGCAGGCGTTCAAGCGTTATCACTTTGTATGTATCCTATTATTATAATAGATGATCAGAACATAGCGCATCGTGCCTCCTTAAAAGGTTCACACCGTACAATCAGCTGATCAGTGTGCCTGCATACTTCGTAATTGTATCTCCAAAAAGAAGCTAAATTTCAGGTTTCAGCATCATAAGTCGATCAAAAAACAAATTAGGCTCAAAGGCCGCAAAGCTGCTCAGGTGTGCACTGATACGGAATTCTTGATATTACAAAGGAGGTCCTTTTCAAATTGCAGATCCATAGGTAGACATCAGTATGTCTACGTATGAAGATATTTATAGGCACGTAAGCCGGGGTGAAGGCGATCAAAATTTCAAGTTTTTCTATTATTTCTCCCTATAAATGGATACAAAAATTCTGCAAAAAATAACATATATTCCTTCACATTTCCCAATTGCAATGACATAATTACATTGAATTGATCATGTTATTTACCTTTTTTTTTCTTTTTTTAAACACTGATCGGCTTAACCCCATGGGTAGTGGTGAAGGCGATCACTCATGTTTTTACACTTGAAATCGCCTTCACCTTTTTAGAAAGTTGAAGTCGATCAGAATTATACTTTTAAAAAAATATTTAATAATATCCAAGGGCAGGAAAATTGGTTTGGAGGATTAAATCAGATTATTTAGTAGGAAGATAAATGAATGACTCAACGTCACGAGACATCAGTTTCAGAATGGTTGAAAATAGATTTTATTTATTTAAACTTTAATATCACATTATTTAAAACATTTCATGTAAAGATAATAACTAGCAATCATAGGTAGGAAGAAATTGGTAAGTAGGTACCATTTACCTGTCATGGTAACACCTTAGAATACAGGAACTTCAATGATTAAAAACCAGAACTTCACTTATTAGTCAACATTATCAGTCTTATCGAGTTATTGCAAGCTATGAGTACATCCATCAGCTAGGAAGACTTTGA
This sequence comes from Adelphocoris suturalis, assembly GCA_030762985.1. NCBI lineage: Eukaryota > Metazoa > Arthropoda > Insecta > Hemiptera > Miridae > Adelphocoris > Adelphocoris suturalis. Next base: position 98,821,247 of record CM061040.1, read on the forward strand.
ACATAAGTGGTATTAAGCCGTCGATGCTGTGAGTGTATTAGTAACAGACACAAGACCCCAAGTGTCATCGAGGTTTGACCAGACTATAAAAGGGGACCATTTGCAGCCTAACCCGCACAATCCCTGAGAATTTTATCAAAATTGAACAGAAACCGTTGAAATTGGACTCGTTAAAAGGAATACATATTCGCACTTGTGCCATGGCTACTAATGATAGGATTATGCCGTAATTACTAGAGAATGCTCAAATTAATCTCTCTTAATCTTCCTCCAAATTTGAACGAGATCGGATGATAGAGGCGTGAGAAAATTACGCTTGATAGAATATATGTTTCCGCAATCGCTGAATGAATTATTGATTTGGGAACAACGAAACTGAAAGGGAACATTGTAAAACCTATCCCTCACATTCCATGAACATTTAATAAAAATCAGTTGAATATTGTGTGAATTAAGCTTGTTAGAAGGATTTATGGATACACGACAGACAAACTCACAAACACAAAGTCGCTCGCACACAGAAAGACACGGAACGAAAGTTGTGCAGAATTTCCTAAAACGTAAAATGCGAGTGGAAATTTTACCAATGTAAAAAAAAAAAACAGCAACCGTTTGATTTTTTGGAGACTAAAACTTTTCCATCTCTCAAAAGTGAAACAATGCTTCCGCTACCTTGGGAGCGATTTATGAGATAAAATTAAGCATCTAGGTAGGTACCAATGACTCACTAGTAAGTACATCCGCACGGACAGTAGTTATTAAAATCGATTTCGCGAATTAGAATAAAATCCATTGGAATTAAGTATATCATGTGATAATTCCATTATTGGCATTTATCAGCTGCTATTTTCAAGGCAATTTCAATGTATTCCGGTTCCACTATCTTGCGATCATTAATGGAATTTAGAGCTTGATTGGCTAATCAATAGATATGCTAGCAGCGCATGATTCCTCTTTGTAGAAAATCGAAGGTATTTTTTCGAATTTTTAGCCCTTTGGGAAAGCGAATCGTATCACGTACGGATGGTTATAATATATTGTTCGGGATTATAATCTATTAGTGACAAGCAAAAAATCATTGCTGTTACCTTGAAAGTTTTCGAGATCTCGATTTGTGAATGTCCCTCGACGAAAGACCTGCTCACGTCCCAACAGAGAATGTACCAATGACAGACAGGCAGTTCTTAGTTGTCGCGAAAAGAAAATGAGTTGAAATTCACCACCCGATAGCCAGAAAAACATTTATTTCACGTTTTTAACGATAATTGATCGCTACCAAAAAATTGTCATAGGTTAAGGCGGAACTGTTGTAGGTATGATAACCATTTGAGATGAATATGTAATTTATTTCGGCCATGGTAAATTTTATGCGGGACCGCAACTGTATGAGAAAACTGCGATATTAACGACGACAGGGGATGAGGTCAGGGAAACATGAGCCTTAAGACAGAAAAGGACCAGAATTGACTTAAATTGACGGGGTTACATTTTTATAAAATTTAAATTATTTTTCTGGGCTAGGAAATCGAAATATAAACAGTTATTACTATACGCGGAAATCGTGTTTGTGAAAGAATAACAAAGTTATAGCCGTTTTTTGGAAAATATGAAACCACTCAAATTTGGTGGACAAATTTTAAAATTACGAAAATTGGTGTGTGAATTTGTGTAGGGGAAAAAAATTCTGAATCGAAATTTATACCATGAAGTTTGGTGATTTACTCGTTCTGTGACGATATGGAGGGGGAAATAACGGGGCTGAGTTTAAAAAAATTTAAATTATTTTCCTGGGTTAGAAATCGAGAAATAAAAAGTTTATACTCGGAGCAAAAATTTTGTTTGTCGAAGAAAAACAAAGTTATAGAGTGTGTATTGGTGAACATGCAAGCACTCAAATTCGGTGACAAAATTTTAAAATTACGAAACTTGCTGTGTGCATTTGTGTAGCAAATTAAATTCTGAATAGAAAGTTACTCCACGAAAGTTTTTAATTTTCGCGTCCTGTGACGAGTTGGAGGAGGAAATGACGGTGCTGAATTTGAAAAAATTTAAATCAATTTTCCGGATTAGGAAATTGAAAAATAAAATTTTCGCCACATGAAAAAAAGTCGTAAGATGAATTGAAGATATCGACGTTTTTCGCTTGCGAACCCATTTAAATTTTTTCAATAAATATGAATAATAAGGAACTTAGTGGGCGCATTTATTATAGAAAATTGTATTTTAAATCGGAAGTTACTCCGGGAAATTTTCGTTTTAAGCAACCGTTACAGAGCTGTGACGAAATTATCTACGTTTTAGTGGAAAATGGAAACGAGGTAGGTACTGTAAGATACAGTTTCAACATTTCGGTCTGGTCCAGTGATAAATTTTTTTTCTACCATCCTTCAGGTAGCTGATCTGCGTATATTATAAAATATTTCTACTGCGTTTTGTCAACCGAATCAGAGCCAATTAGGCACAAGGACGGCGAGTAGACAATTTAAAATTTTATATTTGTTTTGGCAAATTGTGGAGCAGTTATTTTTGATGCAGGCCTCGAAATTGATTGCATCGCGTCAAAATACCATAGGAATAGTATTGCGTCAGAATTTTGAGAATTTTTATGATATTGTATTTTTTTTTTTTTTTTTTTTTTTTTTTTTTTTTTTTTTTTTTTGTCATTTTTTGTGAGCGGACCATGCTACAGCAAAACGGACTTCAAATTTGGAATCAGCGCATCAAAAAACATATGGAAACCTACTTTGGAGAGTTTAAAACAAAATGCCAGGGGTATTTGTAGGAGAATTATTCATCTAATTATTTAACCCATTCAACGCGCCGCCCGAGACTGTCTTGGAAAAATGCGTTTTCTACCAGGTGCCCCCCGAGACAGATTCGTTGGTATCCAGTGAACGCAACCTCCTAGAACAAAACGCATTTCAAATCCTGATTCAACGACTCAAAACACATTTTCTAGCGAATTTTTGCGGAAAATGAAGCTATTGCAATGGCTTCAAGAATTTTATATCAACATTTTCGAAACATTTCTTCATTGAAATCCGTTTTGAGACATTCTGAAATGAATTCTAGAGTTTAACGCTTTTTCTTACTTAATATAATTCCGAACGAAAGCTATCCTTAGGATTGGGATAAAAATTCCGATCTAGCGCCAAAAAATCAAAGTTTCCAAACGAAAGGATGTGTTTGTTGGTCATCACTTTTTGGGCACATAAAATTGATCAAATTCCAAAAAATATGTCTGAAAAATCACTAAAATGGCTAAAAAGGCTGAAAATTGTTGAGTTTATGTAATTTAACGGAATTTTAGTCAAAAGAAGTTTATCAACGATGAACTTCAACATTAAAAAAACGTCTGCCAAGTTGGGTGTGGCACATAGCTTCCTCGTTTCCGTAACATGAACGTACAGTTCATGAAAAGTTTTAAAGTACTATATGAAAAAATTATAATCAACGTAATTTACGTTTGCGCATGCGCAGAATGAAGTGATAATTTGAGAACAATGGAATTGGTACGGTATCATCTACTGCCTAACCTGCGCCTTCCCTAACAATTGCATCAAAATCAAATGAAAACTGCTGAAATTGAAGTCGTTACAAGGATTTTACAATGGCGCAGTAAGAGTAGCTATTAATGATACAACCATATTAAAATTGATATGGGATGATCAAATCGCCATCCCCCAACTATCATCCAATTTTGAGAGAGATCGAACGACTAGGGTGTGAAAAAGTGAAGCATAGAGGAATTTACCTTTGCGCATGCGCAGCGTAGTGTATTGATGTGGCAGAAATGAAACTGACAGGGGACAATGTACTGCCTAACCCGCACAATCCCTGACAATTTCAACAAGATCGAATAAAAACTGTAAAAATTGTGCTTTTACTAGCATTTCACATTTAAAAACTTGATGAGGTATTATTATTAATTCTTTATATTATAATTCAATTAATAAAAAATGCTCACTTTTCCTAACAAGCCCCCAAATCGGAGAGAGATCGGACAACTAGGGCGTGAGAAAATGATGCTTGGTTGAAATTACGTTTGTGCTTGCGCAGAGTGAAGTATTGAGTTGGGCAAGAGGAAACGCAATTCATTCATATTTCAGCAATCAAGTTTCTAGTTGTGCCTAATTAATTGTTCAACTAAGCGTCTTCTCAATATAACCAACTCAATCTAACCTTATAACTATTCCCGATCAGCATTGATGCAGTTAATAAGGTGTGTTGAATATCAATTTTTGACCTTTGAAGTAAGTTCAAACTTACGTCTTTATGAATAAAAACTGCACGGCTCAACCCTCCTAACTCGCTGTGGTATCGTTGTCTTTGTTATCGAAAGTTTTTCATTCCATTCACCATAAAATTCGAAACTCCTGACAACATTATACAATAATAGAATATTGAAGAAAACGGAAGTAAGCAGTAGAAAATGACACAATAATAAGTAAAGAAACATCCATGTTGTTCTATGATCCTTGGAACTACGATCCACGAGACAAAAGTCGTAGAAACGTCGAAATCTACAGAACAGGAATGTGTTTTTCTCAAAACAACATTTTTTGATCTGTCAGTAGAAGTATCTTTCTCCGAAACTATAGGAGTTATTACAATTTGAACAGAAGTTTTGTAAAATGTAAAGAAAAAATCCCGGATTACTGGAAAATGTTGAACCTCCTTAATGGAAACCCCCTTATTGGACCCTTCTTTCTTCAGGACCCACTTCCAGCATCAGATTGTGTTTGCTAGCTACATAATAAATCTCTTCACATTTCTTCTTTTTGGATGTTTTGCCAAGATTACCTATCATAATTTATGTTGATGTGGCCAGTAGTTCATGTCATTCGAGCAGGTAATGCTGCAAATTCAGAATGTAAACATCTCATATTGTAGTTTTTTAAATTTTTTATAGAACAAAACATAAGAAATACTTACTATAGTTGCTACGTATAAAAAACTGGTGAATGAATTATACCCACTGTTGGAATAATGTTTCGTTAAAAAAATAAATAAAGGAAAGTATTTATATTGATCGAATTGGAATCATATTTTTACAGAATATAGAAATACCCGTAGGTAAGTAGTAAGTAGTACTGCTCTTCATTTCGTAATGATACAAACTCGAAAAAAAGGTACCTCGTTAGTCTATATTATCTGCTGAGTGTCAGACTTGGGCATTTATTGAGTTATCCGACACAATGTGCTCGTAAGACCGCCCCAACCCTAACTGAAAATCACCCCAACCCCCTTCACCGATTCGCGACATTTATAACAAGTTTAATAACCTCCCACGGTGTCGGGGCACCAGATAAGCCTATTAAAAACATGAAGTCACGTGCAGCTATCGCTCCCCTGAAATCTCAATAAATTTAAATTAGGTTCTATTGTAACCCAGGACTTTATTCGCTCGGATGGGCCCCTGACAATAGAGCCCACTTTTCAACTCATAAAGCTGAGAGGAACCAACCCAATAATTTTTAATTGTGTCCTTTCTTGAGACATGAAAATTTGATAGTATTTTTGACATTTCATGTCTTTGCTATGGCACACAACCAAATTTTCGTTATGTCACGTTACGTTACGTAACGAAATATGCTCAATTTCTGATCATTTCCGCTTACAACCGAGTCGTTGCTAGGGAAATGGTACTTCGTCGTTTTTCATCCCACAAAATTCGTTGACCATTCGTTCGAAAGCTCTCAATTTATCCAACCATATTATGTTAACTACTGCAAAGTGCGTGGCCAACAAGCTGAGTTATGAGCATGGTTATTTGAATAATTGTTTACACACAGGTGATCATTCTCAATAATTGATATTGTGAACACGATTGCAACCGCTTGCTAATTTCTGATGATTTCATTGAGCTGTAATTTTGTTTGAAGCTGTAATTTTGTATGTAGCCTCTTTAGGAAATTTACTAGACGATGCCCAATCCGGATCAGCTGAGTGGCTCTTAGAGCTTGCATACGAGTCTGCAACACATACGAGTCTGCAACACATACGAGTCTGCAACTAAAGACATGAAATGTCCCAATGTGTTGCAGACTCGTATGCAAGCGTTTTGTGCTAAAATATCGAATTCAACATCTCATAATATGACATCATGTTTGATAACGTTTCATCCTCTTACTGAGGACATCTTCAGATCTTGGTGTGTCCAGGAAAAAATTTATAAACATCCAAATATAACGGATTTGTCAAATAAAACAGTCGCTCACCAAGTCAACTCAATGTCAAGAAAGCAAGATCTGAAGATGTCCTCAGTAAGAGAACGAAACGTTATCAAATAAAACAATAAATGATATAATTTTATTTTTTCTTATGATTTTCACGTACCTACAACCAAGCTGTTGCTGAGGAAATAAAACTTCTATAGTGTTTATGGGACAAAAATCGTTCTCCATTCGTTGGGAAGCTCTCGATTTATCACGCATTTCTTTCGAACTTTTTCTTCTTTATCTCCTAGTTCTTAACCATTTTCAAAATATTATGTTCTTCAAAAGAAAGAAAGAATTACAATTATTACAGAAAGATTGATTATCTTCGTGTTAGGCACTTAATACTTCTATATATTTAGGCATCTCATGTGCATAGACAGTTATCTCAAGAAAACAAAGTAGAATAAAGCCGATTAAGCAAAGGTTCTGCCTACTCCTACATACCTAATCACTTTGCGATTCTCAGTTATGTTGACCATACATTTTCTCTATCATCACTTAGAACATTAATAGGAGCAAAAATAATTGATAGTTCGGTGATGCTCATTGATTCATTTAACTGACTTCTATCAAAATGATATATAACATGATCCGAACTTGGCACATGGTGCCTCCGAGAAGTGTTGACACTTTTGCAGTTCCGAGATCCCGCAATTCTACGCTTCACTGTAAAAATCGAGTTAAAAAGGTCGATAGGTAAGGAAAGAATACAAAATCAGAGGCCCCTCAGCTGTTCAAACTCAGAGGCGCCTTAGTACCCCGTAATTGTTTCCGAAGAGACCCAGAGGAACTCCATCTAAGTAACAACACTGTGAGTCGGATAAGAAAGTTAGCTTCGGAGGTTCCGAAGCTGATCTGAGTCCCTTCACGTTTTGTAATTTATTGTATTCCAAATCTCCAAAAAGGAGCTATATTTCAGGTTTCAGCATCATAAGTCAATTAAAACCCAAATGAGGCTTAGTAGCCCCACAGCTGATTAGTGTGCAATGATATTGAATTCTTGATATTACTCGTACAAAAGAGGTTCATTTCTAATAATTGCAGATCCGAAGGTTGACATCAATATGCCTGCGTAGAAATAGGCATCTACACAGGGAAAATTAATGCAATTAATTAAAACATCTACATTTTACTAGTCCCCCGATCTCAGTAATAATGTTATTTAAGTAAGTAGGAGCATGCTCAGGCACTAATAATGATGCAATCATGTTGAAATTAACATGGAATAATTAAACCATCGTCGTCCAACTATGCACTAAATTTGAGCGGGATTGGACGTCTAGGGCGTAAAAAAAAATGATTGAAGATAATGCTTAGTGATTTAGGACGTATGGAATTAATAGTGGACCATTTACAGCCTAACCCCACATTCCCTGAAAATGTCATTGAAATCGGATTTAAACTGTTGAAATTAGGCTTGTCCTGCGCATTTCTTGAGATTCAAGAAATTCCATGGCTCTAACACCGAAGAGCCTTCCTAATAGTGCCGATCGGGGAATGGTTATCGATGTGTTTGGTGAAAAGCGTGACTTAACGAATATCAGTCTTGAATTCGAATCATTCTCTTGAATTATTCCCTATTCTATGCCTGCACTTAGTATGAATTTCGAAGTTCTAAATCTCAATAACACTCCAGTTAGATACTCTAAGCACTCATTTAGGCTCAAATCTCGTTTTTTAGATTTGGCTGAACCACCGAAAACAATCCTATATGTATTTAGTGGTTGGTTTTTGTGGAGTGCTCACCGCATGTGACAAGTAATGCACAGGACCTTGAGTAATTTTTTCTGTCACTTGTTCAATGAAGTTTGATTCCAATTGCTATTGAAATACCTTGCGATAAGCATTCATATTTTCTGTGTTTTTGATTCTGCCGAAAAGCGATTTCAATTTTCCTAAAGCTAGTTCATAATTCGAAACTAAATTTGGGAGGTAGGTATCTCAAGGTATACTATGTATCTTTTATTTTTCATTTGTACATTTAAATAAAAAATTTCGCATTGCTAGAACGTCCCCATTATCTACTGGAGTTTCTCGAATTCCAATCAAGTCGAAGTCCCATAGATTTTTTATTTCATTCAATCGGTTGAATATTTGGTTAATTGTATACGAGCATCAACAGAAATGGATCGTAAACCCTGTAACTTAGGCGGTTAGGCGGTTTAAGAGTGTATAACAAGTCTACTTGGTTTAATTTAGAGTGCAAGAATTTGAGGGATAGGCCGTTAAAATTGTTGAATTCATTGCGCAAAACGAGCTTTGATGTTATACGTTATAATTATTTGGAGGCAGTCAATAATTATAAATGTTTGGTGGCTCAAAAGAAAATTGAGTTTTCAAATTCTAACGTTAAGAAGTTTGAGGAAGTAAAGGACTCAAAAATATTTTGGAACTTAGTTAAGGTTTTCCAGCCATCCAAGCAGATAAAGCATCCTGCTTGTGAAATAAACGAGCTGACTTCTGACATTCGTTGATTCGTTGGATAGGGAAATTTCTTTGGAAGAGGTGAAGGGGTTTATAAACGAAACAAAGGATTCTAAAGCGCGTGGTCTTGACCGAATACCATATGAATTTTATAAGAATGTACCTGATTGTTTCGTTGAGAATTTAGTTGAAGTTTTCAATCACATTTACAGTTTCAAAGAGGTTCCAACTAGTTTCAGGCGCTCTATAATTTTTCCAATCCACAAAACGGGAAGTCTGGATGACGTAAATAGTTTTCAGGGTATCTCCTTTATGGATACCATAGCGAAACTCCTCATGGGAGTATTGTTAAATCGCATTGAGACCTGGGTAGCTGACAACGATATATTGAATGCGACACAAGCAGGTTTTAGGAAGGGGTACTCGACGATTGACCATATATTTACTTTAACCAGTTTAGCACATATCAAGTTAGCGAAGAGGAGTGGAAAGATGTACATGTGTTTTTTGTCGGTTTTAGCGAAGGTGGAGAGGGGTTCATTAATTCACAGGCTTTATGAGTTAGGTATTTCTTCAAAAATCGTGCAAATTATCGAAGCCATATATAGTTGTACTGAATCTGGTGTATGGCTTACACCATGGCATGGCTGTAGGAATTATTTAACTGCACTTTGGGTGTTAGACAGGGGTGCGTTATTTCACCCCTTCTTTTTGCTCACTTCCTGGATGATCTGGACTAGGCGTGGGGGTGTAACAGTGGGATCGGTTGAAGTGAATGTTTTAAAGTATGCGAAAGATATTGTTCTGTTAGCCGAAACCAAGGTGGATCTGAGGAAGATGATAAGGAACGTCAACGTAAAGATAGAATACGTAGACATTTACAAATTGATTTGAGTAAATTCAAGATTATGGTTTTTTAAAAAGGGTGGCCGTTTGGCAAGAGCAGAGGAGTGATTCTGGTGGGTACGAGGATAGACGTCGTAAAGGAATACCAATACTTGGGGACGCTAATTACCTCAAATCGTCACTAAATCGGGTGGGGGGGGGGGGGGTTTCCCAAGGTGATGCTACTACGTAACTGTTATTTTTCAAATAAAAATTTCGCATTGCTAAATCGTCCCCATTATTTACTGGACTTTTTCAAATTCCAATCAAGTCTAAGTCCCATAAATTTTTTATTTCATTTGAAAACGGTTTCTCAGCTCCATAGGGTATTTCGGGACAGTCTCTCTATTCAAATTTTTTAATTTCTGGATGGAATGTCTCACCTACGATGAAAGTAGGGAAGCTAATCGAACTTTGTGATTCAGAATTTTCTCGAAATCGTCAACTAACTATATGTCCTAATTTGGTATCAATGAAATATAACCCTGGCTGAAATTCCTGGTAGCGTTCTAAATTTTGTACATTCATCGCTCCAATGGAGCTGCGAATGCAAAAAATGCAATTTCTTTTAGGGCCCTTCACCCCTGTGAGTGTTTTGGTGGTATTATGTTGGAATTTAGGTGTATTATTACTATCTTCTGAACGGAGAGGAGTAAAAACTCGCTCTTGTGCAGAAATTATGCTTTTCAGGACCTAGAGTAACTTGCTTGGTGTGAAATTTTCTCGGGAGCGGTTTTTTCAATCTCTAAATTTATGTATTTAAGGAACTTTGGCATGATGATCGTGATGAACAAATTCTCTTCGGAATTTTCGCCAAGGATATTTAAACATCTCATGTATGCTGTTCTATGCTCTTGCGATTCTGGTGCGAGAGGAATTTGCCATTATCCGCTATTTACATCAAGTTTCGAGAAAACGTTTGCTCCGTACATTTTGGAGAACCAGTAATCTAGCTTAGTGATTGGGTAATCTAGCTCACTTTCTTTCAATACTTTGATTGAGCTTGGTTGATTATAGATACATTTCAACATTAGCACCACAACCGTTGGTGCACACCTGTTGGTGTCGTGAGAAACCGGAGATATTACTTTTTTCTAACCATATCTTCAAGTTCGTTCTTAAAACATCATTAAAAGAAGAGGGACTGATCTTGGCGTCGAAATTGGAAATGGAACGCTTTGTCTTTTCGGCTGACGGATCTGTCTTCCTGGCATTAAGGCCACCTTCCACGTATAATGTCGCTCTATTTGCTCCTCTTATTGTTATTGATGTTCTGTGTAACTTATGGTCACGCAATGGTAAGGACGAAGGAATCACAGTCACATCGGCACCTGTGTCGATTTTGAATTTGACACTGTCTCTGCACACCACAAACTCTATAATTCGTTTCATAATTTTTCAAAACTTATTTCAATGAAGAAATTGATTTTGCTTGTTACCTCCAAACTACTTCAAATATTTGACCAAATTTACAAGTTTATTCTTTGTGTTGATAAATTTAATGTAATCTGATAGGTACGTCCCTCATCTCAAAAATAACCTACCTATAGGTAAATCTATTAGTTATTGATGTTTTTACTACTGACTCCGTTCGCTACTTTTCTATTATTAGTAGGGTGGAGGGGAATTCAGTGTGGAAGGGTTATCTAATACAGAAATAATTAAACTTTTCGTAATATATAATTTGCCCCGTTATAATAATAGTAGGTATTTCACTAACACTCAAAGCTGTTCTTTGTTCCAACCACATCTTATACAATGGATTTTCCGCTCCAGGTCTCGGTTCTCGTTAAACCTTACACCCTACAGTCCTAAACAGATCCCGCGGTTTTCGACAAAAGACGACCCTCAAAGCTGTGTCAATATTAGGGTTGGTTTGTGTGTTGGCTTTAGGCGAAGAGGGTGCGCTTATGTTTCAAACGGCGGCGTTTTTGGAGGAATTAGCTGCTTCCCCATGACCGCCTGGGGTTGTCAATTTACCAATTTTTTTGTTGAAGTTTTCGATCAGTTATCGATATTCTCTTTAGTTGGTTAAAGCCTAATGGAACCAAATGTGATAGGTAAGGTTCACAACGATTTTAGTAGACGTTTTACGGCAATTAGGTGAGTGAGTTATTTTGAATAAGAGTCGCAATTCAATGAGCAATCACTATTACCAAAAGTAGCCTAATTGTGTAAATATAAGAAAACATTTCAACGTGAAAACGCAATAATCTCAAACTCTAGTAAAAAATATTAAACTCGATTTGGTTATGTGAGAATCATTGGAATTATATCAACTGATAGGATCGTCGTAGCTCATAGGCGATTTTTCCTGTTTTACCAGTAATGATTCTCACCCGAATCGATGATCTTTTTTTGTTACAGCAATTCTAGCCCGTTAGGAGAGCGAACGGATTAACGTGCAGGAAACCGGGTAGTATCATTCGATTCTCTAGGATAATACATATCTGTAAATGACAGCCAATAAAATTTACTTGAAGGCTTTTCGAGGTCTGACATTAATAATATTTCGGCCCTTCAATCTACCCTTTGGGGTTGATCGGAAATGAAGCCGACGAGCCAGGACCAATTAAACCCCAACGATGATTTTTGATCCAAGCGGTTCAGCCGTTGAATTTAATAGAACAGCTTAAATATATCAAATCTGGATCTTAATCAAAATAAAATTATTTGGGTCATTCTCCCATTTCGTACGAAATTAGAGTTCTCGTTTCCATTTAAAAAAAAATTAGTTTAAAATATTTTTTCCCCGTTAATCCTTTCTACTTAGGCTACTGATCATGTTGAAGAAAACATAGTTCATAGAAATTTGTTATCCAGGAGATACATGGTCTTATTTGAAATCATTGGTAGTGAAGGAATTTAGGCAACGAGTGAGGGAATTAGTTAACAGTACAATTATTCAACTCATAACTCGTTAAATTATCACATGAAGTAACAAAATGAGTATTTGAGCTCTTAATCTACTAGTGTACTCGGTTTGCCATAGTTAATTTGAAATGTGTGAATTAAAAACTAAAAACTCCACACCAACCAACCAACCAATGCACCATTACCATGGCCAGGAGCCGAATAGTTCCACATGGCAATTCGAGGTTTTGGGGCAAGAACTTCGAGAGCATGGGATAGGCGATTTAAAAAAATTGTTGGGCCCGAATTTATTTTCGTTTTAGATATCAAGAACAAATCAATTGAAAAAATACCCTTTTTATTCCAAAAGTTTTCAAAATCTCCATTTTGTAATATTTCAACCCTCAAATGTCATCCATTGGGATGGGTGAAAAGTAATGACAAGATTACAGGCATATCCCCTGCTGATGTTCTATGATTTTTGAGCCGAATATCATAAACTTTGGTCCTGCAGTTCCGGAGAAAAGCTACGTAAGAAGAATTTTTTTAAATCGATTTTTGGCATATACATATTATATCTTGAAACATAAACTAACCAATTTCGAGGGGGGGGGGGGGGTATTATTATTATCTTATCATAATTGATTACAAAGGTTCATCCTTGAAAATAATAAACCAAAAGTTCAAAGTGTATCATGGACATCATTTTTCCACGTTCTTTCTGATTTCCTTACAATAGGTGAAGTGAGAGAGAGGTGTGAGTGAATAAGGTTTTGGTAGATTATCAGAGGTTTATCCCTTTACCTGTGTTTTGAAGAAAAAACACCAACGCTCTCCATTTCCCTATGATAATACTTCAATTAACGCAAAAAGAACAAGATTTTAACTCCCCTGAGTGATGATATACCTAATTTATAATTGAGTGAGGGAATTAGGCTTTTGATTTGACAAGGGCCATCTTGCTCTTCTCACAAACTGAAGAAAGAGAAGTATACTGTGCAAAACGTTACCCTCAGTTTGGTGGAAACTTTGTCAAAATTGCCAACACTTCAAAACAAAAAAAAACAAAAAAAAAAAAAAATACTGTGGGAAGATGTGGTGCCATGTTTAAAAAACAATGTGAGGGAATTAGAATAAACATTATGGACATAGGTGTTTAATGTTGCACACAGCTGGGTAAGTTGACAACACTATTATATATAATGATGTGTTTCATTTCCTATATATTATAAAAAGTATTATTTTCATTATTATTTCTGTGATGTCAATAAATCATTTATCAATCTATCTATCTAAACATTTTGGGGCACTTCTAATTATACTAATCGTTAGCTTATACGTGAGTTAGCCATAGAAAAAAGAAGAACGCTACTTGATGTAAAATGGATTTTAACTATTGACCACCGAAATTAGCAACTCCGGTTGATGGAGAGGTGAAGGAATTAGGTTTTGGCGTTTTGAAATTAAATTTAGGTACGATATCAGGAGGCTATCCATCCAAAACTTGATTGAAAATTGAGAGGTTGACTACTAGTAATTGCACAAAAAATTACATAAAAATTGTCGTAGGAACTGTTGTCGTTCCAAAACAAGAATTCTATGAAATGGGAGAATCGCCCCAATTTGGTAACCGTCATTTATATATTATCCCAAAGAATCGAATGAAATTATCCAGATTCGTTCATCCATTTGCTCTCCCGAAGGGCAAGAACTTCGACAGGAAAAATGATCAACATGGGTGTGGCTCAAAACTGGTGTGTACTTATAGTGAAACGCTGAAAGTTGTAATAACAACTAACCTACCCCCATGGTCCTGTGAAATGTATTCAACAGAAGATGTCTTAGAGAGTATTTGTTGTAAGCAAACAAACCTCTCTCTGCTACCAGTAGTAGATCCTCAATATAATATCAATTGTGGTGAATAACGACATTACAGATTCAGAATTATTCTAATAAAAATTTTAATTTAATATAAGTAACGATAAAACGGATTTCTTTGAAACAAACCCAATCTATATCAGAAGCGTTATTTTTTTCAAGTTAGTAGAAAGCACACATACCACACATTCTACACAATTCTTCAACAAGTGCGTTCTCTCATCCCTGCCCGAGTAGGTTACTTAAGTTCAATCATCCCATAATGTTATGCTTATTTATGTCCATCCTTGTAGAAAATGATCTAGGTGACCTACAAACTGCATGATGTGATGAACATTAGTAAATACAATTTCGAAATTATAAAGTGAAATAGGTACTTACCATATTGTTTTAGCGGAGCTTCTTGAAAACACATAGGTAGGTATACCTATATACTTATACATTCAGTTAAAATACCTACACTGTGAAACTAAACACATGAAATCACGGCTAGATGGCATAAGCGCTAATCCACTGAAGGACGGTGTACTAAAACGCTAATTTTGCAGGGACGGTTTGGCGTCAAGTAAAGTACTAGTAGGGTGACTCGCCCAATGAATGAACACTTAAGCTCTTAGCACACTAGTGATGAACTTTAATGTCTATAGTTCTTGAAGTTGCAGTACTACACTACTTGAATTTGTATGGTGTTGTTTAAAATTATATAAGGAACAAGAATAGCATGCGAGAAGACGAGAAAAGTTGATTTTTATAGCTAACTTTCCACACTAAAGGAGTTAATGTATTTCACCCCATGAATGAACACTATTTCCTAGTGAATGAACCCTAAAATTCCAGTGAATGAACACTCCATTCCCAGACAAAAGTTCCGGGGACCTATTTCTTGGTTCTTTGAAAAAAATCATCACTCTAGCAACGTAATTAAAAAAGAAAAAAATTCCATTATATTAGCTATCAACTATAGGTATGCAAGCATAAAATAGGGTAGGAAAAATGTGATCGAACATCATCAATTTTTATTGTAGGAACTTTGAACATAAAAAATAAACGTAACTAAGTAGAATATTATGAGGAACATTATTTGGAAATATTGGCACCTAGGAATCTATACCAAATATCGACCACAATACTATATGTACTTACTGGTAAGTGAAAACTATGAAAAAAACCGAAACAAAACATTGGAGGTATTTAGGTATAAAAATAAAGTGAAAAACATCACTTTGGTTCACAACAATGCTAGGTACTTCAACATGCTTCACGGTTAAAAGCCCCTCTGCCACTGTATGAAGTGCAGTTTTCATGCCACCACATATTAAATTTATCGCATTTAATCCAGTCTTCAGATGCTGGCTCTACATAAACTTCATCACAGCCAGGACAAATAAAATCAGGAGTGCCTGTCACTCTCTTCCTCCTTAGGAGTGCTGGTATCTCTCTGTCCTCTTGGCTAATATCACTACAACTAGCAGATATCTCTGCAGTAAATTTGCGATTGACAGTCTTCTTTTTTGAAACAGGTTTTTAAATTTAATTGACAGTATTTTCGTTTTGCAGTCTTTGGGCATTCTTAAAACCTTCTGCATCACCTTCGTTAGGAGCACTTGAATTTGCTTGATTGCCTACTTCAGAAACGTCCTCCTGTAACAGCAAGGACTTCTTCTATTGTATCAATGACAAGTTGAGCCAAAGTTGAAATATTTTTTGATGAGTTTGGCACAGTGGATGTAGCATCACACGTCAGTAGTGTCTCATCATTAATGTTATGTGCAATAAACTCAGTGAAGCTGGAGTTTTCACAGTCAGGTCCCACTCCTAAATTTACGACTTTTAGAAGAAACCAGTTGCATGTAGAGGAATTGGGAGAGATATGACGAGTATCATCATTACCATTAGATACAAGGCAGTCAGACAAATTTTTTGTACTATTTTGTGGAGAGTCGAAAGGCGAAGGTGTATCATGTGCAGATTGGTTCTTCGAACACAAACTCCATAGTATGAAGAGGCTCCCGTCCTTTCCAAAATCATAAGAACCATTGCCCTTGTCATTAAATTCTTTTAGTTTTTCTTCTCCTAAGAAACGTTCAATGTCTCGTTTTGTTTTGGCTTAATAATCAGCAGTAAATGGTGAATTTGAAGAACTATCATTTGGGAACTGTTCGGTGAATCTGCTTGTAGTATTTCATTTCTTCGGACGGAAATGCACTTGGAGAAATTAATAGCAGACTTATCAAGGGGAAACAACCCACGTGCTCTAAATTCATTTGTTATCACATCTTCCTTTATCGAGTCAAATGCAGATGAATAGACAACCACAACCTAACGCCAATGTGAAAATAATGGGTGTTCATTCACTGGTGTGCAGGTTCCTAATGAATGAACACTCCGTCTCTGTTCCAGAAAACCCTGTTCATTTACTGGATAGGATAGTTATTTAAACAAACTGAGACAAAAAATCAACAGTTTACTTGTTTCTTCACTAGGGAAACCTCCATTTGATTTAAAACCGTGAAATAACCCTCCAGCCAGTGAATGAACAGTCGTTCATTCACTGGTTGGAGGTCATATATTAGCTCCCACAGTATGAACACTCAACAAAACATATCATATTCAAAAAAATTCTCTTTTACCTAATTATTTCTCTCAAGAGAAACATATCAGCTATAATAATAAAGCATGACATTGACTAATTTAGCATTTTACTTACCTCTAAACACTAATCCCCAAGTAATGGCAAACTCCAGTTGTTACCCCCAGAAACGTTCTTGGAGACCGACCTGTTCATAACAGCGAAACCGAAGAAGATGGCTGACTTCGTTTTATGTACTGCTTCATCCCGCTATCTATGATATGTTGATGGAACTAATGAAAAAAACCATTTTCACCAGGGTGCATCTCAAGCCTTATTATTCTCGAATAACCTCGTACTGTTCATGCACTGGGGGGAGTTCATTCACTGGACGAGTCACCCTAGTTCTACACCCTTTTTTGCAATTTTGTGACCAAAATAATGTTTTTTCAGCCACACCACGCGATTCAGCGGGAAATTTCCTTTGGAATGAGTGCTTTGGAGCTCGAGACAACGTAAAATAGAGCTAATACTCGTATCAGGAAATGTCGTTTCAAAACCTAGAGACGCATTTTCCCAAAAGTAGGGTTTGGTTAGATACGGAATCTATTCTTAGTTCGGACAAATGTCGGCATTACTCATGAACGCTAGATTTTTTTAGTTGTCAGTATGATATACTTGACATCGATTGTTGACATCTCCCCCTACTCACTTCCGTCATCTCCTCCCGCACGTCCCATCACACTCAGCCGGCCCATCTCTCAGCTCCAAGTATTCGCGCTTATGCGACTGACTCCCAGCCATAAACTCGCGCTTTTTTTTTCGCGCTTTTGCACTCTCACTTACACTCTCACGTGAATCTTTTTTTTTTTTTTTTTTTTTTTAATTACGTTCATGAACAAATCACTCAATGCGTTCCGGCTCATTCTAAAATAATCATGAAATTTTCATTCGTCGTCACCAACCCTCTATATAATCTTACTAACTCTCCCTCCGTTCCCCTAAGCCTCCAGATGGGATGAACCAAATGTCATATTTTCCCTTCCTCTTCCTTGTCTAATAAAAATAGTGCAATTGCTGCAAGGTCTTGATTCCTGAAATTCATTACCTTCAAACTGAAAGCCAACCGATGTGATAAGGAAGCAGAACACTAAACAGAACAATCTAAAAACACGGACGGTATGAAAAGCGCTGACACTGAGAGGTACGGTTATGATGTGTGAATGTCAGTGAAAATTTCATCACGGATGCCACTGAAGGCTACGTATCACGGACAACAACGGACACGGCACGTCACGGATATATGTGCATCGACCCTGTATGTCCACGGTTTTCACCCCGGTTAGTCTTAAAATGTTCATTGGATTTCCTATTCGGTTCCATGCGATTTTCGAGATATGAAATTGTGCTTACCGATTGTAGTGAACGAAAATTTAGACGAAAACGTTGGTTTTCTAGCTACCACTCTCCCTTATTCCGTCAAAATTTAGTTACTCTAAACTTTTTATTCGAAAGCTCTTAAAAGACACTTCCAACACGAACCATATTTCTAACAAAATTATCATTGATCAAAACTATTTACATAAAAACTGAGTCTGCAAACTGAGACCAATGGTACTTCCCAAAACTTACTAAATGCGATAGGTATTCTGAACGGGAAGTTGACTTATAGTAATTATGTTCAGCAGCGAGGTGCGCGCCCTCCGCCTTTGAGGGGGGGTTTTGAAAAGAAAAAAGAAAAAAAAAGTTCGTGCCTGTGTGTGCTTCGTCAATAGAGGGACGACCTATTGGATTTAACCAGGTAATTACAGATTTTTTAACGCTGCCTAAGCTACAAATTTTGATCGGTTTTCGTGATTCTTATTTTCTTCCATTGTGAATTTGAGATATAGTTTCGAAATTTATGTCAGAATTTTACAATTTTGTCATGAAAGGGGATGAAGAGAGGGGTAATACTGATAAATCATGATGATGATGTTCCAACTATTCGCGTCCGATTTTCGTGATTGTTTTTTCGTTAAGCTATGAATTTGGTCTAGTTTTGGGAAATGTGTTACAACTTTAAAATTTCATGATGGACGGGAGTGAATGGAGGGGGTAATAACGATAGATAATATATTTTACAACATTCAAATAATTTCCGTGACTATTTTAATTGTTTGTTAAATCCAGATTTTCGTCCAGTTATGGAACACATTGGAAGTTTCAAATTTACTGTCGGTTAAGGGGTTAAAGTGGGGAGGGGGTAATTCCGAGAAATCATGATAAATTTGTTTTATTCTCCTCCTTTAACTCTCACCAAAATTATACAATACCTTCATAGGGACGTCCCTATAATGCATGCATTACTAACCAAGATGTTTCTCAAACCATTACTCTGCGATAACGTAAATTACTTCAAGCACCCAGTTTTCTAAATGACCGATTTTGACGTTTTGCGTAACCAACATATTGATGAGACATAATAGCCATTAAAAACAATTTCAATAATCTATACATTCAAGTTATTTTCAGCTGTTCGGTACTTACCTACCTAAATTTCGTTATTCTTGGATCAGTGAGACTATAGTAAAGTTATTACTTAATTTAGTGATTAGGTACCTATTTGCATATATATTTTCCCTCTGCAGGTGCCTACGAATGTATATTGATGACAACCTACGGATCTGCAACTTGAATTGGAGCTCTTTTTTGGTATCTATAGTTCAAGCTGCGGGGGTCTGAGCCTAATTTTTTCGTAATCGACTTACATGCTGAATCTGAAATGTCGCTCCTTTTGGACATTTAGAATGCAGCTACAAAGTATGAAGTAACTGATCAGCTTCGGAACTTCGACATTTACTATGAACTGTAAAATTGAGGGCTCCTGGAGCTGTCAAGGTGTGAACCCTTTTGGGAGGCACGATACGCCAAGTTTTTATCACACGGGGTTGAATAATGATTATATTCAGACCAATGAACTGCGTAGGAGGGCTATCTAATACAGAAAAAAATATACCTTTGTTTTATAATTTGTAGGGGTAATTTTTTATGTTCCGTCAATTAAGATTTCCTCCCATATTGTTGATTTTCTACCTGCCAAAGTTTTAGCCCTGAGGGAGAGTAAACGGATGTACGTACAGCAATCCTGGTATTTTCGGGGTTTTCGAGACCTCGATTTTTTAATAGTAAAGCCCTCAACAACCCTCTAGGGTTCGAAGTGATGCCAATGTCACTAGCATATCCTCGGCCGAAGTAAGATTTTTGTGCCAAATTTCATAACGTTTGGTACAGTTGTTTCGGAGAGAAGCTTCAGAAGGAGTACTGCATACGGCGGACAGCGCAGGTATGTCGGAAGGAAAGGTTTTTTTTTTTTTTTTTATTCGATTCTTGGATTCTATGTCTCTTGAAACTTGAACCAACAAATGTTGAGGACGGAAGTTAGTAAAAAACGTTGTCTATTCCCACGAAAAATAAAGAACAATAGGTATAACTATGGTGTTCTAACTTTTAAATATAACTAAAAAGTAAATTAAATAAAACAGAACTAGACTTTAAAAAAAAAAAAAAAAAAAAAAATAAATTAAACTAAATAGAATATGACTTATTAAAATTAACTATATAACTTATTGTTATTGTTTGTTACTGATGATGGCCTAACTGTCGAAATCGATTTAACATTGTAACTTTTATTTTTCGTGGGAATAGACAACGTATTTTCACTCTTCCGTTCTGAAATGGGCTTCCACAAGTTCGTCGCGATTGATTTAGTTCGTTTTAGTTTTTTAGTTAGTTTTAGTTTGTAAATGTTGAGGATTGGGGGGGGTTAACAATTCTTTTGTTGGTCGATCAAAAAGGTTCATTATTGAAAATATTACGCCAAATCTAAAAAATAAAATAAATGAATCAAAACTGAAGGAATTACAATTTGGGAAAGTTTACTTGGTTTGATTTAAATGGAAATGAAGGAAGGTAGCCATCCCGCTTTCTCTCAACTACCTATTGAGTTTGTTGACATGAAAACCTTATTTGTTCTCTTGTGGATGAAAGTGCCACTAATTTTCGCGGTCAGTGGTATAATAACATATATTTATGATCTCGATAAGTTTGACCGATGTTCTGAAAATTACATTCACAATATTGGATTGTACTTCATTACTCGTCCTCAATCGGAACTCGAGTAGCAGCAAGTACTTTAAAGTATGTTGTCCTACAAAAATACTTAGTGATACCTAAGGAGAAAAGACCTTGGACTTTTTCATGCTAAACTTTTATCGGTGTTTTCTTGCGTTTCAATTTATTGTTCGACTCGTCTACCTTCGACTGTTTATTTTAATCAACCGCAATCACGGAACGCACGAACACAGACCGTCTTTCAACTTGCTTCAACTTAGAGGATATAATCACGCATATGGAATAACTGAATGCCTCTTCCATGACAAATGTGAGCAGGTATATTTTCTTCAACATAAGTCAATTGGAAATCTTACCGCTTTGATCAATAGATTTTTTTTCTCCCATCTTGTAGATGCAAACAATTCACATTTTTGCCCGCTGAGATGATGGACAACATTTCCATCTCGTAACAAACATAAACTAAATTCCTACTATTCCTTGTATCCCCTATCCTCTTCATGAAGACATACTAAAAACTAAAGAACGATAGTCGTATTTACATACTGTCTATTGAACGGCATTCCCTAGCGACTCGAGCATAAATCAAACAGCAAAACCGATTTCGTGTCGTCCTATAGCGTTCCAGACCAAAACGTGCGTCTATAGAAAGATGCCGCCTCAGAATAAAACAAAATTAGGCCGTAAAAAAACGTCGTAAAATTTTCATTTCTCTCGGAACAAAATTAGTCTAGTAGTTTGGAGGTCCATTTGGACGGAGTCGCGATCAAATATAAAGACGGTCGTTGGTTTTAACCCTAAACGGAAGCAAAAAGTTTTTACCTCCGCAACCCCGGGTCAACATTATAGTGCCGCATAGGGACCATGGGAGACAAAAAATAAGAAGGCAAATGTTGACAGAGTCGTTAGTGCATGAGTGGTAATTGAGCAGCGCTAGTAGTCTACTGCGTTTGTTCTGTTCTAGGTAAATGGGTTTCTCATATTCAGTTTGTTCCCACAGAGTTTGGAGTTGTTGAATGGGAAGTCTTGTGAGCTTCAGGAAAAAACTGTTTTTTTTTTTTTTTTTTTTTTGACAAATTGTTCTTTCACGATTGAGTTGCTAATTTGAAAGCGTGAAGATACCGTAAGAGTGATTTAGTCTAGGAACTCACTCAGGGGCCACCACTTTATGTTAAATCCTGCGATGATAAATGCCCAATCAAAACAAATTTCGTATTACTTCACATTAATAGTCCAGTCTAGGAAATTTAAAAAAAAGCTATAAATATTTACACAAAGGTTTATTATTTATGTAATAGATTGCTTTTCTGCCAGGATCCCTGGTCTATAGATAATTATTAAACGAGGCCTATGGTATATCATCATCTACGTAGAAGCACGTACATACATTACATCATTAGACACTCACCAGAAGAAAATTATTGCAATATAATTTATTAAACACATCGTCCTTTTATAGGAAAAGGTAACACATGTTTTAGTAAACTCAATTTCCCGGGAAGACTGCCTCAACCTTATGGACCTCCAAGTCCATCATAGGCCCCCTCAGTAAGTTGAGATTTTATCAGGAACACACTGGGTCCGTGGCGGCCGGTGATCTGCAAAAGGAGTGGGGCACAAAAATATTTACCTATTTGACAGTCAAGAAGAGCATTGAGGTTTTTCTTCCATTTGTTTTGCTTTCAGTGTGAATTAATTTTGATCTAAACACATTAAACGTAAATCCCACTCGGGTTATGTCAAATGCCATGGGCAACCGTTATGAAAGAATATGACTACTAAATAATAATAGATCATGATCATTAAATATTATTGATAAATTAAATATAAATAAATTGAATTAAAATAAAAATACTATCTTATAGTATACTTACTAAGTATCTAAGATTTTTATAATGGACAGTATTATTATTTAAAGTATTAAACATTATCAAGTCTTCGATTGTATTGCACTAGTGAACCACTCAGGAGAAATAATTCTGAAGGAATATTAAAAAACTAAAATTAAAGTATGATGAAATGATAAAAGTGTGACGTCAGACTTTAATTAAAATTCGGATATTTCAAAAGGCTATAGAAATGTTGTCTGACCCCACTACCACCACTCACTTAAGTCTAACCATTTTCTTGAATGCAACATATCCAGAATGATCAACATTCTACTGAAATAATATTGATTTGAGATGTTTTCGTAACTCACTCTGTATGGTTTTGGAGCTGCCTTTGAACACTGTAACTTCTTCCAAATGTGACCTCAAAATATCAGTTTTGGCTGATTTTGTTACTAAGCCCAGATAAATTCCTGGGTTCAATGAACTATCTCTCTCGTCGTGGCTTCTTAATCCTACTTTATAAAGACCACTAAACTTGATGCAATCTATAATTTCAGAAAGTATATACCGATTCCTGTCAACTTGCTCATTGAGTTTCTTGATAGCAAGTTGATGAGCTGAATCTAAATGTGTAGCTATGTTAGCTCAGCCAATCAAAGCTAATTATGTGACGTTATTGAGATGTATTTTATTAGACCCGTGAGATTTAATCCGATCTGTCATTTGTTTTATATCAGTCACACCATTCTGAGTCCACAACCCATCTCCGCCTAATATTAAGCAAGGAAAACAAAACAGAGCATTTTTTCTAGGGCACCCAGTGATCCATTCGTGTTTTCTATAAATGTCAGGGTTGAATTTACGAGTTCCTTTCTCGTTTTTTTTAGTAATTTGTGTTAATTTAGAGTGAGGGCTGTCTCTCCCCAAACTTTGAATGAACACCCTCTTTTCATAATTACCTACGATCTGTAGAGGATTTTGATTGCAGATTCGCCACAGTGTTTGACTCAGGTGGAAACATTGCTAGCAAGTTCCAATAATGTAAGTAAATCAAAGTTAATATATATTTACAAACGACAATGTGGACTAAAATGTGAAGGAAACTTATCTCAAATCCCAAATCGTCCATATTCCATCAGGATCAGGCGCCAGGTGCTGTTGTTGAACATACAATCTACCTATCCTTATTTAAAGGTAAGACGTGCATAGTATAGGAACTGGGAAGGTATTAGAGAAATATGAACACATTCTTTCTTACATTTAAAAATTTAAAAAGGCAGGTTAAATAGGATTCTAGGTAGAATAATAATTAGAATTGTAAGGTACGGATTTAACATGTAACCTGCATACAAGCCTACTGCATAGAAAACCATGAGGCATGAGGGTTTTGCAAATATTTGAGTTATTTATGAATTCATGAAAATTTATTTGTTATCCAATTAAACTTGAATATATGAACGTTCATCTTATAAACATAATATTCAATAGTTTCTCAAAGTTAGTCATGAAATAAACTTGGAAGATGTATGCCTTCAATTCCATCATCAAGTAGGTATCATCTGACTATCTGTGACTGTGTATGTTGACATAAATATTCAATATTTCTCAGTATACTTTTATAGTTTAATACAAACACCATAACCAACTTTAACTGGTCACAAACAGGATGAGAAAGGAGGACCCTTATGTACAGGAGGCCCTTATGTACACTTAGCAAGCCATCAATCCACCAAACTATGCTCTGGTGAGGCCATTCATGGCGATAGCGCTCAGCAGTGCACTAATAAACAACTAATTACAAAGAGAAGCCTAAAGTATTCTCTCCCTCAATCAACCTAACCTGAATAAGGATATGGAAACAAACCAAGCCGTACCAAACTAATCGGCAATGCGTCCGAATTCACCCCTTGCTGCAGTTGTGTACCTACATTGTAGGTCTTTTGTAAGGCCGAAGTATCTTGCCTAAGGCCAAGATCCTTCCCGTTAATGCTAATTCCATCCCCCGATTGGAACTATTGGCTTCCTAACATTATAAAAATTAAGAGCGTGCTTGTGGGTCAGTTTGTGGAGTACGTCCTGACCCCAGTTCCGACGCAACCTCTAACGAAATTCGTCCCTCCAACATGAATGTGTTCCACGTCACTGCTTCCTATTCCAAATGGGAGGTTCGGTTCAGTTCGTTCTCCCGACTCCAAAGAGGAATCCGTCTGAATTTTCTTGGCTGATCCAACTTCAGTACACTGCGCTAAAAGACGGAATCAAAAAATAATAGAGAGTTCCTAAACGAAATGTTATTTGGGATAAGGTGCTTGGGGATACTATCATCTGGGGCGAGCCACAGTGGATGCTGACCTGATAAAGTCAAGTTGGTCGAATTAGTGTCCTACCTACCTTAAAGTGAGGTTACTTATCTTCAAGTAGCGCTGAACCACCAAGGGGATTTTCCCGCCTGTCCCGTGTGTTCTGTTTTCAGCATTTCTAGGTTTCCTAGTTCTTTTCTTATTCAGGAAAAGGTTTCGCAATGACAGATTTTGAAAATTTATGAACAAGAAAATGAATATAATTCTCATGAATCATGAATACCAACTGTTATCGGTATGTAAGGTTACCTTGCGATAAGAAGAAAGAGATGAGATAGGTTGGTTCGGGATAAAGCGGATATGTTTAGGAAAAATAAATTCGTCTTATTGGAGATGAGGCGCCTATCTCCCCGCACTTGCTCAGTAGTGTTTTCCGTTCACGGTAAGGCGCCTCATCTCTATCTCCTTACCGCTCTAGGAACTCTCTATTCAGTGCCACGAACTAAATCAGTTGGCGACACAGTTTATATAGTCACAGATGAATGAAGATTGAACCCCGTTGGTCGAAAGAAAGGAAAGGGCATGAGGTACAACAAATTAAATGTATACAAAGTGAAGGGTATTAATTTAGCTTATCGGATGAAATGACGGGAACGGGAAGAATTACGCAATCTGGTGTTAACAAGAGGATAATTCCAAGCTGAACATAAATGGATAAATCAATAGTGAAATATACTGAGGGAAATCCTTATACATAAACATTCATTTTTGTTAATTTCGAAAATTTCCAGTACATTCAGAAGGAATTCTTCTTGCTGTCTATTTGCCAAGTTAAAACCATTCGTGTTTCTTGATTTTTCCGTTGATATATCCAAACCAGTTCTCCTAAAAGTCATAATTGTCCGTTTTGAGCTGCTGTATTTTAACACACATGGTGATCATCCTATTCAGCAATGAATCACCAAACAGGAAAAAATTATTAGAGTGCGTATCTAATTTTAAACAATAAATTATTTACAACCTTCTAAGTCGTGAATCGCGCATAACCTAAAGTAGAGGTGTTCACGGAGTAATCCCGGGACAGTGGACATTCTTTGCCCTGCCTGTTGTGGTAAAACTGATAACCTGTATTATGTAGTACAGCGGTGTCCTCGGACTCACGGTGGCCGCATACTACCTACGTCATTTATTTATTTACTTATTTATTTATTTATTTATTCGTTTATTCGTTCGTTCGTTCGTTCGTTCGTTCGTTCGTTCGTTCGTTCGTTCGTTCGTTCGTTCGTTCGTTCGTTCGTTCGTTCGTTCGTTCGTTCGTTCGTTCGTTCATTCATTCATTCATTCATTCATTCATTCATTCATTCATTCATTCATTCATTCATTCATTCATTCATTCATTCATTCATTCATTCATTCATTCATTCATTCATTCATTCATTCGTTCGTTCGTTCGTTCGTTTGTTCGTTCGTTCGTTCATTCATTCATTCATTCATTCATTCATTCATTCATTCATTTATTCATTCATTCATTCATTCATTCATTCATTCATTCATTCATTCATTCATTCATTCATTCATTCATTCATTCATTCATTTATTTATTTGTTTATTTATTTATTTACTTATTCGTTTATTCGTTTATTCGTTTGTTCGTTCGTTCGTTCGTTCGTTCGTTCGTTCGTTCGTTCGTTCGTTCGTTCGTTCATTCATTCATTCATTCATTCATTCATTCATTCATTCATTCATTCATTCATTCATTCATTTATTTATTTATTTATTTATTTATTTATTTATTTATTTATTTATTTATTTATTTATTTATTTATTTATTTATTTATTTATTTATTTATTTATTTATTTATTTATTTATTTATTTATTTATTTATTTATTTATTTATTTATTTATTTATTTATTTATTTATTTATTTATTTATTTATTTATTTATTTATTTATTTATTTATTTATTTATTTATTTATTTATTTATTTATTTATTTATTTATTTATTTATTTATTTATTTATTTTTATTTATTTATTTACGGGCAAACCCAATGACACATAGAAACAAAAAACCAAAGAACATACACGAAATATAATACAGAACACAATACTAAAATAATAATTCATAATATAATGAGGAAATTAACAACAAGTGAAACCAGGTAAATAAAGATATGAAAAATAACAGTTCCGGCAAACAACACTGCCAACAATAAAATTTATTAAGAGAAGCTCAGCGGAGAGGAGGCGATCAGCTTTTTGAGAGAAGCAAGAAAATTATGAAAAAAGTCAAATTCAGGGTGTAAACCAATAAGTAGGTTAGCGGAGCGAGGCAGCCGCTGCAGAGGACTGTGTGTAGTTCGTCGATGAGAAAGGGATGTGGAAGAGGAGAGGAGAGCGGGCCTACAGACGAGGCACCCGGAGACCGATCATGGAGAGCAAGACTGGGCAATCGAGCTGGTCATTTAATAGCTTGTGCAGAAGAGCGAGGTCGGCCACAGAGCGACGCCTCTCCATAGGCAACATACCACAAGTATCAAGAAGACTGGCATAACATACCTCACTGGAGGGAATGCCCAACTTGAATGCAACATATCGCAGAAATTTATTCTGCACTCTTTCCAGGGTGTACTGATGAATGGCGTATCCGGGTGACCAAACAGGAGAGGCGTACTCCAAGATCGGGAGCACCAGGGCCTTACAGAGCAACACAATGGCTGGAATACTCGTAAACTCTCGAGTGTTGCGCTTTACGAACCCCAAGACCCGCATTGCTCTACTCGATAGGTCCTCTATGTGTTTTGAAAATGTCATTCGCCCGTCACATAGTACTCCCATAATCAATTATTTCCGTAAGTCTCCGAAGCTGGTCACCCTGCAGGACATAATCGAACTCGAGAGGCTGGGTGCAACGGTGGAAAGTGACCATCGAACATTTAGATGGGTTGAAAAATAGGTTATTATGAGAGCACCGACGAGCGACCGCCAACTGCAGGTCAGCACAATCAGATGAAGAACTCACACGAGAGAACAGCTTGAGATCGTCAGCGAAAAGCAAGCAGGGGATGTCAGGAGTGAAACAGTTGACCACACTGTTAATCATGAGCAAAAAGCATAGTGGGCCAATATGGATTCCCTGGGGGATCCTAGACGAAGCTGTTAAGGGGGACGACAGGGCACCCTTGACCCGGACCACGAGCTGACGCCCAACGACATCCAGCTGACATCCAGTTCAAGAACGAACCAAAAACTCCCAACGATTCTATCAGCGACAGAAGATGGCGGTGGGAGAGCTTATCAAAGGCTTTGGCAAAGTCAGTTGAGATTACGTCGGTCTGATGGCCCTGCCGAAACCCATCCATGATGAAATTCTGGAACTCAATCAGGTTTGTATGTAACTGTAGACCTTCCTTTCAGGAATCCATGTTGCTCGACCGCA
This sequence comes from Adelphocoris suturalis, assembly GCA_030762985.1. Lineage (NCBI taxonomy): Eukaryota > Metazoa > Arthropoda > Insecta > Hemiptera > Miridae > Adelphocoris > Adelphocoris suturalis. The sequence goes on from CM061040.1 coordinate 98,849,761, forward strand.
AATTATATACCACGCCGCATTTATACCATCCTGCATCCTCTTAACTATAAAGCGAAAAATTGTTGGGTTCTTGAACTAAAAAGGTGGGAACCCTTTCGGGAGGCACGATGAGCCAAGTTTTGATCATAATAGGTATGGAGTTTAATAATTGTAGACCAACGATCTGCGTAGAAGTTCTATCTAATACAGAAATAATAAACCTTTGTGCCAAAGCAGACATGAAAATGTCCATAGGACAGTCATTTCTAGTTAGTAGACAGTGAATATTCCAGTTCCCGGATGTTCAATTTTGTGCTGGCAAATGGCCACTGGGTTGCCACGGCTTCTAATCTCCGGTTGCTCATATATTCGTGATTTGTGGAAGAGAGGGTTCTCAGTAGTGTGATAAGGACAGAGAGATTCCCCAATCTATGGCCTAGTTCCTCATATACTTGTTCACACTGTACGGTTCGTTAGAATTTAGTTTCCCTTCCTTAATGCTTTCAACAGTGTACGAGTGCTCGTACTTTGTGCATAGTGTACCTCAACAATGAAAAATGTAATGTCTCCTGAAACGAACTAAATCACTCGCGACGAAGTTGTGGAAACCCATTATAAAACGGAAGTTAGTGAAAAACGTTGTCTATTTCCACGAAAAATAAAGAGTTACAATGTTAAATCGATTTCGGCGGTTAGGCCATCATCAGTAACAAACAATAACTGAAGACACATTAGAAAGGACACAGCTTATATAGAGACAGGTGTCTCTTTATAAGTCTCTATATAAGCTGTGTCCTTTCTAATGTGTCTTCAGTTATTGTTTGTTACTGATGATGGCCTAACCGCCGAAATCGATTTAACATTGTAACTCTTTATTTTTCGTGGAAATAGACAACGTTTTTCACTAACTTCCGTCTCCTGAAATATATGTGCTACCTTCCACCAGGCGTTTCAAGACTACTATAGTTTTATACTCCACTGCCATTGTTATAAGCATCCTAACTCAAGGAATGTATCTCTCAACCAATAGCATTCATCAGTAGAAAAAACTGAGGTAAGGTAGGTACAAACTTAAAAAAAAAAAAAAGTTAAGTTATTGTTTGTTACTTATGATGGCCTAACCTTCGAAATCGATTTAACATTGTAACTCTTTATTTTTCGTGGAAACAGACAATGTTTTTTCACTAACTTCCATTTCGGTAAGCTAGGCATAGTAAATGAACTCTCCATGTATATATACAGTCATTCAATAATTTTAAAACCAAGTGATTTCGTCTTCTTTCGTCGTTAGGAGTTCATAAATATCCCAGAGCTAAGATTCCTATTTTTGATGATCACTAATTTAAACTTAATTGATTTATGAAGTCTTGCTTGCGGGTTGATTATAAAGTTTGTTATTAGCTTCACTCTTTCGTCCTACGGGAACCTATCTATTGCGTAGAAACTTCCTCCATACTAAGGGTGGCATCAACAACGTTACTTCGCTCTCAAAGGGATTTCCCTTCAGTTATATTAGTGCCAAAAGCTCTTCATCCCTGGTTTTACCTGTCGAACTTTTCAACAAGGTTTAGTCACAGTATTTTGGGACGGAACCAGCCAGCCAAATAGTTAAAAGGACAAACCATTTTTAGCTAAATTTCGCAGAAAATGAAGTTATTGCAAGGTCCAAAAATTTAAATTTAAATTATGATGAGCAGGTAGGCAGGATGATAGAGATGACTTGGTTGCAGTAAATGGAATGATTTTATTGATTGCTCCCAGGCTTCTTTTATACATGGGGGCCCGGATGGCGGGGGGGGGGGGGGTTACGAGTGATGTGGAGCATATGGATCGGCGCAGCACGTGAGAGAGACATTGGTGAATGAGAACAGCTGCAGCCAGCATAGCAGTAGGAGGAGGAGGCGGAGAGAAGATCCGCGGGCGAGTTTGGTGAGCCAGGGTAGCCATGTGAGAGTAGAAAGTTATATTAGTGTCCAGGTTTGTAAGCCGCTGGTGGTGGGGAAAGGGGAGGGAATGGGGATATGAATCGCCAAATTGGGAAGTTTTCTGTAATCCCCAAAAACGCTATCTAACGTGTTTATCAAAGTGTCGACGCACAGGCAATGACATTGGTTTTTTGAGGGACAGATTATGGGAGTAACGTCCACCAATGGTACACAATTCGGGGCATATATGCAATATTGGGTGTGGATGGATAGGATTGCCGGGGAAACGTGCCATCTCCTGTCCAACAATATTTCTGTGTCATTAAAAAGGAAACGGGTGGTTGTACATGCCTCTCAGATCTCTGATGTACTAGAAAGAAGTTATAGTTTCGATATATTGAATATTGGAGAAATGAAATACGTGGCTTTGGAAGTTATGGTCGAGAAAGGGGGATTTCTAAGGGGAGCATTCAAGGCAAGGGGTATAAACGGAAGTATAAGAGAGTACTGCTAAAACTGAATAGTAGAAACGAGAAACACTTATCTTTGCCTTCTCAGGAAACGGCGAAGCTGGATGTTTTCTCCGGGAGCCTGAAATGTTTCTTATGCAAAGCAATCCTCAGAGTGAAGTGCAAGTTGAGGACTCTTACTTCTGTTTGATGAATGTTTCTAGTCACTGAAGGTGATCCTAGGAAACGGAAATGAATCAAGTGGCCAGTTACGCCTATGGCCAGTAATGTCTGATAAAGAATCGTTGCTTTACAAGAGGGGAGTCAGGGTAGCTTCAGTAAAATACAGTGTGTAGGACATGCATGTAATTCGATGTAAATAATGCAACAATACAAAAAGGAAATGGCAATATCAATACTTAGGAAATATCATTATAAATGTTTCTTTGTGTTGCTTGAACTACTTTGCTAATCTGCGAACTCTCAGTAAATTTTAACGTACAACGTAAAAGTACAATAATGCCAATATAGATAAGAATGTGGCTTTTGCCCAAAACGTGGCTTTGTAGGAAACATGTTGCTAATGGATAGTCACTTGGCTAAACAGTTAGCCGAAATATAAAGTATGGCTTTCTTAAACTCTCAAAGAATGTCTTCAACAAACCGTTATAAAAGTGAGATGTAACTGCAAATACTCAAAAGGAAATGGAATGCGTGTCTTCTACCGCACTCAATGTGCCCTTGGGCATTAACGGTAACAAGTTAGATAAACGTGTCTTTTACTTTACTCTAGTGCCTCCAACTGAATATACACATATAGAATACTAGCCGCTCCGGCTCGCTACGCTCGCCTCCACGTCCAGCCGGGGGGCAAGCCCCCCGGACCCCCCATTAAATTGCTCGCTTCGCTCGCAATTGAAACATGTAGGGGATGTTGCTTGCTTCGCTCGCAAACGGTAGATCTCTAAGGGTAGGTTTAACTTCTGTAGGGGATGCTGCTCGCTTCGCTCGCTTGAGGAAGTTATACTGCCCACCCAACTTGGCAGACGTTTTTTTCTGTTGGAAATTCTTGCAAACAAATTAAATCTTATAAAACTACGTGGAACCACGAAAAGTTTATTAGGAGATGATGCTCGCTTCGCTCGCTTCAGGAAGTTATACTGCCCACCCAACTTGGCAGACGTTTTTTTCTGTTGGAAATTCTTACAAACAAAATAAATCTTATAAAACTACGTGGAACCACAAAAAAGTTTATTTGGGGATGTTGCTCGCTTCGCTCGCAAACTCTGGCATGTAGGGAATGTTGCTCGCTTCGCTCGCAAATTGTGGCATGTAGGAAATGTTGCTCGCTTCGCTCGCAAAGTATGGCATGTAGGGAATGATGCTCGCTTCGCTCGCAAACGGTAGATCCCTAAGGGTAGGTTTAACTTCTGTAGGGGATGCTGCTCGCTTCGATCGCTTGAGGAAGTTATACTGCCCACCCAACTTGGCAGACGTTTTTTTCTGTTGGAAATTCTTACAAACAAATTAAATCTTATAAAACTACGTGAAACCACGAAAAGTTTATTAGGGAATGTTGCTCGCTTCGCTCGCAAGGTATTGCTGCATAGGTGTTGGGAAATACCCGTATGAAATTCCGTTGAAATGAGTCAAGTGCGTAGTGAGTTCCCTGTGAGGTAAGCAACGTTGTGTAACGGCGGCCCGTGGTCGATTAATTTCTGATATTAAACGGTTCCCCTCGCTTCCGCTCGTGATTTGACCGACTGCCCGTCACTTTTTTCGATATCCGATTTCGGATTCAGATTCGGCGGACCCAAAGCTGTATTTCGCCCGCGAAAACCGTTCCGAAAAACGTACCTATATGGGGTATATTTTAATCGGAAAAAACCAAGTTTTTCGGCGGACTTTTCGAGAAAACGGGTCCGTACTCTCGCATTTTTTTGACGCATTTCCCGATACTTTTTTCGCGATACGATCGCGCCGTCGTCTTCCTCGTAGGAAAACCTACGAAACCCGTATTTTTCCGGAATTGTCAACGGCCGTTTAGAGGGGTAGGGGAAGCGGGGAAGTCCAAAAAGCGCACATTAATTCTTACTTCGACCCCCCTCCCGCCCTACGGCCCATGGTTCGGGTGGGATTAGAAAATTTTAAATTCGCTTATACACCCTATCGGAAAATCCCAAAAAGATCCCCCCCACTCGTAGATCCGGCCCACTCAGCCGTTTGGCCGTGCATAGACACGACAGACAGACAAACAGACAAACAGACAGACGGAGTTTCATTCTTATAAATAACTAGCCGCTCCCGCTCGCTACCCTCGCCTCCACGTCCAGCCGGGGGGCAAGCCCCCCGGACCCCCCATTAAATTGCTCGCTTCGCTCGCCAAGTGTGGCATGTAGGGAATGTTGCTCGCTTCGCTCGCAAAGTGTGGTATGTAGGGAATGTTGCTCGCTTCGCTCGCAATTGAAACATGTAGGGGATGTTGCTTGCTTCGCTCGCAAACGGTAATCTCTAAGGGTTGGTTTAACTTCTGTAGGGGATGCTGCTCGCTTCGCTCGCTTGAGGAAGTTATACTGCCCACCCAACATGTAGGGAATGATGCTCGCTTCGCTCGCAAACCGTAGATCCCTAAGGGTAGGTTTAACTTCTGTAGGGGATGCTGCTCACTTCGCTCGCTTGAGGAAGTTATACTGCCCACCCAACTTGGCAGACGTTTTTTTCTGTTGGAAATTCTTACAAACAAATTAAATCTTATAAAACTACGTGGAACCACGAAAAGTTTATTAGGGAATGTTGCTCGCTTCGCTCGCAAGGTATTGCTGCATAGGTGTTGTTAAATACCCGTATGAAATTCCGTTGAAATGAGTCAAGTGCGTAGTGAGTCCCCTGTGAGTCATCGCGTCCCTTCGCTCGCAAGGTGTGGCTGTGCGGATGCGATGTATTACAATTGAAACATGTAGGAGATGTTGCTCGCTTCGCTCGCAAACGGTAGGTCCCTAAGGGTAGGTTTAACTTCTGTAAGGGATGCTGCTCGCTTCGCTCGCTTGAGGAAGTTATACTGCCCACCCAACTTGGCAGACGTTTTTTTCTGTTGGAAATTCTTACAAACAAATTAAATCTTATGAAACTACGTGGAACCACAAAAAGTTTATTCGGGGATGTTGCTCGCTTCGCTCGCAAGGTATACCTGTATATGTGTAGGACAAAGTCCGTATTTATTCTGTTGAAATGGTTCTCGCTTCGCTCGCAAGGTAGGTACCTATGTATACCTGCTCGCCTCGCAAACCCCTTGACTGCGTAGGCTAAGTGCCCCAAACACGTCTTCCCAGAGCCTTCTCGCGAACACGGCAAAATTAATTTCTGATGTTAAACGCTTCCCTCGCAATTCCGCTCGCGATTTGACCGACTGCCCGTCACTTTTTTCGATATCCGATTTCGGATTCAGATTCGGCGGACCCAAAGCTGTATTTCGCCCGCGAAAACCGTTCCGAAAAACGTACCTTTATGGGGTATCTTTTAATCGGAAAAAACCAAGTTTTTCGGCGGACTTTTCGAGAAAACGGGTCCGTACTCTCGCATTTTTTTGACGCATTTCCCGATACTTTTTTCGCGATCCTATCGCGCCGTCGTCTTCCTCGTAGGAAAACCTACGAAACCCGTATTTTTCCGGAATTGTCAACGGCCGTTTAGAGGGGTAGGGGAAGCAGGGAAGTCCAAAAAGCGCACATTAATTATTACTTCGACCCCCCTCCCGCCCTACGGCCCATGGTTCGGGTGGGATTAGAAAATTTTAAATTCGCTTATACACAGTTTCGGAAAATCCCAAAAAGATCCCCCCACTCGTAGACTCCCCCCACTCAGCCGTTTGGCCGTGCATAGACACGACAGACAGAGCGACAGACAGACGGAGTTTCATTCTTATTCATAGTATAGATAGCCGCTCCGGCTCGCTACGCTCGCCTCCACGTCCAGCCGGGGGGCAAGCCCCCCGGACCCCCCATTCAATTGCTCGCTTCGCTCGCAAAGTGTGACATGTAGGGAATGTTGCTCGCTTCGCTCGCAAACGATAGATCCCTAAGGGTAGGTTTAACTTATGTAAGGGATGCTGCTCGCTTCGCTCGCTTGAGGAAGTTATACTGCCCACCCAACTTGGCAGACGTTTTTTTTTTTTTTTTTTTTTTTTCAGTTGGAAATTCTTACAAACAAATTAAATCTTATAAAACTACGTGGAACCACAAAAAGTTTATTCGGGGATGTTGCTCGCTTCGCTCGCAAGGTATTGCTGTATATTTGTAGGAAAAAATTCGAATTTATTCTGTTGAAATGGCTCTCGCTTCGCTCGTAAGGTACCTATGTGTACCTGCTCGCAACACCCAAACACCGAAACCTGTACCTGAGTTATCGAAGCCCAAACTCGTCTGTCTTCCTAGAGCCTTCTCGCGTCCACAGCACATATAATTTCTCATTTTAATAGCTTAGTCTCGCTTCCCCTCGCAATTCGACCGACTTAAGGTCACTTTTTTATATCCGATTTCGGATTCAGATTCGGCGGGATCAAACCTTTATTTCGCCCGCGAAAACCGTTCCGAAAAACGTACCTTTATGGGGTATATTTTAATCGGAAAAAACCAAGTTTTTCGGCGGACTTTTCAAGAAAACGGGTCCGTATTCTCGCATTTTTTTGACGCATTTCCCGATACTTTTTTCGCGATCCGATCGCGCCGTCGTCTTCCTCGTAGGAAAACCTACGAAACCGCTATTTTTCCGTAATTTTCGACGGCCGTTTAGAGGGGTAGGCGAAGCGGGGAAGTCCAAAAAGCGCACATTAATTCTTACTTCGACCCCCCTCCCGCCCTACGGCCCATGGTTCGGGTGGGATTAGACAATTTTAAATTCGCTCGTTCCCACTTTTGGAAAATCCCAAGAAGATCCCCCCACTCGTAGATCCGGCCCACTCGCTCGCAAGGTATTGCTGCATAGGTGTTGGGAAATACCCGTATGAAATTCCGTTGAAATGAGTCAAGTGCGTAGTGAGTTCCCTGTGAGGTAAGCAACGTTGTGTAACGGCGGCCCGTGGTCGATTAATTTCTGATAGTAAACGGTTCCCCTCGCTTCCGCTCGTGATTTGACCGACTGCCCGTCACTTTTTTCGATATCCGATTTCGGATTCAGATTCGGCGGACCCAAAGCTGTATTTCGCCCGCGAAAACCGTTCCGAAAAACGTACCTTTATGGGGTATCTTTTAATCGGAAAAAACCAAGTTTTTCGGCGGACTTTTCGAGAAAACGGGTCCGTACTCTCGCATTTTTTTGACGCATTTCCCGATACTTTTTTCGCGATCCTATCGCGCCGTCGTCTTCCTCGTAGGAAAACCTACGAAACCCGTATTTTTCCGGAATTGTCAACGGCCGTTTAGAGGGGTAGGGGAAGCAGGGAAGTCCAAAAAGCGCACATTAATTATTACTTCGACCCCCCTCCCGCCCTACGGCCCATGGTTCGGGTGGGATTAGAAAATTTTAAATTCGCTTATACACAGTTTCGGAAAATCCCAAAAAGATCCCCCCACTCGTAGACTCCCCCCACTCAGCCGTTTGGCCGTGCATAGACACGACAAATAAACAGACAGACAAACGGAGTTTCATTCTTATTAATAGTATAGATAGATAGAGATAGAGATAAGAAATGGAAATAAGTTAGAAAGGAAATGATGTAAAAGTGTTTCTTATGCTATACACATCTCCTACCTAATCACATTGGCCATTAAGAATACTTATTTTACTCACTAGTTGGTTGTTGAGACCTCAATCCAGGAGAGGGAAACGTGTCTTCTTTGGGTGGGTGTCGCTTCTCAGACTATATCTATTACCTACGTGGGACCATGCCGAACACGGGACTGCCCAAAACAGGAGGGTCTTCAGAGGAAACATTGCTTGGAACAAACCACTAGCACGACACAAACAAGTGGGACTCACTGCCTAGTATGAATTACAGCGTTTGATAAATGAGGGAGAAGGGTCTTTGCTGATCAAAGGCTGGTACAGGACATAGTTCTGGAGTGTCAGCTCGTCACTGAGGTGGGTCTTCCCCTACCCCTCTAGATCCTTCACTTCACTCTCCAGATGGTGTTAGAGGACACCGATTGGCTGGAGTTTTGGCGGATAGCTGTAACCACCATTGGGGACGGGAGAGCTTCAAGCACAGAGTCCCCCCTGGATAGGCAGCATGCAGTTGTCAACTCGGCTGGGCTTTGACATTTTATTTGTCTCATGTTAATGGGAAAAGGCCCGCTCCTGCAGTGGTGCTGGTGGCAGCGAGGATATTTGGGGCGTCTCTGAAACACTGTGCCGGCCCTGAGGGTGGTCGAGGAGAGCTTTGGCTTCAGCGGGGGGCGTAGGAGACCACTTGAAGCTGTCCGTCTGGGTCTCTTTGACAGCTACAGCTGTTCGAGATTGCCTACCTGCACGACCAGGCGAGGCGACTGTTGAGGGACCTGAAGACTAGGAGGAGGTGGTAGCAGCCTATGTGCAGAGTATCTTCCCACGGGTTCAGGAAGCGACTGTGGCAGGGCATTAGGGAGGGGTTCATCCTACAATCGTCCTACTCGTGGAGGTCGCAGAGCAGCTAAATAAGCAAGAAGGAGGTAATATCAGGGGGTCCAAGGGGTTGTGGATGAAGCATCCGGCTCGGGTAGCTGCGGAGGTACTGGAGAGAGCTAGGGATGAATAAGTTTTACCTCCTCTTCAGGAGTTTGTGGACTATTGGGAGCCACTCTTGAGTGCTCCCAGCCACAACCCTGGTGAGCTCGTGGGACTTCCACCAGGGATTCCTTATGCAGCATTATGTGCACACCGGTGCTTCACAACGAGGCACATAAGTACCGTGTCAAAAACTCCACATCTGCTGGACCCGATGTTATTTCTGCCCGACGGTAGAATAAAGCCCCAAAGAATATCAAGCTGCTCATCTTTATCTTTTTACTTCTGTTGGGAAGGCCTCCGAAAGCGTTTACCCCTGCTCAGACCATCTTCATCTCTAAGAAAGGAGCAAGTGGGCTTGGAGGCTACCACCTGATTTCAATATCCTCAGTAGTCTTTCATCACTTTCAAACAATTCTAGCATCTCGCTCCCAAGTGGCAGTGTCATCAGTGGCGTCCAGAGAGCATTTCAGACAGCGGATGGCACACCGGAGAACCTAATAGTTCTCCAGAATGTCATTTTGCTGGCCCGTATCAAGAAATGGCAGCTCCATCTTGCCGCTCTGAACGTCGTTAAGGCCTTTGACAGTGTAAGCCAATTTGCCGTGTCCGCTTGTCGTCGTAGTGTCAGGGCACCTGCTAGTTTAATTGAGTATGTTGCCTGTCTGTACCATGAAGGCGAGACGGTCCTCGAGGCACAAGGCGAGATGTCAGGGGATGTTGTCAGTGGGCGCAGAGTTTGCCAGGGGGATCCTCTGTCGCCACTCCTCTTCAACCTGGTCGTGGACACTGCCTTGGGTAAGCTGCCAGCTGAAATAGGGTTCGATCTCGCCCCTGGAGTGCGAGTAGGTGCTTTGGCATTTGCTGATAGTATCATCTTACTCGCTGAAAAATGCAAGGGATTGAAGATCGCCCTCAATGCCTTTGCTGAGCAGCTAGGTTAGTGTGGTCTGTTGGTTAACCGGAATAAGTGTGGGTCAGTCTCCTTGGTCCAGTTGGGTTGCCAGCATCAGGTGAAGGTGGTATCATGACATAAGACAGTCGCCCATCCCCACCCGATCCGTGCTGGAGGTTTGGCGGTACCTCGGAGCTGACTTCATGGGTGTTGCCACTGTTGATGCAAGCCCTGTGGACCTTGGTGGAGCTCTAGCTCGTGTCACCAAGGCTCCATTGAAGCCACAGTAGAAGTTGCGCCTCCTTCGCACGTACTTACTGCCAAAGCTAACCTGTGGGCTAGTCTTTTGTAGGCTTACTGCAGGTAGGCTGGTTTAGTTAGATCGTGAAGTTCGCTCTGCTATACGCTCTTGGCTGGGTTTTCCACCTGGTTTTCAAGTGCCTATATTCATGCACTGGTCAAGGCCGATGGGCTCGGTATTGTCTCTCTCTCGGCCAGCATCCCATCATTACGATGCTAGCGCCTGCTTGCCCTTAGGAGCTCGAGCTGGGAGGTCGCCCGCACTGCTGCTGACCTTGACTTTGTCAAGCAGCATTTGTTGTGGTGCGATCGAGCAACACCAACTGCTCCAAAACCCAGCTCATCTGCTGAGTTCGCTGCTGCACTGCATGAGTCAGTAGATGGTAAAGAACTCCGACAGTGCTCTGAATCCCCCATTTCTACCCAGTGGGTTGAATGGGCTTCAGAGGGCATTGGGGCTCGCAACTATGGCCATTTTCACGCCGTCCGGGTGGCTACATTAGCCACCTCGGTGAGCTGTTCGAGGAGTAGTTGTGGGACAGTAGACACCCTTTGCCGTGCCTGTCGGGGTGAAAATGAGAATCTGTACCACGTGGAGCAGCAATGTCCTCGGACTCACGGTGGCCGTATTTTACATCACGAGTCGGTTGCCAAGCAGATAGCAGGTGCTCTGTCATCTAGCGGTTGGGATGTCGAAAGGGAGAGACTATACTACATGCCGAGTGACCGGGGCAAGAAGCCAGATATCGTTGCGATCGAACCCGATGGGTCACGCACCCAAAACGACTCTCCTAGTTTTACTTCGATATATCAAAAAGTGTGGGGGAAATTTATACTTAGTGAGGGAGTTGAATTTATAGTTTTTTATCGGACTGCTACTCAAATAAAATTTTGAACTATAAACTAAAACATGCAACAATTTATACACAATATCATTTAGAAAAGTGTACTTAAATTTCATTAATATTTGCTCAGTGTCCCACGAATCCCCCAAGAAACCCTCACCATGGTGGCTAACAGCCACCCTGACAGCATGAAAATATCTGTAGTCGCGTGCCCCAGCGCCCTGTGAAGCCAATTCCACCCTTTAAGAGGGAATGGGGGATTCAAAGATATGCCGCAGTTCATTACCATCCTCGGGATTTAGCAGATCCGCTTTGACTAGGCAAATAAACTAGGTTTTGTAGCAGATGGAGCACCACAACAACATACGAAGTCAACAGCGGAGGCAGCATCCCTCCTTGAGACCCTAATGGGCCAGCAAATTCTGGCGGTGTGAAGGTGGAATGCTGACAGAGAGAAATACAATACCAAGCCGACCAGTCTTAATCGGTGTGTGGATGTAAGTACGTAGGACATTAGGTGGGAAGCTTAACCAAGACCGCACGCCCGAGCGAACTTCATGGCCAACTCAATCAGCCCCATCTCAGTAAGCGTGCCAATTACTAGCTAATTGGTTAACTTTGACAGTAATGGCTGTTTATTCAAGGGAGGATTGGTGATACTTGTGAATTGTGGCCACCTCATAAAGTCGACTTCAAAACACCTTCGAACCTCCAACACATGCATGGGATGGGAGATTGTAAGCCCCCTGAGCGCCTTCTCATGGATCTCGTGAGTTAATTTTCTGGGGGGATAGTTAGATTTGCAGTTAGATCCATAATGGAAAGGTTGAATAAAATGGTGCGGGAAATCTAGCTCCAGAGGGACGCCTTAAAAATGTGTTCATATGAAAAAGTGTTGAACCTTTGAAGGTTGTTGTAAAAGTTGTGGAAACAACGTTATGGTTCAACCCATAACTCCCTATTACGAAGAAGCTCATTATCCAGGGGACATTAAATACCTACATCATACAAACCTACATCTTAGTAAAAGTGCATTCATTAGATTGATGTAAGTGCTAATGTAAGACTAAATGTGTGTGAAACTCTTGACCGGGCCAACAGAATTGGTGAGATTGGCAGTGAGGAGTGTACTCAGTTAAACAAACGTCAACTGATAAACATGAATGTATCCATAATAAGGTATGACGTCGACATGACGTCGACTGTTAGCTTCCATGTTGCAATCTGAGGTTGCTTGTTGAAATAAAATGAAATACCAACTACAAGGGAAAATAATATATAAGTCGCAATAAAAAGCAGCTTCGCTGATACATTTCATTCGGTGGATGAGGATGGTAGAGTTTAATTTTGAAATCCTATTAAAAACACAAAGTCGAGGCCTATAAACCTGCTTTTACGAGTCAGGCCTTTTCCACTTTACACCGAAGGGCCGTTTTGAATCGTTAAATTATTGTTTAATATCCCCATCTGAATTAAATCTCTCCCTTAAAAGTAGAATGGAGAAAAGTGTGGTAGGGGTTAAAGGGAGTCGCAAAAGTTTTAATTCAAAGAGAACGTCGGACAATCTTCTTGGAAGTGGGGAAAACTTTGTATTGAAATGAATTTGAGAGCTTTACTCTTCTTGTGTGGGAGCTTGAAGCTTGAGTTAATCAAGAACCCTTATAAAGTGGTTAGTGGTTAGGTAAGGGGTGGAAAAGGATGAAGTGTGAAAACCATAAAAATATGATATTGCTAGGGATGGTGTATCCCTTAAATGGAAAGCTACTACCCTTCTACCATCCATTCGCTGAATATGTTAGGACTTTTCCTTCTCTTGACATTTAATTATACCTCACACTCCTCGAGTTTTCCCCAGTCACATTTATTACTTCATAATACTCTTGCCAAGGTTCATATTGCACTCCTTCCAAGAAAATGAAGGTGTGTTAGAAATCAATGCTGGAGCAGCTTTAACATTTTCAGGGACGGAAAAAAAATAATAAAATAAATAAATAAATGAAAATTGGTTCAAACAAATGTGAATGCAGTATTTTCAATTAATTGCAGCTAAAATGTCAGTTCGTTCAATCGATTCAATTACTTCATTTACTCGTTCAACCTCAAAATGTTCCATCAATAGCAGTATATTTAGTAGGTATTCGATCCTATCACCTTCGATAGCCGAGGTAGTTAGCCCCTAGAAGATTATTAAGGATCAGTATTTTATTTGTTCAACTTACTCATTCGCTCGAGGCGAACGAGTGAAAATGAGGGTGTAGATCGATTCGTTTTTCTTTGCAATAAATTTGGATTTGAATTCGGAATTTCTAGATTAGCAATGCATTTTCTGGGTATTCCAAACAAGACTTTGATATTGCGCAAAGCTGAGATGACACTGCTTCTACCTGCTTCTCAGGTACGATAAAGAAGCTCATAATCCAGGAAACTATTACATTAAGCTATACATACCTATATGTTGAATCAGATTTCTCACTTGTGTTTCCCGAAATATTATAGTTTATAGTGACAAGTGGGATCGGAGTGTTTGAAATCGGATGCAGAGAAGCTTGAGGTAAGTGCCCGGATTTCCCAGTTTCGGGGACATTATGGAAATGTATTGAGTGTTGAACTAGAAATATAAACTTACATTCAGACGAAACAGCAACTCACTGGTAGCATTAACAATTGGATGGCGGTATGCAAGTAAGCGACATTTTCCCGCTACTGATGAGTAAGTGTGAGTACCTATTTCCTATATAAGGAGAAAATTTCCAGACCACTTTATGAATTCTGAATCCCTATGGAAGACCAACTAAATCTCGGAAGAGCTTCCTACCTCTAAATGATGAATCATTCAGACTTTCCTCAGTCTTTCTAGCCCTAGCAGGTACATCAACTACAATACTCATTCTTGTCAGCAATGTATGATGATTTTTTTACAAAATATACTATGCTGAGAAATGCACCTACCTACTAAATTTGATGATTATTTGCTGAAAAATTGATAAAAACTTCAAAAATCCAAAACCTTTTTTGAATCGCAGAAAAATATTTAGATCATCATTTATTTAAATATATATATATATATTTATTTATATATATATTTATTTATTTATACATATATATATATATATATATATATATATATATATATATAAATTCGCAAGTACAGTCCTCAATTTCTTCGTACTAAAAGTGCTTAAATTGCTCACTGTTCAATGTAACGTCTCATGTAAAATAATTTTAGGAAATTAACGCCTATCATCATGCTGTATGACATTTTTCGTATTTCAGCCCTTGAATTCTACCCTTTAGGGTTGATCATGTGTAATTTTTGACCTAAGTTCCATAAACTTAGGAGAAAAGCTCTAAACGGCACGCGTGGGCCGAAATAACTGACAACTGGCTAGACTAGGTACATTATTTTTTGGTTCTATCTTGTTGGGAATCTCATGCTGATTCCAAATATACCCATTGTTTCTATACCTAACATGGCTCCTCGGTACGTTTTTTCGTGGAAATAATCACACATATTTTAACAATTTATTATTTTTATTTATTTATTTTTATTAATTTTATTATTATTATTTTTTTTTTTTAGATTTCTTCCTACAAATAAATTTTAAAACAATTTCGTTGCACAGAAAAGTTATAGAGGATTAAATTCTGCGTCAATTGACCACCAGAAATTCCTGATTTGATTGATTTATAAGAGAGTAATTTAATTTAAAGTTTTCAGTTCTCGAAAAATACCACTTATTCGCAAATTAAGGATAAAAGTTGATAGTTAATCGAGTTCCTTATTTACAGAAAATTATAGATAATTCAATTTCGCGTCAATTGACTACCAATTTTGTTTTATTTTCTCAAAGAATTGAGAGAGCTATGATGTTTTGAAATTTGAGTCAACCCCGCTTTTCCACTAATATGCAACACTGATTTTTTTGCACAACTCGGCACATCATTATTCTTTCATACTTGCGTTCAGCACATATATTACAATTCACAGAAAAGTTTATTTCAGCTGCAGAGGTTTGCAGAAGAAAGTATGACACTTTTGACTTTTTCATGATGATTTTGTCCAACCGCAAATTCGTAAAATCAAGGTCTTTAACCGTTAAACCATTGATTCTAAGGTTTAAATGAATCAGACCTTACAGGTCAGTCGTCAATGTACCTTGAGAAATTTAATTTTTCTTTATATTAACATCAAGTTTCCCCCCTTCTAACATCTCCATGCACAGGACTCATACTGCTGCGACAATTACTATACGTCTCTCCCGAAAATACTCAACAAACATATTTACATTCACACATTGATGTGGCATCACATCAGTTCTTTATCTTATACATTGAAACTAACTTGCTCCTTGAAACTACGATTTTCGTCACGGGAAAACAAAGAGAAATGGTTATAAGAAGTATAAGTATGAAATAAAGGGTGAACTATCCAAAAATTAAGTCGGGGTAAAACTTTACGCTTTTTTGCCTGAATTCGATGTAATAGTAGGTACAGTAAACGCGTATGCCTTACTAGAGAACGTGTATAATATAAACTGAATGCGCTTTATGGAATAGTCGAAATAGTTTATTCATGAAATAATGTAAACTGAATTCGGTGAAAAGGTCAAAGTCTTCGAATGTGCCAATCTGCTTCCTACCTGCTTTTTTCACTTTACTTTGTGTCTTCAGTAGCAGGAGATGTTAGAAGGAGGAAACTTAGCGTTAAAATTAAGAAAAATTTATTTTCTCAGGGTACATTAGCGACTGGTTTGACCTATAAATTGTATTCATAAACCTTGGTATCTATGGTCTAACGGTTAACGTTCATGATTTCAAGAATTTAAGGTTCTACAAAAACTTCTAACATCAATATCACCCCCCTGTTAGGGTCATGTATTATGACGATGTTTACTAGGATATCATGCTTCCTTCTGCAAACCTCTGTAGCTGAAATCAATTTTTCAGAAAAGTACTGAACTCAAGTATGAAAGAATTATGATGTACCAATTTGTGCGTCAATGTAGCGTACATTAGTGGAAGAGCGGGTTGACTCAAGATTTGAAATACCTCTTTCAATTTTTGGGGAAAATAAAAAAATGGGTCGTCAATCGACGCTAAATTGAATCATCTACAACTTTTCTTCAATAAGAAATCCCATTAAATATAAACTTTTATCCTTAATTTGGAGTAACTGGTATTTTCCGAGAACTGAAACCTTTTAAATTCAATTACACTCTTCATAAATCAATCGATTCAGAAAATCCTGATGGTCAGTTGACACATAATTTAATCATCCGAACGTGCAGAACTCATTTGTGCAACACAAACTGTTTTAAAACGTATTTGTTGTAAAAAATCTGGAGAAAAAAGTTAAAAAACATGTCATTTCTGAGGGTTTTTTTTCTTTTCTCGCGAAAAATGCATCAATTAGCCATTTTATGTATAGGAAGAAAGGGTGTATTTGGAACCAGCGCAAAAGTCCTGTAAGATATGACCGAAAAATAATTTTGTCCAGTCAGAATCGCGTTTTGGCCGACTGTGCGACTTTTTTTAGTCAACGCACCTTTAAATGTAAATCAACTAATTTTGAAGCGGGGGGGGGGGGGGGGTTCTTTTTTTTCTTGGTCAATTACAATGGTTAATTATTGGAAACAGTAAATTGAAATCAGTAGAGAACATGCACGATCAAACCTGGAGAGTTAGCTAATATCAATTGGTAACAACAACACCCTATAAAACTACGATTGATTCTCAATCATATTTTTTAATTGAATTGATCATGATTGGACATATATCATCCAAGAACTGATTGATGATACAGAGTGGTACTCGGTTGAAGTTATAATATCACTAACTGGACGATACCAGATGCATCAAGCAATGTGTACCTAATGATAGCTGTGGACATTATTTTACGCTTATTTTTCCCTCTCATGTCACTCTCGACTACTAGTGCTCATGTTTCTCAACGAGTTCGTTTCCTGAATGACTTCAAACTTGATTGATTCTGATGCTTTTGTAAACCTAACGCCTGAGAGTAGCTACTATTGAAATCATGTGAAAACAGTATATTCATAACCTACATGGATTTTACGTTTACGCATACGAGGACGTTAACTTTCTTTTGATAGCAATGACATTTGTAGGCTATCATTCAGAGTTAAGCCAGGTCAATCACAGGACATTTCTAGGAAACCAAATGAAAGCTTTAGGTAACAGTTATTATTGTTCCAAAGTTTTCTTTTTCACTACATGAGCAGATATTGATTCGACAGCAATAAAAACATATTATTTAAACGTCTGCCAAGTTAGGTGGTTTTCGTCACCTGTTGTAACATAGACATATAGAATAAGTAGTTGAAGAACGAAGTACGAGTCGAAATTATTGTTAAGTCAACGTTATAAAAAAATAATGTTTGCGCAAGCGCACTAACTACTATTTCTCCAACGACAATGCAATTTATAGGGAGCCGTCTAGGAGCTAAACCGCACAATCCTTGAAAATTTCTTGAAAATCGGTCCATTAGTCTCGGAGTTTTGTCTGCGTCGATCAATTTCAGTTTTACGCATGCGCTTTAGTTATTACTCCGCCAATTGCGATAAAATAAATAGGGAATTTTCCTGGAACATATACCCATCTAATCCCCGAATTTGAACGAAATCAGACCAATAAGTGATAAGAAATCCTCATAATAATAAATTGACTTTTGCGCATGAGCACAGACTACTATTTATGTGACGGCAATGAAATTTATAGGGGATCTTCTGCAAGCTATCCCGCACATACCCTGAACACTTAATCAAAAATGCTCCATTAGACCGGATTTTCGCTAGTGTCAACCGATATTTGTTTCGAGCAAGCGCAATGGTTATTACGAGTACTCTACCAAACGCAATATAATTTATAGAGCTTTTTTTTAGAACATATACCCACCTACCTACCGAGTTTAAACGAAATCGGAAGATCAGATGATAAAAAATCGACATTATGAGAAATTCGCGTTTTCGCATGCGCACAGGTTACTGTTAATTTTACGGCATCGAAAATTATAGGGAATCGTCTAGGAGCTAACCCGCACAATCTCTGAAAGTTTCATTGGAATCGGACTGAAACTTGGTATAGTTTTGGGAGTAACAAGGATTTACCACAGAGAGACAGACAAACAGCCAGATAGACAGACAGACAGATAGACGGACAGACAAGCAGGCGGACAGACAGACAGACGGACAGAAAGACACGGAAACATAACTGATCAGCAAGCTCTGAAATGTAGAAAGCAAGTGGAAATTTTGATTTTGGAAGACAAGTATTTGTTTGGAGGCTACAAGAATCGGGGGATGATCTGTTGAATTATTATAGCTGACAAACACATTTATTGAAAACGAGGGACCCCGAGTTAGACAATGACATCATCCTAGATATCATTTAGTACCACAGCATTATACTTTATTCTCATAGCGTTCGGTAAACGATCTGATGTCTTCGTGACCCGTTGGCACGGCTGGGTTTGATGAGGGTTGACCTTTTTGTTTTAAAAACGAGCAGCTCTTGTAATGCAGCACCCATTCACCCTAACTCCATTAGCGAATGTAAGACACGGAAGGGGGCCACCGAAACGGTTTTTGAATTCATTGTAGAATCGTTTAAAGTAGAAGGAGGCATTACCGAGTTATACTTTTTAACTACGTTCACCCTAAAAAGACATACAAGTGAACATAGCAAATTAACCGAAAATGGGTGAGTTAAAATTAAAAACTTAGTTATAACGGAGATGAGGAGATCTGCAAGTAAGTATTAACATCCGACTCAGCGTAAAACAATACGCACATATACAATACAATACGCGGATGTTTTACTAGTTGCGATTCACTCCCGCGTTGATGTATTTTTTCTTGTCGATGTTGTAGCCCTTTGGGAAAGCAAACGGATGAACGTACAACGACCTGGGTGGTTTCATTCGATTCTTTGGACGGATATCTACAATTGAAACTCTAAAAGCATCATAGTTACTTTGAGAGTTTCCGAGAACTCGATTTTGAATATTTCAGCCCTTATATTCTACCCTTTAAAGTTGATCAATCTAGTTTCCGGCGTTACTGGCCAAAGTTTGATTTTTGAGCAAAATTTGATACAATTTGGTCCAGTATTTTTGGAAAGAAGCTAGCCCGCGTACGGTGGACGGACTTTTTCCGATATTGGTATTCTACGCACCATCAAACGTAAACCAACAAACTTTTTTAGGGGGTTTAAACAATTGTTTACCTTGGTCCAACAAGTTTTGAAGTGTAAACTTCTATAGGCGCACCGCATCGAAAAATTTAGTGGGGTGTGAATACGATTTTACCGTCACGTTTTTTTTCCCCGTCTCGCTGTTTTGACATGGATATATCTTTGCTCTGGGGGGTCAACCAAAAATTTCCGTGTTGCAAAATTTGTGTCACAATTTCAGTGTTTTTCACGTACAACCCAGCCGTTGCTAGGGGAATGGAACTTCCGCAGTTTTCATCGCACATAAATCGTTCGCCACTCGTTGGAAAGCGCTTGATTTATGTGATAAATGTTCACATCTCAAGCTACCAATTTCCCTCTCCTTACGTACCTGGCTACATTCCTAAACTAAGTTGATTGGACCATAAACATTTTTAATAAGCCGGTTACAATATTCTTAACGTAAAGCAATAGCATCATTTACTCCAATCCATAGGAAACATTTTCATCCTCTTGACAACAGTCGACTGTTAACAACAACTCATTGTAGTGGCTTCTCTCCACGGTTATTTTCAACATTTCTATAAGTAAACCGTTGTTTTGTTGGAATTAGTCGGGATGCGGCCATGCGGCCCAGGGATTTGTTGACAACCGTTATGAAATCCCCAATCAAAGACATATCCATGTAACATGGTATCTGCTTGTAAAGCAGATAGTGGAACTCGTTTTCTTTTGATTTTCACGTACAACCAAGCCGTTGCTGGGGAAATGAAACTTCTTTATTTTTCACCGGACAAAAATCGTTCTCCACTCGTTGGAAAGCTATCGATTTATCACGCATTTCTTTCGTAATTGTTCTTCTATTCATGTCGTAGTTTTATATTTATTTATGTTATAAATGGATATAGTAAACAATGCCGCTTTTTTAGTTGTCACTTGGTTGAGAAGTTAATCTCTAGTGAGATGGTGAGAGTACTCTGTTCTAATTTCGATTTTTATAACATAATTATGTCGTAGTTTTAAATTTATTTACATTTACGAATTAGCGGGAAGAAAGCATGTTCCATGTTTTAGCATTTTAGCCGAAGACTCAAGGCGGAAAGTTACCGAGGCTAAATTACATTTAGCAGAAAATCGTCATAGAAGTTTACACTTCTCCCGTGTGGTCTTTAGCACACCTGTTTTTTTTTTTTTTTTTTTTTTTTTTTTTTTCTTTTTTAAAGTACCTAATTGCATCTGTAGAAGAATATATTAATAATTTAACAAAGAAAAAATCGCAGTTAGACATTGACTCACAAGAAAGGAACAGTTGTGAGTACGTACCAAAGGTAACTACAATATTCCACAATAAATTCTGGTAAAATTTCGGGAAAAACTCGAGCAATGAGGAAAAAATAAAATAACTATCGTTTTCAAAACCCCGATTCTTTGATTCGAATAAATAAAATAATAACATGCTAAAAAGGAGAAACGTTTAAAAGACTCAATCAAAAACGGGTCCTCCACATTCTACAGAGATTTCTCCCATTTAAAACATCGCTTCCACACTTTGAAAATACGATTTGAGCTCTTCAAAACTTCCTCTTTTTTACTGTTACCATTTTAAACATCCCAAGTATGATTAACATTAAATCATTATGGTTTCAAAAATGGGGGGGCAGTAATAAAGTTGCTATAGCGATAATCCTAAATGGAGGAACCTGGAAAAACCAGTTACTTATAGCAAATCATTCTGGTAATAGGGATTGTAAATCATGAGGGAAAATGTTACGTTGAATAATCACAAGAATAGTAGTTTGAAACTTTCTTAAAGTAGTTAAAATCCCGAATATTAACGGAATAACAAGAAGTTAGTAGGTAACTTAGGATAAATTACGACTTGAACATTGCCACAAAAACATTCTAGTAGACGTTTAATAAATTATGAACTAATATAAATAGGTTTTTATCTATTTGATAAACTTGAAGCACATTAAAAACTGTTATAGAAATTTGGGATCCTCATGAAAACGTTGACAACTTTAAGCTTTTTTTTAGTAATTGTAGCTGGCAGTTGGGCACTTATATCCAAAAAAGATGTAAAATATTACCTTATCCACGTCTTTATTCCGTTTCATCAATTTTTTAGCAATTGCAATGGCGTCAAATTTTTTAAAATAGAAATTCACAAAACGTTCTATAGGTATGGAAATCCGTTTCAGAATGACTCAAAACGGATTTAATTAAAGAAAATTATGTATAGAAATACATAAATGTGTGATGTGTGCGTGTGTGTGTGTGTGTGTGTGTGTGTATCTGTGTCATTCCAGACGATAACATTACTCTCCTTAGGATTAAGAAAAAAACGCTGTTCCTTTATCGCCAAAAAATCAAGAATTCTGATAGCAAGGATTAGTTCGTTGGACAGCACTTTGAGCACAGCAAATTACACAATGTCGAAAATGTACTACTGAAGTCACTAACTATGGCTGCAAATCGCTGAATTTCTAATTTTTAACAAAATATTACCTAATCATTTAATGTATTTTATCTGCAAATTAAAACATTCAAAGACGTGTGCACAAAATTATACACGGAAAGTAGGTACTTAAAATAAATAAAAATTGGCAGAAAATCGATAAAAACTGAAAAATTGTTAAATTCAATAAATCATGTTTGAAGCATACCTACATAGAATAGAATAGCATAGAATACCTACTATTTTGAAAGTTGTTTGTCGTGAAATATAAGGTATCGATTACTTTGCGAAAAATAAATTTAAAGGAATTCAACATAGATGTATCTACCTAATATGAAATAGTTATTACGAGAATTGGCTAATTCGATCATGCTGCATGACTGATGGTCCTTTCATTAAGTTCATTCCTTATTTTCTTATTCCCTTTTTTCCTTTGATTGTTACATAAGAGGATGACACATCGTTTGAAATTATTTTTGGTACAACAGTAGGGCAGAGAACAGGTTTTACTCGGGTCTATTTTACTATAATGGTCAGTGCATGTTCCATTGTTTTATACAAACAATTGAAGAATTATAGGGCACCCAATCATTGCTTAAATCGGCTCTACAAACTGCCCTTCTCCAATATTTCCAACTTTCAGATTTACTCTTAGATGGAAATCGAAGCGGACGGATTCTTCATCAGCGTAATTACTTCCAGAACTAAGAACAACACACTTTTTTGGCGTCTTAGTTATAAAGACTAGAGCAAAAAGACTTAACTGCAACAACAACAAACTAAAAACCATAAACTAAACTTAAAGAAACCTAAAGTTTTCACATGTCCACGGCTTTAATAGCTGTAGTGCTGTTGTTATAGCGAGAAGAGGAACGCGAGCTGAGGCCCGCAGTCGGACTTCGTCGCGGTGTTTCCGCTTTGAACGTACCGCGGCCTGTATTAAAGTCGGCCATGCTATAGTTCATTTCAGCGGTGGGTAAGGATCAAGATGCATATATGGAAATGGCCTTTCCTGTTCAATAATTTGTGGCTGATATCTGCTGCAATTCCAGGGGTCCTTGCGTCACTTGTAAAGATCAGTGGCAACATAGGGTTGTAAGGTGTCAAAACACGGTCTGAACAAATTTCCTTTTTGACGCTGCAATCGCTAAATCACAACTACGCGTCCAAGAGAAACGTTGGTTTTTCTTCAACAGGCATCGGAGTGGATATGATATTGAGGCGAAATTCGGAATGAACCTCGAATAGTTGGTACGTCACCTAGCCGAGGAATCGCCTCAAATCGTCAAAATTCGCAAAGGTCCTCATTCGCGTAACAGATTTAACCTTTCCAGGCAATTTCATGATTTTGTTATATGACATGGCATGACCGAAATATTCGATATTTTCCATGAAAAATGAACACTCGGATTCAGTGAAATGAAGATCTTATTTAGTTAGGTGTTTCAGGCACGTTCGAAGATTTTTAGCACATTCCTCTTTTGACGCACCTTGGCAAATAGTATCTTTGAAGTATACTTCTGTTTTAAGCAAGTCCTTGAGTATTATTTGTGAAGTATCCTATTGAACTCAGACGGGGCAGTCTTGATATCAAAACTTAAGCGGTTCATTAATTTATATTCTCCTGTGAGTCGATATCTTTTGTTTTTTTAGTGCTTTCGTCATCAACGTAAATGTAGATAAGCTTTGCGCAGGTCAAGTTTGCAAACGAATGTCGAATTTCTGAGACTATTGAAGAAATCATCGATTCGTCGAATGGGTTATTTACGGAAACTAGGCTCTCATTTATCCCACATTTATAGTCAACACATAAATTCACACGCGAAATGTCATTCCGAACGCTAATTTCGAGTTGATTCAAACCCGAAGATTAGAATTCGGGTTGTCGTTTCGGGTCGTTGTTTTCAAGGAGAATCACGAACCCGGGTGAAGTTGAGTTTTCCTAGAGTTTCCATCATAACTGTGTTTCTTATAAAAAATACTATTATTGTTATTATCAAACGCTCTTTAGTTTAGAAAAACAGTGCAGTTAGTGAAGGATTTCGATTCAGGATTCACTTTCAATTAAAAAATGTTTCGACAGCTGTCTCCTTTGAAAGATACTGTGAAATCTGTTAAATCTCGGAGGGAGATTGAGATTTTTATAATCGACGTGTTTCAGCTAACGGTGCTGGAGTTCGTCACTGAACCCTGAATGATGGCGAAGAAGACTGCCAGATAGCAGCTTCCCAATTCACTCTTCTTTATTGTCACGTCAAAACTTCTATCTGAAAAATTCCCATAGAAAGGGGTGCGAGGTAGAAAAAAAATCTTTGGTAGGAAATTGAGTAGGGTGCATGCGGAAAGGGGAGGAGCAGATTTCGATACGGCAAACGGTCAGATAGGCTGTTTATCCGGAGAGGAAGTTGTGGAGCCTGAAGATCAAGTAAGCACTGCTTCCTCTTGGGCCCCTACCGAAGGGGATAAATCAGATTTGCTAACTATAGGAGGAGAGACCGATTAAAAAAAAAAAAAAGATATCCACTCACTGAAATGAACATCTGTTTGAAAATCGATGGTAAACAGGAGGTTCCGGTTTCGAGAGGTTGATTACGAGGATAATCAAAGCCGGCGCTTGCTGGACATATCCGGTGCTTATAATTAGACTAGAGGCTACGTTATTACTGGAACCGGCAACGTGCTTTCCGACAGATGGGTGTTTCCGTCTACGCCAGTCTAATCGAATTTGAACCTATTCTTCCCCTAAAATGAAACAACCATGTTAACTCATCAGATTTATTGCCTCCTTTCTGCAATGTATTGTTACGTACTGCCAGATTGTTACAGTGGAAACATTATTTGAACACCAGGTTCAGTTTTATCATAGCGTATCCTTTATTATTATTTTTCTTTGCGTGGATCATACTTTACACTTCGCCATGCAGCAACAACTGTAAAAAAGCCGTACATTATTACACAAAAGTTAGTTATTTATGCACTAGGTAGATGGGTATTCTAGGCAAATCGTTTGCCTATAAAAAGTGGTTAAACCCCGTAAATAGTATATCATAAGAACTTAGCGCTACGCGCCTCCCAAAAGAGTTCAACCTTACAGCCAGGAATCCACAATTATACGCTTTTTGGTAAATTGTGAAATATTTAGAAAAAATGTCGTTAAATAGGAATTTAAAAAAAACCGTAGATTTCCCCCCCCCCCCCCCCCCCCCTCACTTTTGTAATTGTTTTCGGGGCATCCCAAAGGAGCTCCATTTAAATTTCAGCACCGTAAAGTCCATTAGGAAAGAAATTAGCCTTCCTTTCTTAGAAGAAATTAGGTTCCTAAGCTCATCAGTATCCCTCCATAATTTGTAACTGTATTCTAGATTTCCGAAAGGAGCTCTATTTCTGGTTTCAATGCCATGAGTCGATTAAGACACAAATTAGGATTAGATATCCATCAGCTGATCAGTGTGCCTATGTGCAATTATATTGAATTCTGAATATCTCTATCATTTCAAATTGCAGATCCGTTGGTTTTCATCAATAAGTCTGGGTACCTAAGTAGATTTAGGAACCTTTAGAGGGAAAATGAATGTCAATACCTACTTAATTAATACACTTGACACTCTACAATTTGCTATTCCCCCCGATCCAAGTATCACGATATTCGAGTAGGTAGGTATATACCAATTAAAAATTTATTAGATAAAACTATGGACCTAACAGTGCTCCTTTAGTCTATCCGTACGGATAGTGGATAAACTCGATTTAGTGAAGTCCATTGTTGAAGTCCATGAATTCTATTATAATTTTATCACCTGGTAATTCAATTGTAATTATATCAGCTAGTACTTTTTATTGTTACAAGGCAAGTTTTATTTCTTTAGATCCTACAAACACTTAACTCTCTAGTGGTCATTAATGGAATGCAGCAATTGACTTGCTAATTCAAAGATTCCACTAACAGCTCAACGTAGTGTGTATTTCTCTATGTTCTCGCGCCTAGAAATCCAAGGTTTTTTTTTTTTTTTTCGACGTTCTTCCTTCTCTTCAGATTCGTGTTTAGGAGGTCCTAGAAGGTACGAAAGTGGATGATACCGGCGACGGGGAGGGCAGATAGGGTGGGGAGGGAGTGGGGGCGCTAATATTGGGTATGTCGGCCAACATTGGGTATAGAGAAACTCAGTTGGTCTCAAATTGTTCATTTTTGAATTCTATACAATTTTTGTAATAAATAATATCATTGTAAATTGAATATCTCTCACGGGATTCGCCTCCGAAGTTGAAAAGCGTAGATATATAGGTCTAGAAACATGCCTCAAAGCGTGTTACTTACTATTAACCTACTATTGACTGTAGTGTCATAAATGATGCAATCCAACTCGAAAGCGTTTCCAGCTACAGATGACAGGTGTTTATTGATAGTAGGTAAACCACTTTGGGGATGCGGAGAAATGGATGTAAGTTCTATTGTTTGCGTATACTCTCTTCTTGGTAGGTAATTTTACAGAAACATCTTGTCTTCCCACTATATTTATTATCAAGGAATACCCATAATGTAATTTGTTAAATGTGAGTTAAATTTCCCATCAAACAACCTATTCAAATTTGAAATTTGAACAACTATTGTAGTCGCAAACGCTTATCATAAAGCGGCAATATTTTCCGTTTTGGGAAATTTTTCTTCCTCATGACTTTTTGTGCGGTGAAACGGTTACTCCAAATGTAAAAGTTATTTATTACTGAATAAGAATTAATGAATGTTGTACAAAATATATATTTATGTATCTATCGTGTACCAAAATTGGGGATTTGGTCCATTTTTAGCGAATTTATGACGAAAATTCCTAAATTCTCTCTAGACCTATCTACTTCAACTTCTATCCGACCGATCTACTTATATCTACTTACACTTTAGTTAGTTCGTCTAAATAAGGTTCATTTTGATATGGCTATTCAAATCTAAATGCAATTTTGATGTATTATCGTTATAGTAATGAATGTAATTATTACTAATAGTACTATTATTGGAATTCAATTCGGATTCGTAGAATTTAAGTAAATTTTACAAAAAAATACTCATTTCTTCAGAAAACTATCCAGCCCAACCAGGGAAAAAAATCAATAATTGTTTATCAACACTAATAATGTAATATAGAGGATTAAAATACGGTATATTATAATAATTTAACAATTATTGTAATAATTAATATTAATACACCACTTCCCTTCACCTGAAAGGCAATGCTCCAGGCTCCTCCACTTCAACTACATCCGCATGTCTGGATAATCAGTTAATCCTCGTCCACATCTTCGTGTAATTCAAATTTGCTTTAGGAGACGTCAGGTAAGTTCATGCATCTATCGCCGATGAAGTTGATACAGGAAGAGGAGCGTCTGAGGATTGCCTTTTTGCAACTGCATGGCCCAGCGCACTCACTCGAATACACCCATATGATATAAGGATCATTGCTGAATATCTGGGATGTGAGACTAAGTTCAATTGTTATACATCCTCTGTTGTGGCGGATCTAGTTGATGATGTGACGCCAAGTTTAAAATTGTTTTTTCACACGTTTATTTTGACGCATGGCTAATTTTGTTCTGAATAAATTACTTTTCAAGTTCAATTGGTGCAAGTCAGTGACTTTTCATTTCTTACATTTTAATAAATTTGGTATCCCTCTTTGTTTGAGGAAGTGTGGGTCTGGATAGAGTAATAAGCGAAAGAAGGTTCGTTCGTCGTTCGTTTACGAGAACATTAAAGACATTCGAGGACGAATTCAATGTAGATGGGCGAAATTCGGAATTGCTTGCACCAATATTTGTTCAACTAGACCAACACGCCTATGAGATGTTCGAGTTGGACAAAACGATTCTAGACCTTTTGCTACTTGCTAGGACATTTCGACGACTGACGAGGCTCTTGACGAAGAAGCAGTCCAAACGGATGAGTACAATTTGAAATATATAACTTGTCGTAATAATCTTGAAAAACTTGGAAAAGAAATTGATATAGCTTGCAGTACGTATTCAGATGCCCCTCAATCAATAAGCAAAAGAGGAAGCAGGAATGTTAGGTTACCAAAGATTGAACCAGTCAAGTACAACGGAGATTTGAAGGGATGGCTTCAATTTTGGGGGCAGTTTCACAAAATAGATGAAGACCTAACGATAGATAACGATGATAAAATGCAACATTTACTTTTATACACGATCCCTGGTTCATAAGCAAGAAATACAATTAAAAATGTCCACTCTCAGGTGATAATTACCAAAAGGAACTAAAGCATTTGAAAAGTAGGTGTGCTAAGGATGAAAGTATAATAGAAGTTTATGTTAGGGAGCTGTTGCAACTAGTCATTAAACAAGCTACCTCATTTGGTAATCGTATGCTTCTCTCTACCCTGTATGATAGCGTTGAAATTAACTCCGCAGCCCAGTCAGATGATCTAGTGAGCTTCAGACAATACAATTCATTTCTAGAGGTCCTAAGGGTTCTTCATCTCAATTTTTAGGTATATTGGTTGAATAACAAAGAAATTTGCTCCGGAGCTCAACCATCTGATCTAGGTAGTTTCAGGCTTTACGATTCGTTTTTACATGTCCCAAGAAGCTTCCCATTTCAAATTTCAGCTTCATAGGTTTATTAGAAAAAAATTAGCTCCGGATCTAACTCAGCTGAACTGGAGGGTTCCAGACTCGATGCGGTTCGTTTCTAGACGTCCCAAGGGACCTCCATTTCAAATTTCAGCTTCATAGCTTGGAGGGCAAAGAACTTAGATCCAGAACTCTCTCAGATGATCTGAGGGCTTCAGACTTCATGATTCGTTTCTAGATGCAACATGGGGCCTCCATTCCTTATTTCGGCTTCATAAGTTGAATAGCATATAACATAGCTCCGAATCTCACTCAGCTGATCCAGTGGGCTCTGGACTTCATGGTTCGTTTCTAGAAGTCGGACGTCCCACGAGTTCTCCATTAATTTAAAATTTCAGCTTTATACGTTCAATAGCAAAGAAATTAGATTCTCCGTGCAGCTACTTTTGCCTCGTTTTTTCGTGGCAGTTTTCACTTTTAGGTCCCAGTAAAAGCGTTTTCCATGCTGAAATAACTAGTCCCAGAGTACTGCCCTGTATCACCCCATATTTAACTGATTTCATTCTCACTGGATGTCCCACAATATTCACGTATTGGCATCGGTCAGAAAGGTAACTTGCGAACCACCGAAGGCTACTATTCTTTATTACTCCCACCTCTTCCAGACGATTGTGAGGTATAGTCCTGTCTATATATTCAAATGCTTTCTTCAAAACTAAAATCACCAAGGCTCTCTTCAACTTAGCATTCCTCGAACTGTACATAAACCCAATGAGTGAGATGAATTAGAGCATCCTCAACTCTCCGGAACTCCCAAAGTCCAAACTGCGCCGGGCTCAGAAGCTATTTGACTCCAGATACTGGACCAAGTTCGGAAACCTTAGCTCCGGAACTCACTCAGCAGATCTGGGGGGGGGGGGGGGGGGGGGGCCTCTAGACTTCATGATTCGTTTCTAAACGTCTCAAGAGTTCTCCGTTTCAAATTTCAGTTTCAAAGGTTTAATAGCAAAGAATTTAGATCCGCCGTGCCGTTACTCTAGTCTCGTTTTTTTCTTGATAATATGTTGTAACGAAAAACACACTTTGTGTCCAGGTAAAAGCGGTTCCACGCTAAAACATTATTCGAGGCCTTTCCTACCCACAAAAAAATGTTTCAATCAAGCGTACCTACTTTTTTCGTCTGTAATATTATGTTAGTTGACAGTCAAGAAGCTAGGTACCTACAATAATTATTATGACAATTTTTCTTTTGACATGAATATGTCTAGACGTGGGGGTCTATCTGTGAAAATGTAACACGAAAATAATGCAACTTTTCTATTTCGGTCG
Organism: Adelphocoris suturalis; assembly: GCA_030762985.1. NCBI lineage: Eukaryota > Metazoa > Arthropoda > Insecta > Hemiptera > Miridae > Adelphocoris > Adelphocoris suturalis. The sequence continues at coordinate 98,879,407 of CM061040.1, forward strand.
ATTTATACGCACAACCAACCCGTTGGTAGGGAAATGTAACTTCCGCAATTTTCATCGCACAGAAATCGTTCGCCACTCGTTGGAAAGCTCTTGATTTATGTGAAAAATGTACACATCTCAAGCTACCATTGCCCCCTCCTTACGCCCCTGTCTACATTCCTAAACTAATTTGATCGCAACAAAATTTTTGTTAGGCAGAAACATGAAAGCATAGGTTTCTTTAAACAATTTCCAACACGACCTTTCTATTTCTATTGATTTTCGCGTACAACCATTGCGTTACTAGCGAAATGTAGCTCCCTTAGTTTTCATAGCAGGAATATCGTTCGCCACTTTTTGGAATGCTTTCATTTTATCACAACATCTCATGATCCCTAAGCCATCAAGCCATCGTAGTGTCAAGAAAAGCTGATTTATTACGGCCAAACTTTTTTTTTCGATATTTTTTAAAAGTCCTGATTTTCTAGTATATTGTACCCATTGGTAATACAAGCTAGGAGCCAAATTTTCAGACCTCTTCTTCGCCCAGCCTTTTCTCTACAACTGTCCGAAGTTTAGGGGTGTGCGCCAAACACTAACTTTTGTTTTAATTGCTCAACCGTTATTGTGCCCAAAAAAATGAGTAAGGTGGCCAATTCTTATGGTAAATCGTCTGCTCTTTCTGGTAGTCATGTCTACATTTACAAAAAACTTAAGCTTCCTCATGAAAACTCAAAATAAAAACTTCTTTTTCACATTTCATCAATTTGGCATTTTTTGAAAAAAATTGTTTTGATCTTAAATCATACCTACCAGTATGTAGAATACGAGGTTAGGAGGACGTAATGGGCCGACAAACGGTTTGTCGCCAGTGGTACTTAATGTACGGCCTGAACTCCCAAAAAACGTAAGCTTTCCCATGAAAACTCCACATTTCATCAATTTCGCATTTTTCGAAAAAAAAAAAAAAAATGTATATATATATTTTGATCTTAAATGATACCTATCAGTATGTAGAATACGAGGTTAAGAGGACGTAGTGGTCCCGACAAACCGTTTGACGCCAGCAGTACAAAATGTACGGCCTGTACTGCCTAAATAAAATAAAAATTGAGTTTTCATTATAAAGTCCCCAGTTTATCAAATTTGCTTAGAACTAACTTCACATTTGACGGCACATCAGATAGGAGCAAATTTTATCATGAAAATTCAATTTTTCTTTCATTTTGGTAGTACAGGCCGTACATTAAGTACCGCTGGCGTCAAACCGTTTGCCGGTCCATTACGTCCTCTTAACCTCGTATTCTACATACTGATAGGTATGATTTAAGATCAGAAAAATTTTATCCAAAAAATGCGAAATTGATGAAATGTGCAAAAGAAGTTTTATTTTGAGTTTTCATGGGGAAGCTTACGTTTTTTGGGAGTACAGGCCGTACATTAAGTACCACTGGCGACAAACCGTTTGTCGGCCCATTACGTCCTCCTAACCTCGTATTTTACATACTAGTAGGTATGATTTAAGATCAAAAATTTTTTTCAAAAAATGCCAAATTGATGAAATGTGAAAAAGAAGTTTTTATTTTGAGTTTTCATGAGGAAGCTTAAGTTTTTTGTAAATGTAGACATGACTACCAAAAAGAGCAGACGATTTACCATAAGAATTGGCCACCTTACTTATTTTTTTGGGCACAATAACGGTTGAGCAATTAAAACAAAAGTTAGTGTTTGGCGCACACCCCTAAACTTCGGACAGTTGTAGAGAAAAGGCTGGGCGAAGAAGAGGTCTGAAAATTTGGCTCCTAGCTTGTATTACCAAAGGGTACAGCATACTAGAAAATAAGGACTTTTAAAAAATATCGAAAAAAAAAGTTTGGCCGTTCGCGTGTAATGACCCATAAACTAATAATGCTAAGTAACCATAATAAAATAATAATGTGATAAGAAAGCACTAGGTACACATTGTAGGTATACTACTGAGTAGAAGGTACTTTAAGCAGTAGATACTAGACGATGCATAGGCTACTGATCAGCTGATGGGCTCCTGAAGCTGATGATTTCTATCGTATTTAATCTCTGAAGCTGAAATTAAGGGACGATTGAAATGATTGGCACATTCCTACTCAGCTGAGTGAGCTAAATTCTCTCCTGTTACCCCTAGGAAGTTGAAATTTGATAGGGATACTTCCTGGGACATTAGGAGAGGATTGAAATGATTGGCTCATCACTGATCAGCTGAGTAAGCTAAATTTTCTCATATTCATTCTAGGAAGTTGAAATTAAATATGGAGACTCTCTGGGACACTAACAGACAATTGAATTGACTGGGTATTTTCTGATCAGCTGACTGAGCTAACTTAATAGACACATTTTTAACTTGAGACTAGAAATTCATATTTCTCAGGGGGAAAAAAAGACATATCCATGTACCGATTTATCTGCATGTAGTGTATATACTTTCTCATGATTTAGCTTTCCACAGAAAGTACAAACAAACGAAACACCCCAGTTCTCTTAAAAAATGTACTTATAGAAAAAATCGGGCTTCTCCATGTTTTCTTCTGATTTTTATTTTCTTCAGACTCCACAGACAGGCACCCCATAAACGCTTTCCACGTTTGACTTCGATATCTCAAAAATTGTGGAAGCAAATTAGTGGGGTGGGGGTTACTTCTTTTGAGAAAAATGTTCAAATTTCATTGTGTTTTGGCTCAAATCAAAGCTTGATATCGCTGGTCTTTCTCAGCATTTGAGATAAAACAAAAAGAACAGGGTGCATCCCATCTGGTACCTAATCATGAGATATAATGTGAACTTTGTCTGATTGATCTGAGATCTTTGACATCTACAGGAGAAAGTGATCCCTTAATTCTTTTGAGGTGTGTATTTAGTAGTCGTAGGTATTCTTCTAGGAAATTTTGCGCTGATTACAATTATACCATTACTTCAAAGATTTAAGATAGAAATTTCCACCTTAAAATACATTTATTTTTTGTGAGGCACGTACTAAGGCAATCAAAATATTAATTTTTGAAGATCTGATTTTGTCAACCACAACTGAACGGCTCAACCCACAAAAATCGTTTTGGTACCTTTAGTTTTGTAACATTAAGTTCGATCCACGTTTGACGAGTAAAGTAGTTCTTCATATTGGGAGTTTCCTTATTTACGAACTTGTTTACCGGTGCAACGTCGGTCGTTAGGGCAGTCTGAGCTGACGACGTAAGGAGGAGGTTCGAAGGAATTTACTATAGCCTAAATGGTAAACCGGAACTTCGTGATAATTTCGCAAAAACTCGTATTGGAATCGGTCAAGCCTTTTGAACGTGATCGGAGGATAGGGATTGACTCATGTGTCCCTGGCCCATAGACGGGCCCACTCACTATAGTAACTCTACGCACAGTAGTAAATGGAGTTAAATCATAAGAGTAAAAAACCAATTTAGATCTGTTAGATAGATATATTCTATAACTCATGGATGCCTAACCTGAATTTGGAATTTGGTTTAGTTTAGAACTAAAATATCAATCAATTAGCTAACATGATGATTAATAATCAGAAGAAGTACTAAGTTGCAGCATTTAAGATCTTTTGTGCAACATCAAAGTCGGCACTAGAAACTTTTTTATGCTCACAAATTGTTATAAGGCGACAGTAAAACGGGAAACGACTTGAGCTATAAAACTAGTCGCAGGGGTTGCCTCTCGAACCATGCTGAACCCACTAGCTAAAAACGCTACATTCATCTGCTCTTCTTCACTTTTTACTATAATACTCCACCATGATTTATATGAGGTACACGGAATTACTTTGATCAGTGTTGACATCAATATTTGAATTCGGATGTCAATGGAGCTAACCGAAACGGTTTCTTCCCATCGAAATTGAAACCGTTTTCAACATTGGGTGTGATGATTGCGAACGTCAAGATGTTCAATATCTATAACAGGTAATACACAAGCAGACAACAGCTGGTTTTAAAGTGTTTTTTCTAAGTTTTTAATTAACTGTTGAAATAAAAAAATAACAACAACCAAATTACTCGGTAACAAAAAAAGCATTCTGGTATTTTTCACTTACATCATTCAGTTCAAGTAACTCTAACCAGTAGAATCAGCGCTTGTATGAAATTAAATACGTAAACGTTTAAATAGGAACCTTGAAAGCTAGACGGGGGGTTTCATTACGGAAATTGGTTTCATAAGTCTCATATACCCATTTTTCACCCATAGATGTGGGGTAATCGGGTTGGCGAGATGTTTGAATCAACTAAGGATTAAACCGAACCTTTGTGCCGAATTTCAGATTTTTTCAATGCTTCTGGGCCATTATAGGAGGTTTTTGCCGTTTCTCAGGCATTCTGGACCTTAGTGCGGCACCGGCGTACACTGGTTCCTAACGACGAAAAACGGGAGAAAAGTCTGCAATTAGTAAAGTTCGCCTCAAATAGTTTTTTCCCACATTGGTAATGAAGGTATAGATTTCTCTTGAAGGAAAACTGGTGAATAACATCTAAATTTTCCAAGAATTGCGTAAAATTAGTCCGAAAATAGAAAAAAAAAATCAAGTGCGACCCATGATTTTCAATGATTATTTACGCCGAACCCCGAACGCGTAACTAAAATACTTTACGTGTTAGTTTACGCGACTTATTTAACAACCAAGAACATCAGGTCAGTTTTCCACCCAGTCAATATTGTTTTCAGTGTGAAAAAAATGTACTGGTAAATAAATACATGTTGGTTCACAGCACACACGATCCTCCGATTAATTAATTAATTTAAAAAAAAAAGTTTAGACAAGATGCAGGCCGAAAAGTTCATGAAAAAAGTTTATTAAAAAGTAGTAGGTATGCATATTGTGGTGTATTGGCAACGTTGGTTGCCAACTGATTGTTAACTGCGTCCGCTATTTGTAACTCTCTCTCAAGTGATATGAATTATATGATAAATGAACGCAACGTTTCCTTGCTTTAATTATTAAATTCTGCCTCGATACGCTACATTGACGACGAGGATTAGTGGATCGTGATTAGTTTTGACGCGTTGAATAGTGCAAAAAACCTTCGGTGGTTGTTCGCGCAAATATGACGCGCAAAAAAACTTTGTTTTTCGCCGGATACGGTCCCTAAGGTTGCGGCGGTTACGCACGTGCAGCATGTCGGGAACGTCGGCACATTGCCCACTTTTTCGCTATTGAAAAATGAATGGAGAATTTCCAAACCGAGAATGATAAACTTCATCGTGGCAAATAAACATTACGGATGTCAAGACGAAACGGACCTTGTTTCTAAATTCCCTAGATGAAGAGGGTTATCGCCAACCTGAGTGTTCCATCTGAGCCAGAAGCGACAACGTATGACGAGTTGATACCGTTTTTTGGTTCGCATTTTTCACCGGCAGCGTCGATTTTTTCTGCTCGGTACATGTTTGTGAACGCCGTTCGTGAACCGGACGAATCTTCGAACGAGTAGCTGGCCCGACTACGTTCGCTTGAAGGTCCGTGCAAGTTCAACGACTTGGAGGAAGAACTTCTTGACCGTTTTGTACTCGGTATGTCGAAGGGTCCAGTCAAGAACGGGCTGTTTGAGGAAGACAGACTCACTCTAATGTTGGATAAGGCGATGAGCGGTGACGTTGGCGGTGATGATATGGGAAAGAGGCGGCAGCACGTCAGTATACTATGTCGACTGGAAGTTCGGCAGCGAGAGTGAAGATGGAGCCAGTCAATCGAACATACAGCTTCCGAAATGGTGCCAGTGGAGGAGCCAAGATTCAGAAATCCTGTGGTGGTGGCCGTCATACTTAGAGTTGTTGGTACAAGGACGTGGTATGCGATTTGTGTAAAGGAAATAATCTAAAACGAGTATGTAAAAAAAATGGATAAAAGTAAACCAGTCGATAGGTAGGCAGAATTATAATGATACTAAAGAGTTTGTACAACGTATTAATTACGTGGCAGATGATGATCTGGAAGAGGAGTCATTTTTCGCATCTCTGAAAATGTTTCAATTAAACCATTCACTACCAAAGTTGAAATTGATGGTGTTGAGTGTAAATTTGAAATTGACACAGGTTGTGGCTCAACAATAATACCGTTCGCTTTGTATCAAAAGTACTTAGGGTATTGTGACTGACTTGAAACCTTCAGATGGGATATTTTTTTCATATTTTAACGTAAAAAGCAAAACATTAGGGGTAGTTAACTTGAACGTAGTATTTGAAGGTAAGCAAATGGGTCGACTGCCAGTTATGTAGTTGACGCTAATAATCCGCCGCTGTTGGGGCGAGAATGGTTTAGTGAACTAGGATTCCAGTTAAAGAATTCAGTAAAAAGTGACTACTGTTTTTACAATGAAGGTAGTGATGGGAATATGTTGGCTTATTTAAAAAATAAATGTAAGAAAGTTTTATTCTTAGCAGGTAGGACTATTTAATAAGGGTAGAGCGCATTTAGAATTGAAACCAGGTTCTGAGCCTAAATTCTTTAGGCCAAGGCCTATACCGATTGCCTTGAGAGGAGTGGAACGGAAAATTGATAGGTTGGTCAAGCAGGGAATATTGGAGCCTTTTCATTATTCTCCTTATGGTACACCTATTGTTCCCATATTGAAAACGGGAGGCGAGCAGATAAGAATCTGTGGGGACTACAAAATTTCGATAAATGATCATTTAATTATTGAGGCGATTGAGGCGTACACTACCAAAAACATTACTGCAGCTAGTACTATCAAGTTTCTACGGGAGTCATTTGCTGGGTTTGGTCTGCCGGAGATAATGGTAACTGACAATAATTTCTGCATTCACATCAGACGAATTCCAAGCATTTTTTTAGTTTGAATGGGGTTCTCTTCAAATCAGGTGCCCCGTTTAACCCCAGGACGAACGGTGTAGCAAAGAATGCGGTACTCAGTGAAGAGGGGTATTTTTACAGCTGTAGGGAAGGTACATGAGAATGAAGCTCTGGATATGTTGTTGCAAAGGTTCTTGTTGGACTATCGAAACACAAAACAACGCCCTCACTGGTATTTCTCCAGCGGAAGCGTTGTTGGGTAGGAGCTTAAGGAGTAGGCTGGATCTGATAAGACCACCAACGGTGGCAGTTCACGTAGAGCAGGGTAAGCAGATTCAGGGTCATGGCGGAGTTGATGGTTCAGTTTGGGAGGTAAACCAACTTTTGTGGGCCAAGAATTATCGGAAGGGGGAGAATCCATGGATAGAGGGGACTGTGGAAAGAATTTTGGTGCCTAGGAGATTAAAGGTATTGATTTCCAGCTTAGGTCTTTCCCGGATTCGGCACAGTCACCACGCGAGAGAAAGGGTTGTTTTACCTGTCACAAGTCGCATAAAATCCTCCTTATACTGGCCCAGTAGGCACGCCAACACGTTCATCTCCAATTGGGGTACAGTCCACCTCGAGTTCCTCACGTGGGCGTAGTTTGCTGGTCATAATAATTCTAGTCAGCACGTTACTAATCAATCGGTTGCCAGCACTCTGGCTGCTGATACACCCAAGTCTAGTCGAGCAACAGGTGGGCAATAGCCTCAGCCTGTTTGCACTCGTATGGGTAGGAAAGTTAAAAAAACTCGGAGGTTTATAGAAGAGTATTGACGGTTTTGTATGTAGAATTGTTATGTATTTATAATAAATTACTACCTACTAATTGATGGTTATTATTTGAGCATCAGGCACTTATACAACAAGTTCCGACGGATTGCTTATTTGAAAAGATAGTGTTTAAAATTTATATTGTGATACGTCTAAGTGTAGTTTCTGTTGTACTGATAAGATAAGTCTAGATGTAATTCTAATGAACTGTTACAAATAGTGTACAAGTATTTTGAGAATTGAAAAATATAAAGGGACATGTATTTTTCAATTGGGGGAAGTACTGTGATGTATTGGCAACATTGGTTGCCAACTGATTGTAAACGGCGTCCGCTATTTGTGACTCTCTCTCAAGTGATGTGAATTATATGATAAATGAACGCCACGTTTCCGTGCTTTAATGATTTAATTCTGCCTCAATACGCTACACATATAGATACCATCACTGGACCGTATATTTCTCTCATTTTAGTCAATTTTAATAGAAAATGAAGCTATTGCTATGGCTCGGAAAATTAAAAAATCAAAATTTTTGAAAATTTTCTCCATTGCAATCCGTTTTGAGGCATCCTGAAACGATTCCTGAAGTTTGCGCTTTTTGGTATGTATACAGGGTGGAACCGGATAAGTGACGAACATTTTCTTCGGTTAATCTGCATCAAAAATGTAGTAAAATCCCGCCAACCGCATATTTTTATCTCAATCCGTACTCACGAAATCATTTTTAAAGGTTTTTTTCAGAAAAACTGTCCTTTTCCCCTTTAAACTCAAATTTCTCCACTTTACCTCATTTAATTTCAACTTTTGACCTCATTTTCGGAATTAGCGTAAAATTTCCTATAAGAACAGTGCACTTAGGTTCTTAAAAAGTACCATCCAAATACCTTCACGTCAGTTCAAACATGGTCGAAAAAAAAAGAAAAAAAACCTGGAAACTGGCAAATCTCATGATAACTGTTTCATTCAATACGCTTTCGAATGGTATGGTCCATTTTATTTTTACTTCGTTATAAAGGGGAGAAAATTATTTTTTAATGGTGAGAAACGTGGGTTTATCGATGAAATCTAGGGTTTTCTTGAAAAATGACCTTCTATGAACCTACGAGTGTTGGGTCGGTTTCTACGTATTTTTTCACGCTGAATCGAGTAGGAACACTAGCATATCTACAACTACGTTATTACCGAGTTTTACACTTTAATTAACAAGTTTCAATCCATAACAGACATAACCGACCTCAGACTCGTAGGTTCATAAAGGATCATATTTTAGGAAAACAATAGACTTCATTGTAAAACCCACATTTTTCAACATAAAAACCTAATTTTCTTCCCTAAATAACGAAGTAAAATTACAAATGACTATAACGTTAGAAAGCGTATTGAATGAAAAGTTTTCATGGGATTTGCAAATTTCCAGGATTTTTTCTGGGAGAGTAGTAAAGTTTTAAAGATTTTCACAAATCTAATTTTTTCAAAATCGTCCAAGTTTGAGCTGATGAGAAGGTCTTTGGGTGGTCCTTTTTAAGAACTCAAGTACATTATTCTTATAGGAAGTTTAACGCTGATACGGAAATAATGAGGTCAAAAGTTTAACCTAAATGAGGTAAAGTGGAGAAATTGGAGTTAAAAAGAAATACATACGGTTTTCCTGGAAATACCTTTAAAAAATCATATCTCGAGTATGGATTGAAATAAAACTACGTGGTTGGTGGCATTTCACTGCATTTTGATGCAGATTAACCGCAAAAATCTTCGTCACGCATCCCTTGCCACCCTGTATATATATATATATATACATATATATATATATATATATATATATATATGTCATTCCAGACGATATTGCTCCTTAGGATTGAGATAAAAACCCCGTGCTTGCGCCAAAAATCAAGCTTTCCAAATGAAAGGATGAGTTCGTTGGCCAACAATTTTTGAGCACATTCAATTCAAATCACATTCAAGTTTCAAAAAATATACTTAAAAAAATCACTAAAAATGGCTAAAAACGGCCAAAAAACAAATTTATAATTTTTAGTAGAGTTTTAGTCAAAACAAAATTATCACTAGTTCACTTTGACATTAAAAAATGGTTGCACAAAATTATGCTGAGAAACGTACTTAAATGTCATAGTTATTTGCTGAAAAATATATATTATACAAACTGCAAAAAAAAACCGAAAATCCCAAATCTCTTTTGAATTACCGAATTTCATTTAGTACGTGGTTCTTGCCATGAAATTAGTTTTTAACAATTTCTTTCTATTGAAATTGCTCAAATTTCAATACAATTTTACATATTATAATACGATAGATTATTTAAGAAAATTCGCTCATACGATTATGCTGCATGACTGGAACTTTTTCTCTTCAGGGGGCATTTGAGCACTTTACGTACTGGTCCACCTGGACTCTTTCTTTGACGCACCATAATCACATTCATTAATTGATCTCATTCATCGAACTAACCTTTTGTTACAAACTGGGAAATTGTCACTCAACGTAGCACACCTCTATGTACAAAGTTTGGTCTTTATAATTTTAGCATGGGAGATGCTATTTCTCGTGAGGGACACGTTCTGGATCTGTCATAGGTATATTTTATTGGCAAATTACCCTCTGTAACTTGCAAGGTAACAGTAACACAATTTGATAGTCTTCAACTCGTGGCTCATTCTGAGTAACGCAAAACGACACGATTTTAGCTCATAGCCATGAAGAACTTCTAAAACTTCCGTGAAGCCTACAAGAGCCGTCACGGTAACTGCAGACATTATTACCGTTCTATGCATTGTGACCTTTTTTGTGTACTATTCAGCGATTATTTCAATCAGCTACCATAGCCACGAGACCATAGTCATTCATGTCTCCCTTTAAATTAACATTGTAACCTCCCATATTCACCAGCATTTCTAGTTCGATAGGGACTGCTGCGTCTTATTTACAACAAGACGTTGTCACATATACGTATTGACACAGTCGTCACGGTGAGCTGAAGATAGCCATTGCTGACAAATTCATCTCATCCACACCCGTGGTCACATATACGTCCCACATAAGCCATTTTGAGCGCTCCCATAGTAGTCTGTCCCTCAAGCAGCTATTTTGTGGCCAGACGTCTCCCACCTTCAGTGGTAGTATCTTTCTGCAATATAAGTGACCTTCCGGTAACATTTTTCTAGCCACGAACCCTTGAGTAATAATTTACATCCCGTAGTTCCTAGGACCCCGATTACATAATAGTGGCAGCAGTGGGATCTTGATTACATCCTGTCCTGTACAGTCATTTTATTCCGTGTTTAGCTTCACTTTTAGTCACTTTTCCCCCTTGTCCCCTCGCCAGGAACCAGCTTACAATAACGTTATACATTACGATAATTTACGAAAATTTGCTCATACGATCATGCTGCATGACTGGAACTATTGCTTTACCCAATAGATGGATTACCCTTTAGATTTCTCGTATTTAAAAGAAGAACCAGAGTTTTGTGAGAGACATTATTGAAATGAACTAAAATCCAGCCAAAAGGGATCAAAAAGCCAGTTTTCTTCCAGTAGGATAATTAACATCCGTATCACATTTTCCACACCCACGCTTACCATAATGGTGCCATGTTGTTAATATTAACAAGATGGCCGAGAATAACCAATACATAACCTTCTTCTCTGTCTCGGGAGGAGAATCCTTCTTTGAAAGTACTCTGAATAATGAATAGAAATGGTCTAATTTTCTTTCGGTCTCCTCCCAAGGATCCCTCCATCGTTTTTTCACCGCATATTTGCGTTTAGGATTGTGGGAATAATCTCAACTCCCTCTAATCTACAAAGAGATAAGAGGAAAATAACTTTTTCCATAAAATAAATTTTTCGCCGAGCAAGCGGGGAGTTATCTACTGCATCTGGTTATCAATAATGTAACAATCAATAATGTAATGCAACACACAGGTCTTTTAATTTTTGAAATTCATTTGCATTTGAGTTAAAGATAGCATTTTGTTATTTGACCATATAATATCAAATTTCAAGTTTCGCAATCGCCAATATTTGAAAGTAGGCACAATCAAAAGAACGAGACGTGCTTTTAAACATTACATAATTAAACATCATTAACATATATACGTTAACTCGTCTCGTTAATTATGTCAAATGAACGTACAGAATTGAGTTTAACATCCCTTTAAGCTATACTCAATATCTTCTTAAAAATGAAATAATTTCGAATTTACGGTACGGATACAGATGGACTGAACCACCTAGCTGGAATATATAAGCTTGTCAGTTTCGAAGATTGTACAATCTGGGTGGAACGTTCGATAAATGACTCGCCATCAGTATCGACGTATGACGGAAGCTGTTTTGTTGAGGGTATACTGATTGATGTTGAAAAAATCACACCAGTTTGATGTTATCGGATTATTTTGCAGTTGGTTGGTGGTCATTAGCTCACACGGTTGTTTCGATGTATAACGATGTTTTGATGTTTTTGATGCTTGACACCTCCGTGGTTTGCGATCTATCTATATTACAATTATTTTTTTATTTATCTATTTTTGCTATTATTTATTCCAATTGACTGAACAATGCAGCGGTAGGTTCCAGGTGAGGGTGGTTTTAATCATTGCACCAAAGTTACGTACAGAAGAAAAATATGGAATGATTTTAATAATAAATAATAAGGGTAGGTGGGAGAGAGCTGGTAGAAATGTGCTGTTAATAGATTACAATCGCTTGACTTTTTTTGGGGTTCAGGATGAGGCCATTGCTTAAAAAACAGCTGTGAATTGAGGAGAGGTCGTTATTAACAAGAGTAATGGAATGAGAGAGTGAAGAAATATCAGTGGGGCTGGGACTTTGTCTGTAAATTTGGGTATCATCTGTGTTTTGTATAGAACCCAAGAGCAGGTTATACCGGATAGCTGAATGTTTGAAGAGCAAATCAGTGAAAATAAATCAAAGAACGAATTGGCAAAGAGATTTCAATAGGTAAGATGGAGGAACGGAACTTACTTGAGTGCTTCCATGGACTCGACGGGAAGGGCCCTTCCTGCTGTAGTTTCTCCAGAAATATGATGATGACCGACCAGATTTGATGTGTGGAACCGCTTTTACCCACGATTAGCAATTTTTAATGATATTGCACGAGGTATATAATGATATTTATATCGGAGCGCACGGAGTTTTGTTGGTGGAGACAGCACGACGATGCAACTGAAGAGAAGCTGGCCGGAGCGCACAGAATAGAGATGGTGGGGGGAGGGGGGACAACTTGAAATCTCTTCACTGTTTATCAAAGTAATGACAAGGTCCAAACAATCTGCATATACAGAAAATAAACAATTTTAATAATACGGGGCATGTCATTAATGAAAGTGGAAAATAAAAATGAAGCTAAAACTGAACCTTGGGGAACACCATATGGGAAGGAGTTTGGAGGACGACCCATTCAGGGACTCAGAATGAGTGCGCTTAGCACCATTTCTTCACCAGCATCATAGAGCATGGACGTGAAGAAAAATTAAAGAATTTGGCCAGTTTTCCATAAGATGAGAATGGTTTATGGATCCAAAGGCATTCGTGAGGTCCAATAAGACGTGGATCGTAGACAGATCCTCAATAGCACCCCTCATGTCCTCAGCTATTTTTATCAACACTGATTCACAAATATGACGTGGTATAAAGCCAGACTGACGTGTAGTGAATAAATTACGTCAAATACAAAGGCGGACATCTGTTCGAGAAAATCGTGCTCAAATGCTTTTGATCCTGCTGGGAAGATGCTGATAGGCCTTAAGTCCTCAATCAGCTCGACAGAGGACTTTTTTGGGGTGGGTATAACTTGCGCATTCTTCCATACACTAGGAAAACTGGAACTAGTAATGGCTAAGTTAAAATTATGAAGGAAATGTGAGTGAGTCACGTTTAGGCTTTTAATTATTAGAGAAAGTGGAATAAGTTCAGATTCTTTGGCTTGAGATTGTATTCTATAAAATGCCTTGAATATAGCAGATAAGGCTAGACAGCTGAATGAAAAAGAGTCAGAGGAAGAAAGGAAAGCTATAATTTTCACAGAGGGGCAAGGAGATGAGCTGAAGTAGTCATTCAAGCGATCAGGACTCAAATGAATCTGTGGAGCAGCATGGGAACTTAGACCATTATTTTGATTCTAGACCACAGTTGCTTGACAGGCGAATCTGGAGACAGAAAGTTTTCAAAATATAATTGCTTAGCACGTCTAACAGCAGATTTAGCTTTGTTTCGGAGTTGTTTGAAAATTGTATAGTCACTATCAAGAATAAGCATCATCCCTGACTTTCAAAAGGGAGTGTATTGCAGGAGTAAATCAGGGGGTGCAAAGATGGTGAACTCTAACTTTTTCAAGGGGAGCGAGTGAATCAAGAATGGTTAGTAAGTTGTGGTTTAAGATACGGATCATATCGCTGACGTCCGCACAGTGCTTGACGAAATCACAATTAATAAAAACATCTACACTATACTAGCCTCACTGATCTCAGCATAACAATATTTAAGTAAGTAAAAACCTACCAACTAAAAATAACACAAATGTATAAATCGGTCAAATGGTTTTAATAATCATAAAAACTCCAAAACGGAATGTAGTCAATCTAGATGAAGGTAACGAAAAACGTCGAATCGGACATTCAGGAAACGGGAAAATTATGCTTGGAGTAATTTAAGTTAGCGCATGCGCAGAATGGAGTAATGATTTGAGAAAAGTGAAATTGGTAGGGGATAGTGTACGGCCAACCCCATACATTCCTAAAAATGTAATAAAAATCCAATAAAAACTAAAAATTAACCGGGTTCCTGGGATTACACTCTCGCGCATGCACAGGAGCAACTTATGTTGCAATCATCAGCTCCACCAAGGTCCACACGGCTTGCAACAATGGTGGCAACACCCATGAAGTCGACTCCAGGGTACCTCCAGACCTCCAGCACGGATCGGGCAGGGATGGAAGTTTGCCCTAAGACAAAACACTCCTCATCCACTACCTTTACCTTATGCTGGTGACCCGAAAGGACCAAGGAGACCGACCCACACTTAGGTTGGTTGACCACCAAACCACACCTGGCTAGCTGCTCAGCAAATGCGTTGAGGGCGATCTGCAAGCCCTCACGGGTTTTGGCGAATAGGATGACATCATCAGCAAAAGCCAATGCACCTACTCGCACCCCAGGGGCGAGATCAAACCATATTTCAGCTGGTAGCTTACCCAAGGCCGTATCAACGACCAGGTTGAAGAGGAGTGGCGACAGAGGATCCCCCTAGCGTACCCCGCACCCTATAACAACATCCCCTGACATCTCACCTCGTGCCTCGAGGACCTTTGTGGTACAGACAGGCAACATACTCAATTAAAAGAGCAGGGGCCTCGATACCACAAAGGCAATCAGTCAGGGCGAAGTGGCTAACTGTGTCAAAGGCCTTAGCTATGTCCAGAGCGGCAAGATGGAGCTGCCCTGGGACGGGCTGCCGTTTCTTGATACGGACCAGCAAAATGACAGTTTGAAGAACTGTTACATTCTCCACAGTTCCATCCGCTGGCTGAAATGCTCTGCATACGTCACCTATGATACCAGCCAGATGTAGAAGAGATTTGGAAGTAGAAATTGGACGGTAGCCTCCAGGCCCACTTTCCCCTTTCTTTGGAATCAAAAATGTCTGGGCACGGTTCAACGCTTTTGGGTGTCTTCCAGATAGTAGCAACAGGTTGAGGATGAGCAGCCTAACATTCTTTGGTGTTTTCATCCTAGCGTTGGGCAGAAATACTATCAGGTCCAGCAGATGTGGAGTTTTTGACACGGCACTTATGTGTGCCAGTATGCACATAATGCTGCGTAAGGAATCCCTGGTGGAAGCTGGGGGCACCACTGGCTCACCAGGGTTATGGCTGGGAGCACTCAAGAGTGGCTCCCAGTAGTCCACAAACGCCTGGAGAGGGGGTAACACTTTTTCATCCCCAGCTCCCTCCAGTACCTCTGCAGCCTCACGAGCTGGATGCTTGCTCCATAACTTCTGGACCCGCTGATATTCGCGCCTCCTTGCTTGTTTCGCTGCTTTGCGACCTCTAGGGACACCAATGTAGGCGGAACTCCTTCCTGGTGCCTCGCCACGGTTGCTTCCTCAACCTGCAAGAAGATCCTCTGCATATAGGCACGACTTCGTCCACCAAGCCATTTGGCCCCTCAACAGCCCACCTCACCAGATCCTGCAGGTAGGCACTCTCATAACCAACAATGTTGCCTACCTGCTCCCCGAGCCTGAACACTTCAGTCTTCAAATCTGAAAGAAGATCGGAGGTCACGGGGGAGGATTGTCCCACGTCTGCCGGAGATGCGGGAGAGGCCCCGCTGCTATTTGCCAGGATTGCATCCTGGACAAGCTGCTTGTAGTGGGGCCTCAGGCAAAGAGATTGAATGGCAGAAAGCGTGCGCATGGGAAAATGTTGCTGCAAATAAACATTGATTTGACGTACCCCGTTGCGCACAGCCTCTGCCTCTTCTACTGCCATTCGCCGCAAACCTCAGAAGCATACCTGGGCTGGTCTCGCTCTATACTAACTGCTGCATTGGCCTTTACAGGATGCTTCTGCTAGACGTCGGCCCCAAGGCCACGCTTGGAGCTAAAGGCTCTTTCACAATGGGCACATTGGTGGGCATTAATTGGGGGTGTGGAAGAGGAGGTGGGGTAAGCTGATGATGAAAAAGATGAGTGAGAGGATGGCCGACGCCCATGCCTGGAGCACCCCCGAGCGCCTCCCCTAGGACCCCGCTTGCCAATGGGCAGGCGGCGGTTATGAGGCTCCTGTTGATTTGTCTCCATAACGGGGGAAGCAGTTGTTAGGGACAGGAGGCCTATTGGCATGAGCCTCCCCCCTTATCGCCAGCGGGTCATTTTGCCACCCTCTGTTCACCCCGAGGGTGCCCGGGTTGCACCACGGGGGCGTATGAGCATGACTATGGTAGGGATATGAAGGAGCTCCGAAGAGATAAAAACTCCAACAGTTACCCTACCCCAGCAACCCAACACACACACACGCAGAAAGACACGGAACAAAATATGTTCAGAACGGTCTAAAAAGTAAAATAGGTACATGGGGAAATTTCACCTCTGTAAAAAACAACAACCGTATGATTTTTTAGAGACTAAAACTTTTCCATCTTTCAAAAGAGAAAACAATGCTTCTGCTGCCTATAGGTATACTTGGACGCTATTTATGAGATGAAATTCAACATCTGGGTACCAATACTTAACTCGCAGGTACCTCCACACGGGAAATGTTGATAAACTCGATTCCGCAAAGTTAGAATAAATTCCATTTGAATAATATCACCTGATTAATCACCTGATCATTATTGGCATTATAATTATCTGCTGATATTTACAAGACAATTTCAATTTTCAATGTCTTCTTGTCTCACTGTGTAGTGATCATTATAGGAATTTAGAGCTTGATTGGCTAATCAATAGATTCGATTGCAGTGCATGATTTCTCTGTGGCCTCGCAATGAGAAATCCGAAGTTTTTTTTATTTTTATCTTCTATGTTTTAGCCCTTAGGGAAGGCGACCCGTTCAACGTTCAGCGTTGCGGATGGTTGTAATCGATTCTATGGAATTATATTTATCATTGACAAGCAAATAGTCATTACTGTTACCTTGAAAGTTTTCGAGGTCTCGATTTTTTAATGTTTAGCTTTTTAATACAATTCTCTCATTACCTTCGGGTTGATAAAAATTGATGCCGAGCTTTGAGAACCATCTAGACCCCAAATGTGATTTTTCACCCAAGTTTCATAAAGTTTGGTCTAGTACCTAATTACGGAGAAAAGCCGCGGACGGCGGAAAGATGGTTTTTTTTCGATTTTTGGATTCTACGCATCTTGAAACGTAAAACAACAAATTTTCAGGGGGAGTTAGAAAAAAAATTTATTGATCGATTGCAAAGGTTAGTTATTGGAATTACCTAATAACCCAAAAATTGTTGGTGATTTTGGACGAGGAACGAAATGAGCTACTCATTAAACAGGCTCGGCTTGCCATGGGGCTTTATTTAGGTATTTTATCCTTTTACATGAATGACAATAGGTGTTTCGTAAAAGGTTAAGGCGATGCTAATTTTAAAGAATGAATAAAAAGATAGAACTATTCCATTAGCCAAAACTTTTACATTTTTTAATACAAACAGGCAGTTCAAATTGACAAGGTACTGAACCACCCACATCAATTGAGTAAACTCTGAAGCCAGGTAATTTCGCTCTGAACAATAGCTCCTCTCCTACAATTTGAAACGCAGCGTCTTTGAAACTCGTACAAATGGCAAGGTACATAGCCACGATGATCAGCTGATCAGGCGCTAAGCCTAATTTCTTCCTTAATCAACCTACGATGATGAAAATTTAAACGCATTTTCTATCAGGGGGTCCTCATTCCAGCGCACTAGCACCCGTTGTATTTGAATCAACAGACGTTCCTGCTAGTGTATATTATAAAAGTAAATTGGTTTCATTGGTCTCAAAAAATGTACCGATGTTGCACCGATTTCCACGCGGGTGAGCGCAAATTGACAAGCAAGTTCCAGGGATGGTTTTGGGCTATATTAAAATCCTCTAGACTTACTCCTTCATTGAGACTCGGCTTTCCCTAACGACTTCCCTCGGGTAAACAACTTTTTAATTTTGGAAAATCGGGAAATGCATGGATGCGTGGATGGGAGAACTTTCGATAACAGATTCAATGATACTTAAACGGTTTTGTTGGGTTGAGCCGAGCATTTTTCATTCATAGAGATAGAACTTCATAACTGATATTAAATACGCCTCATTAACTGCAGCAATGTTGGTCGGGGAGAGTGTTAACGTAACTACAGTATTATATATAGAGTATGAAACGGGTAGCTGTACGCTTGGTTGAAAAATTAATTAGGTACCTGCAAATTGAAACTTGATAACTGAAATTTTAATTGAAGCCTTTTAGGGACTGCCAGATAACAATGACAAGTACACTTTACAAATAGCACAAGGTGCTATGTTAGTACCATAAATTGCCCGTAACGGAGCACGGGAACACAGCTAGATATCAAACCTGGCTCAGCCATCTTGCGTTTGTTACTTAGTGAATGTGAATTCCTTGCTTCATATAAATGCTCAACAATACTATATCTATCCCAAAAACTCAGTAATTTTGAATTACCAGTTGAACAGTAATCCAAAATTCTGATCGGGGGAGACATTGAAAATGAATGAGGACTCAGTGATTAAGAGGTTTGAAAGTTACTTTATCTTGGTAGTGACGTGTGTGAATGTGCACAAATTTTTAAAACTGCAAAGTATGTAGGGTTATAAATCTCTGTTTGTTCTAGGAAGATAATTAACCAGATGTACAGAGGTGGTATATACCAAAAACATATTCTGAAGCACAAAAAAATAAATAAATAAATAACATAAAAATAAAAAAGTTAACCCCCTCTTCCTTTGGTTAAGGTTTCAAGATGCGTAGAATCCAAAAACCGAATTTAACAAAAATCTGTCCGCCCGCCGTTTGTGGCTTTTCTACGAAAGTAATAGACCAAACTTTATGAAACTTGGGTGTAAAGTCACATTTGGGTTCTAGATGATCCTAAAAGCTAGGGATCAATTTTTATCAATCCTGAAGGGTTGCATTAAAGGGCTGAACATTCAAAAATCAAGATCTCGAAAACTTTCAATATTTGCTTGTCAATGATAAATATAATCCCACTGAATAGATTACAACCGTCCGTAACGTTTCACGTTGAGAAGTGTGCTTTCCCTAAGGGCTATAACATCGAGAAAAACACCTTCGGATTTCCAAGCGCGAAACCATAGAGAAATAACGCACTGCTATCGAATGTATTGACTAGCCAATCAACCTCTAAATTCCAATAATGATCGCTAGATAGTCGAATCAATATGCCTGCGTAGATACAGGCACCTGCAGAGGGAAAAATAATGCAATTAATTAAAACATCTACATTTTACAAGTCCCCCTGATTTCAGTAGAACGATATTTAAGTAGATAGGTTCCAACTGGAAATTTAAAAAAATGTATATAGATCATTGAACTGGTTTTAATAATCATATAAAATTACATACCTGAATATAGTCAGCCAAGGTGTCTAGGTAAACTGAAACGTCGGAATCGGTCATTTGGGAACGGAAAAATGATGCCTGAAGTAATTCACGTAAGCGCATGCGCATAATGGAGTAATGATTTGAAAAAAATGAAATTGTTAGGGGATAATGCCTAACCGGCTAACTCCCAGAAAATGTCATCAATATCTGGTGAAAACTAGAAATTAACCTTGTTCCTGTGATTACACTTTTGTGCTTGCGCAGGAGCTACTAATGGTGCCATCATGTTGAAATTAATATGGAATAATTAAACCATCGTCCCCCAACTATACACCAAACTTGGATGAGATTAGACGACTAGGGCGTGAAAAAATTGTGCTTGAAGTCATTTACGTTTGTGCATGCACAAAATAAAGTAATGTTTTGAGAAGTATGAAATTGATATGGGACCATTCCCTGGAAATTTCAGAAAAATCGGATGAAAATTGCTAAAGTTAGGTTCGTTAAAAGGAATACTTGTTTGCGGATGCACAGTAGCTACTAATGTTAGGATTATGTTGAAATTGCTGGGGATTTCTCAAATCAGTCTCTCCCACCTATCCTCCAAATTAGAGCGATATCGGACGGCAGGGGTAGGGGGGCGTGAGAAAATGATGCTAGATGGAATTTTCGTTTGCGCATGCGCTGAGCGAAGTATGATTTGGGAACAACGAAACTGATAGGGGACCATCTACACTCTTACCCACATATTCTATGAATATTTCATGAAAATCGATTGGATGTTGTAGAAATTAAGATAGTTACGAGGATTTGCGGATACCCGACAGAGAACACACACACACACACGGAAATCCACGGAACAAAAGTTCTTCAGAATGGCATGAAAAAAGTTACACTCCTGCAGCATTATCGTATGAGCGAATTTTCATAAACTGTAGGTATACCGTATTATAAAATGTTAGATTGTATTAAAATTGGAGCGATTTCAGTTGAAAGAAATGGTGAAAAACCAATTTTATGGCAAAACAAACTAATACTAAGTAAAATTCGGCGATTCAAAAGTGATTTTGGATTTTTGATTTTTTTTGCAGTATTCATATATTTTTTTAGCAAACATTAATGAAATGTAGGTACATTTTTCTGCATAATTTTGATCAAAAATTTTTAAATTTCCTAGTTGATTGTAGAAAATTTATTTTTGACTGAAATTCTGCTAAATAGTATAAATTCAACGATTTTTGGCTGTTTTTATTTTTGACTGAAATTCTGCGAAATAATATATATATATATTCAACAATTTGGCTGTTTTTAGCCATTCTTAGTGATTTTTTAAGTACATTTTTCGAAATTTTACCAAATTAATGTACTCAAAAATTGTTGGCCAACAAACTCATCCTTTCGTTTGGAAGGCTTGAATTTTTGGCGCAAGAACGGTATTTTTATTTCAATCCTGAGGATATTTAACGTCTGGAATGACACATACAAATATATACATATGAAAAAACACAAACTTCAGGAATCGTTTCAGAATGCCTCAAAACGGATTTCAATGAAGAAATTTTTCAAAAATTTTGATTTTAAAATTTTTCGAGCCATTGCAATAGTTACATTTTCTACGAAAATTCGCTAAAAGTAAAATGCGAGTGGAAATTTTACAACTGTAAAAAAAAAAAAAAAAAAAAAAAAAAACTACCGTTTGATATTTTGGAGGCTGAAAATTTACAATTCAATGTTTTTGTCTTCCGTTCCGGCTATCTAGCGATCATTATTGGAATTTAGAGGTTGATTGGGTAGTCAATAGATTCGATTGCAGTGCATGAAATCCGAAGGTGTTTTTCTCGATGCTATAGCCCTTAGGGAAAGCAAACCGTTCAACGTGAAGCATTGCGGACGGTTTTAATCTATTCATTAGGATTATATTTATCATTGACAAGCAAATAGTAATAACTGTTACCTTGAAAGTTTTCGAAATCTCGATTTTTGAATGTTTAGCCCTTTAATGCAACCCTTTAGGACTGATAAAAATTGATCCCCAATTTTTAGGACCATCTAGGACCCAAATGTGACTTTCCACTTATTGATCTATCTTTAAAAACTTTTATGGTACATCAGGGAGATGGTAAATTTAACACTATTCCTATCGGTATAATCAAATTTGAATGTTCTTAGGTAATCAAGGAAGTTATGGTTGTTTTATTGAGTTATGGTAAAGAAAAATTCTAAATAATTGAATAATTCGAAAACAAAGCGTTTAAAAAATCTTTTTGAGGAACTTCCGATCAAAAATTAGTTGCAGCATACGTGGGTAATGTTTTTCGAATTTATCTTGAGACATCCTGTATATTGTCTACCCAAATTTTCCGACATTTTCCTATCATTCTCTCAAAAGTTTTCTTCGTAATTTATTTTGTTATTTCACCGATCAACATTTGATAGACCTTTGAAAAATCATGATTGTAATCAGGTAGGGGTCTCTTACAAAATGTATGCCTCTATCGTCAACAATGACTTCATCGAAAGAACAAAAGAATAATGCTAATGAAATAAATCTAAGCTCCCATATTTATACGACCAGTCATGAAAGAGGCTAAGAAAATAGGTTATTACGAGGGAAAGAAGTGGTAAATCAGATTTGGTCTCCCCCTAAAGCGAATCGATTAACAAGTATAATAGGCACTAAACCAATGAATAGAAGGCCGAGGGTGAATATTAATAGTCATACTGAGGGGGAAATGTAATGGTGCGGAATGTAACATTGACGTTGTAACTTTAGGCCTCCGACTGATAGTTTGTGATAGATGGGAGATTAGGAAGGGTCACGTGGCTTCGGAAATCGGACCTGAGCATTGAGGGGTGGAGGGTTGGTTTTCGAACGATTATTAGAGTTTATCGGAGGAGGGAGGGCTGCCGAAGGGGGTTACGCCGGTTTTCTGAAGGGTGATTGGATGCCAAATACAGTAGCCGATTATCCCCAATGGTCATCAAGTAAGTTAGGCGGAGGGGCTGGTGAGAAATTATCAGTAAAGTGAGATAAGTCGCTGGGTGATCCGATTATTTAGATATGTTCCATTCCCCTGATGAGAGGCCTTCCCAATTAAGATGGACAGAAATTGCTATTTCTTTTCCGATTCAGATTATTGAAACAACGCATCATGTTTTATGTTTACACTATCACTATGACAGTAAATCCCACCCACATCTCAATCAAATTTCAACTCCCTAAGGTGGATAGAAGAGAATTTAGCGCTTTTTAGTTGATGTCCCACAGAGTTTCTTTATCAAATTCCACCTTCCTATGGTGAATAGGACGTAATTCACCTTACTCAGCAGAATAGGAAACAGTCCATCAATACATTCGTCTCTTGATGTCCAGGGAACTACTGTCCAAAATCCAACTTCCTTTAAGTGAACAGAAGATAATTTTGCTCTCTGAGCTGATAAGGAAAGATCCCGTCATTTCAATCGTCCCTTATTGTTTCAGTGAGTCACCTTATCAAATTTAAACTTCCAAGGCTGAAAATTTCGTCAGGGCTACCTTTCATTGTACCAAACGGTTATCCATCTTCGTACACAAAAATCCAAATACCTGGCCATCATAATATACCTATAATAAAAAATTTAAAAAAAATAAATGAATAAAGAATGAAATAAAATAAAGCTGAATTTATTTTAAAAGGTTTACTATTTCTGTATTAGATAGCCCTTAGATCATTGGTCGATAATTATTTAATCTAGTACCTACGTAGTACATAGTAGGTTAGTTATGAAGGTTAACCAATGAGGTCCCTCAGCTGATCAGTTCGCCTCCATACCATGTAAGTGTATTTTACCTGTGGGTTTTAAAATCGCTCCCTCTTAAATTTCAGTACGTAGGTCCACGAGGAAAGATATTAGTCTCACAGCCTCTCCGTACTTCGTAATTGTATTCTGGATGTTTTGATGAAGCTCAATTTCAGGTTTCAGCACAGTAGGTCTATTAAGGAACGAATTAGACTTACAGATCTCTCAGCAGATCAGTATGCCTCCGTGCACTGATTTTGTATTCTGCATACATCCCAAAGGAGCTCTATTTCAGATTTTTTCTCCATAGGACGATTAAGGAGGAAATTAGCTTCACGGGCACTACTGCGTAACGGACGTTCTCTAACGATTTGCGTATAGCGATTTCGTGGTTGGCGGGACAAAGGACGGGACCTACGAAATGCAGTCAAGAGATTGACTCGGATATTTAATTCGATAAAAAAGGAAATCCTGGTGAGACTGAACGTTGTCCCGCCACCCTCGGTTGACGTAAGATGTGGACATCGTGCACAGAACGATGGCCTTCTTTCCACCAATCGGTGACCATCTTTGGATTGAACTGCCTCTGTCATGGAAATTGACACTCTTGTTGACGGGCTTAAAAGTTCGGGAATATCTGAAGAGATTCCACCTCTGTGAGGATTAGTTGTGGCCATGTGGTCATTACCGATGAAAACACTAATTATACATTATCTGTAAGATATACTTACCTTCATTAACACTATGGACATGGAGTTATTGGAAAGTGAAAGGTTATAATATGTGTTCTGTAGACTACGTTGAAAATTAAATCAATAACAGAACAGCTTATGGGCTAGTTACAACATACATTAAGATGATAATAATACAGTTATATTGCCAATATGTTTTACAATATTTCAAACAAACATGTAAATTAGTTAATAAGCCTGTAATCTTAATGGGAGTAGGCGGTTAATAAACTCCCTACTTGCAAGGTTACTGTAAGAAGGAAAATTAAAAAAAAAAAAAAAAAAAAAAAAAAAGAAGAAGAAGGAGCTGTGTGTCTGTATCTGTGAGCTGGGAGGTCGCCCGCACTGCTGCTGACCAGGACTTTGTCAGGCAGCAGTTGTTGTGGTGCGACCGAGCAACACCAACTGCTCTCAAACCCAGCTCATCTGCTGAGTTTGCTGCTGCACTGAATGAGTCGGAAGATGGTAAAGAACTCCGACAGTGCTCTGAATCCAAGCTTCAGAGAGCAATGGGGCCCGCGACTATTGCCATTTCCACGCCGTCTGGGTAGCTACACTAGCCACCTCGGTGAGGTATTCAAGGGGTAGTCACGGAACAGTGGACACCTTTTGTCGCCTGTCGGGGTAAAAATGAGAACCTGTACCATGTTGTGCAGCAGTGTCCTTGGACTCACAGCGACCGCATTCTATGCCGCGATGCGATCGCCAAGCAGATAGCAGGCGCTTTGTCATCCAGCGGTTGGGATGTCGAAAGGGAGAGACTTTATCATATGCCAAGTGACCAGGCCAAGAAAACGGATGTCGTTGCCGTCAAGCCCAATGGGTCTGCAGTAATCCTGGCGGTCCAAATTGTCAGTGGCAGGGTCAACATGGAGCAGACCTGGCTGGCTAAGATAATAAGTATGACAGAAATGACCTACGGTAAGCGATTTGCGAGCTAAAAGGAGTGGCGATCAATAATATCAAGGTCATGGCCGCGACCGTATCATGGCGTGCGGTGTGGTGCTGGAAAAGTGCCACAGAGTTATTCGAGTTGGGCATCTCAGCGGGAGTGCTCCGTGGTATCACCACCCGCGTCCTGAGGGGGTCTTAAATGAACTGGTGGTCATTTTATAGGGGCACTTCCTTTCATCCCACTCTTCCTCCTCTTCCTTCTGCAACTTCCCTTATCCGTAGAGCCAGCGTCGGGTAAACCTGGGTGTCCTCCCCGCTTCTTATATTTATTTATTTTCACAAGTCAATGGTGTGCCCCCTCCACCTTTGAGGGGAGTTTCATCTAAAAAACTAAAATAAAGTGTGTGTTGTGAGTGAGTGTGTGAGAAAGAACTCCGGCAGTTCTCTGAATCCCCCATTTCTTCCCAGTGGGTGGAATGGGCTTCAGAGGGCATTGGGGCCTGAGGTAGGCAGGGCTGGGGTAAAAGTTTAATTGCTTCAAGATTGGTTTTAAGAGATGTTGCCCATTTTGCCATGAGGGAAGGGGGGATGGGGGCGCCAGGACATTCAATAATAGAGTGACTGGGTGGGGGTGAAGGTGTGGTTCGAAACCGAGCTCTGCTAATGAGTGACAATGAGAGGTGGAAAGTGGTTCCTCCTTCAAAGGGGAGAGACGATTAAACTGCTAAAGATATTATCTATAAAGATATTCTGTAGGTTGAATAACTCTCCAGAATATGTCAAGGAGTAGCATAAGCAAGAATCGAGAAGGTGGAACTACTCTTATCCATCATAGAAGGTCACAAAGCGGATTTCAATGAAGAACGATTTCGAAAATATTTATTTTTAAATTTGAGGGCCATTGCAATAGCTTGTTTTTCGACGAAACTTCGCTGAAAGCGTTTCCAAGGAGTTGCAGTGCATTTTTATGGGATAATATGTGATCACTATCTGCTTTATAGGCAACTAGCCGGTTACCCTTGCGTTTCACGGACCCACCTGTACGGGTTAGTCGGTGAATAGACGGGATTGACTGCTGAAATAACCATATTCAGAATGTGTTCGTAACTTCGGAGGCTGCGTGCCATGTTGCAGGATAAAAGTAGCTAAAACAGGCCCGGACTTCTCAAGAAAGAGCCCATCATTTCAATCAGCTCTTATTGTCAAAGAGTCACCCAATCAAATTTCAACAGGACAGGAGAGAATTTAGGTCACTCAGCTGATCATGAAAGAGCCCGTCAATTCAATCGTCTCTTAATGACCCAGAAAGTCCCTCTATCAAAGTTCAACTTCCTAGCGTGAACAGGAGAGAATTTTGGTCACTCAGCTTATTATAAAAGAGCCCATCGTTTCAATTGTCTCTCAATGTCCCAAAGAATCGCCCTATCGAATTTCAACTTCATAGGGTCAACAGGAGAGAATTTAGCTCACTGTGCCGATCAGGAAAGAGACCATCATTTCGATTGTCTTTTCATTACCCAGAGAGTCTCACTATCAAATTTCAACTTCCAAGCGTGAACAGGAGAGAACTTAGCTCACTCAGCTGATCAGGAAAGAGCACACCATTTTAATCGTCTTCTAATGACTCAGAGAGTCTCCCTATCAAATTTCAACTTCCTAGGGATAATAGGATAGAATTTAACTCACTCAGCGTTGCTCGGACCCACCTGTACGTGTTAGTCGGTGCATAGACTGCTGAAATTACCATATCTAGACTGTGTTCGTAACTACGGAGGCTGCAATCCAAATTACATCATAAAAGTAGCAAAATCGGGCCCAGACTGATCAGGAAAGAGCACATGATTTCAATAAGCTCTTATAGTACCAAGGAGTCACCCTGTAAAATTTCAACTTCCTAGTGCATACAAGAGAAAATTTAGATCACTCAGCTGGTCATGAATGAGCCCATCAATTCACTCTTCTTAACGACTCAGAGAGTCTCCCTATCAAATTTCAACTTCCGATGGTGAACAAGAGAGAATTTCACTCACTCAGCTGATAGATAGATAGAAACTTTGGGTTTTATATATAGAAATGTTGGAGAGTATAGAGACGTAGAGAACTGAGCCAAGCTTAACCAATGTTGCCTACAAGCATCAGTGGGTAATAAGCTAAGTGTACCCCATGTTGCTCTCTAGCAAGCATAGTCCGCCCAGTGTTGCTCTGAAGCAATACATTAGTTAAATTATTTAAAAATTATAAATTTTTCATTTTCTCTTCATTTTCTCCTTATTTACTAATTTTAAATTATGAATTGCAAATAAAAAATCCCAGCCTCAGAAATTGTATGCGTGGGTTCCGCACACGGGATGCGCACACGTAAAACGTCAGTGTGTACGACAACCTTCGAATTGCCGCCGTGATATCTGCTGCAGTGATGGCAACGTCTTACATAAATTTAATGGTGGGAAACCATGCTTGGAGGGCTAATTTGCTCTTGGCTAGAACACCACAGTATACTAGGCAGAGCTCTCCACAATTAGCAAATGTGTGTCGGAGAATAAAAGGCAGAAAAACAGAGGGACAAACATTCTTATTTTCAAACAAACAGAAACGGCACGGAACATATACGACACTGGAAAAACACGCTACAATAGAAATGTGGAAAGCTGGTAATGAACGCACTCTGCCATCTCAGGAGCACAACCGCCCTCAATCTCTCTGGGAAGGAAATGAGACTCCTAGTTGAGACAGTGACTGAGCATGGGTACTTCAGGGAACATCTCAACAGCCTACACAGGTGAGTGAATTGGAGCCTACACAGGTGATCTAGTGTGCAGATTGTGAGGAGAGAAAAAGAAACGAGATTAGAGACATTCTCAATTGATTTTGACTAATTTAAATTTGATTTTTCGATAAAATCAGCAATTTTTAGGACTTTTGCACTTTCTCCACAATCTAGCTTCCCTTTTTTCAAATCTGATACGCCTATCAGAATCAGACTCATCTGCACAATTTACTATGTAAGTTTTACAATTTTTCTGTATCAATGATGAATATTAATTAATGGGTACGAAAAAGAGTATCTAGTTATCGATAAGCGAGGCAAAGAGTTTTTACAGACTTCGTTATAATTATTAGTTCGCGTCATGCATCCACGTTAGGTGTAGTAATTTCTGCACTAGCTTTGCCGAATGCAGAACTAATAGATTAAATCAACCACCATGATTCCTGATTGGCTTTGACTGTTTAATAAACAGTTGGAATTTGGAGGCAGGAAGGATAGATGAGGTGTCTCGAATCATAGGTAACGAGATGGTCGAGAGAAATGCGAGCGCTGAAATGGAATATCGGCTGTGGAACTTTATCGGGCTTCATTCTAAACGATGCGCACGGATCTCGTACTGCGAATGACCTCGTGTGAAAACGTAGGGCTTATACGAGTATCAGTGTTAGTTTCCCACCAGTCCCATGCATCACAATTGTATTTACACGGCTGCATTCCCATCGAATCGTCTTCCTGGGCCCGGAACGAGGTCCAATATTGGATCAAATTGCTTTCCCGTATATTCCGACCCGTGGAGTGACCCCACGCTCTCTACTGTTATGTTGCCGGTGGTCAACTGATCGTGAAATTCCGTCCCGCGGGAGACATGTCTTTTGTCATCGGAACGAACACAGATTGTATATAGGTACCGCTAGAATTGTCAGCACACAACCTATAATGAACTTACCACTTGACAAACCAACGATAGATGCTAAGGACTGGTTTAACGAAACACTTCATGTTTAACACTTCAAACATTTAAACATTTACACACTTTAGGTTTGTGCCAACCCCACAATGCACCGTGGCTGGAACCAAATGAACCTACAGTTAAACCATATCTGTACTTTTTTTTTTACTCAGTTTACTCCGACTTGTCAGTTGCAGCGTGTATATGGAGCAGACCTGGCGGGTGAGATAAGCAAATATGATAGAAATAACTTTCGGCAAGCTATATCTGAGCTAAAAGGAGTGGCGAGAAATAACATCAAGATCATGGCCACGTGTGGTGTGGGAAAAGTGCCATGGATTTACTCGAGTTGGGCATCTCAACAGGAGTGCTCCGTGATGTCACCACCCATGAAATCAGGGGCTCGTACTTCAGCAGGTAGTCATTCTATAGGGGCACTTCCTTTCATCCCACTTTTCCTCCACATCCTTCTGCAACTTCCCTCATCCCTAGAGCCGGCGTCGGGTAACCTGGGCGTCCTCCCCACTTCTGTTATTTATTTATATATTTTGAAATTTAATGGTGTGCCCCTCCCCCCGCATTTGAGGGGAGTTTTTTATAAATAATTAATATTAATAATTTTAGAAAAGTGTGTGAGACAACGTTGCCCAGGCCACATTTCTCGACTGCTTTTCAAGATCCTATCTTTGTTCAATCCCAATTTTAGTGTAGTTGTGCAAAAAACCTCGGAAATTTTGAATTTCAGGATGGAAGAGAGGGAGAATGGAGGGCGTAAAGCCGAGAAACGTCGTTTTTTTCGACATTTTTTGTCGACACAATCCAGGCTACAATAAATTCTCAACCGATCTTCGAGATTCTCATTTTGTTCGATTCCGATTTCAGTCTAGTTGAGCAATAAACCTAGGAAATTTCGGATTTGCTGTCGAGTTGGTGGGTAGGGGGGATAATTACCGATTCGTCAATCGCTGCCCAAGCTACAAATCTCTACCGATTTTTGTGAATCTTATTTTGTTCCATTATGAATCCGATTTATTTTTTGAGAGTATGTCAGAGTTTTCAAATTTCGTCAAGAGAGGGGTTGAGTGGGAGGGGTAATATTGATAAATCATGATGTTTTAACTATTCTCGTCCGATTTTCGTGATTCTTTTTTTGTTCCCCTTTGAATTCGATCTAGTTTGGGAAAATGTAACAGGAGTTTCCAATTTGGATGAATGGAATGAGTAATACTGATAAATCATGATGTTTTAACTATTCTCGTCCGATTTTCGTGATTTTTTTTTTTTTTTTTTTTTTTAATTTTATTTATTTATTTTTTTTTTTTTCAATTTTGAATTTGGTCTAGATTTGGGATATGTAAAAGCAGTTTTAAATGTCATTATAGAAGGGGGTGAATAGAGGGGGTAATAGCGATAAATCGTGATTCATCAGACCTTTGTGGCTGTTTTTGTTATTTGTTCTATCCAGATTTTAGTCAAGTTATGCAACAAGTTAGTCAAGTTGGAAGTTTCAAATTTACCGTCGGTGAAAGGGTTAAATGGTGGGAGGGGGGGGGGGGGGGATTTCCAAGAAATCATTATACTTTTTTTATTTTTTTTATTTTTATTCTCACCAAAATTATATGCAATCTATTCATAGGGACGTCCCTGTAATGCATGCATTACTTCCCAATATGTTTTAATAAGTGTGAGGGCGTGAGGGAGGGGCTTTTGAGAGGCACTAATCAGGGCCATTTTCTACCCGAGGGCCATTACATTGTAAATTTGAAATACTGGCGAAATTTTACAGAACTTGAAATTTACGTGTATGTGTTTAGTTACATATAGATGAGATTTTTAATTTTTTCGAACCAAATTATCAATAGTGTATGAAAAATAGTGATTTCTGATCATTGGGAGACGGCGAAAAGTTAAGGTCGTCTCCGGTCGTCCTGGGACTTGTATACTTCGGTCGGACACATATTCAATTTTTTTATTTTTTATTTTTTTTATTTCATGGTAATAAACTGAGTACCTACTGGTTGTTTTATAATCAGAGACGTCCACTGCGATATCCGAATTACTGTTATAATATACAAATTCAAACCCTGTTTGAGTAACTGTTCACTCACACAATTTTAAAAACCCACTTTTTAACAATTCATATTTCTGTTAGTCCATGGATCAAATAGGTAGGACATTATAGCTATGTGACTTGGCATGCCATAATATAGGTACCTATAAACATGAATTTTGCACTCGTGTCCCAATGAGCGATACCCACGTATTAATTTTATATTTTTAAATGAAAACAGATTTAATTCTATAAAATTTGATACTATCCGCACTTTCATTGAGTAAGGGGAAAGCACCAGTAGTGGACATGTTAAGAAAATCGAGTGTGTTTTTTTGTGTTTCCTCATACATTTTTAGCTTTAAAACTGTTTTTTGGGTGTCTGCATGTTCTTCAGACATTTTTCTTTGATTTTAATCGAAGGAATCACAAATTTTATAAATTTTTGAAGAAATAAAGTCAAAATTTGTGGAATAATAGAATACACCAGTAGTGGACAGCTAAAATTTTCGAATGTCGATGTAGTGGACACTTGATGACCCAGTAGTGGACACGTGGTATATATCAACAAGACAATGTAAAATTTGGTTCATAATCATGTATAATAATTTATTCAATCATACAAACACATGGAACAAATTGTTGCAAGGCACTGAAAAAATGGAGTAATTTTGAATTTTCTTTTTTAGCAATCGCATCCCTCCTCCTCTTTTCTTCTGTGCTTCATTTTTGCTATGGAAGAAAGTAAAAATAAACAATCAATAGAAAATCCCAAAAAATGCCATTCAAATAGAAGAATAAAGTGAGCACTAGTAGAGGACAGTTCATGTACTAGTAGAGGGTACCTCTGTACTAGTAGTGGACATCTCTTGTATTAGTAGAGGACACCCCTGTCCGCCTCTGGTCCGCAACATTAGATTCATTTGAAAATCGTATCGTGAGCTTGTTGCAATGTAAATGAATAAGTGGCAAATAAAAAAAATAACCTCTCTCGAAAAGGGAAGATGCGCCAGTAGTGAACAGGGGTGTCCACTACTAGAGCATCCAACATTTTTGCTGCACTAGAAGCGGACATGCTTAAAAAGCCCAGTTTACCAACATAAACGAAGTTAAGAGGCCGGAAAATCATCTAATTAGTTACTGAAGTGATTATTCAAACCAATGGGCACAAATATTTGAAGATTATATATGAATATTTCTTAAAACTTACCTTCTTTTCCTTAGCATTTTTCACAACGTCCTGCACGAAATCACTACACTCACTGACTGGTTGTTTTGATGCTGAGTCATCGTTTTCCACCTTAACCCTAACGTTTTCTTCTTGTTCTTCACGTTTAATTGGATATTACTTTAATGAATCCAAAAAGGATCAAGTGCCCAGCTCAACCCAAATCCTTATTCTACAACTCTTTTTCCAAAGTATCCACTAGGTACTGGTACAGTGTCCGCTATTGGTGCTTTTCCCTTAGGTAGTTTTTTTCTATAATTTTTCAATGTTTGCACAGGTGGTCACACTGGTAGGCAGGAGGATCCCGCCTGGGCGGGAGGGGTGCTTTGAAGTCATCACCAGTGTGCAAATCTTTGAAAAATTATAGAATGCGAACTACTCGTCGTAGGAGAGTGTGGTTGACGCCAAACTTCTTAGGATGGAATTTTCTTTGATTTAAAGAAAGTTAGAATACGTTTTTCGCACCCATGAGTAACGCTCATAGTTCTAAATAAGTTTTTATCACAGAGAACCCATGTAAAGTGCTAGAATTCAATATTTTGATAATCCAGCTTGACCTTATGAGCAAGTTATTGTATAAAACAACGACTTTTGATGACATTTCAACTCAATTTGAACTGTGAAAGTTCAAATTTGAACAAGTTTTTGAGCGCTAATATGCTTTTAAAGTTCAAATGTATGACGCGACGTTGTCACTTTAATTTAGTTAATATTAAGTTAATATTCAGACAGGATTTCAAGTTTTTTTCTATTTTATCGGTTCATGTAAGATAGGGATCAATAGTTTTTTTTTTTTTTTTTTTTTTGGGCTCGTACACATGCCCCAACATTTCTAGCGTTCATAATGAGATTCAAGCTTTTTTTTTTATGAGTCCCTACAAATTTTGGTAATTCCAATAAATTATTTTATTTTTATTCGCTCATTTTTTCATTCATTTTTCCCCCTCTTTGCGATCATTTAAGGGACAATTTTTCTCTCATCCACAATAATCCTGTAAATGAGGTTTTGGGACTGTTGGCAATCAATTCAACGTACCAGAATATGTAGGAATCCATATCCAGTTCGACTAATTTGGTGGAAGATGGTCTTTGCACAAAAAGGCCGTTTCCCTCCACTATGCGCCTTGCCGACGGCTGGAATACCCCCCTTTGTACAAAAAGTTGGGCAAAAGTGGTTGATTTTGTTAGTGACTATATATATATATATAAATTAAAGGTATCTTTGACTTTAGAGAATAAAAATGTTCCTACCAACCCTACCAACTTACTGCAAGACCTCCGGTGGTGACGAAAGAAACAAAGTTTTAGATTAGTCGTCTTGTGGATCACTGTTTGCTTTTCGCACAAAAAAGAAAAAAAGAAGAAGATGATTGATGATATTTTTTATCCCTGT
The DNA here is from genome assembly GCA_030762985.1 of Adelphocoris suturalis. Lineage (NCBI taxonomy): Eukaryota > Metazoa > Arthropoda > Insecta > Hemiptera > Miridae > Adelphocoris > Adelphocoris suturalis. The sequence continues at coordinate 98,912,896 of CM061040.1, forward strand.
GACTACAGCAATTATTGCTCGATGGCAGACAGAAAGGCATGGGAAAAACAAACATTTCCTTGAGCGGCTATAACTCCCACACAGTGCCTCAGTGGGAAACAACAAGTAGGGCGGGGGTGCCAGGGATATCAGCCACATATGAAACTTACCCCTCCGTATTATTGGATTTACTACTTTGACTCATAATGCGGTTCGCACCCCGCACACAAACGAGATTTGTTTTTGATTTACAAATGTAATAACCCCCTAGCGTTATGGGCAATTATAGCCTCAGGGGTGAGGCGCCTCCCCTAACTGAAAGGCATATGTCACGAGTCAAGAATCCTTCTTTAGCGCCTACGCGTGCCAACCGCCTTTTCCGTCGTTCCCTATAGCTTTAGAGATTTATGTTTTGAAAACAATTTTGTAGGTTTTTCTCATATCGCAGAATCACCAATCTATGGAACTTGGCCAGTGTAGGCCAAGCATGGCCGAAATGGAAAACCCTTTTCTTCACATTTCGTTGGGGACGGAATGAATTTATGATGTACCCTCCTACTTCGTGGATAAGCACCCGATTCGGGGAATTACTCATAGGTAAATCTCTACCGTCGATTCATCCATCTATCCTATAAATTTATGTAACCTCACGCATCAACGGTTGAAAGTATTTCTATGCAAATTTTCGCAATACAACTTAACTGTCGGTTTTCCATTGACTAACACTTGTTTTGAACTCAAGTTATTGGGCTCAGTAGTTACCAAAGCCTTTTCGAAGTCCAAGGCCAATCAACCCTTGGAAATACCTAGTTGGGATCAACTTCACCCCCACCAGCAGTTTGGGTTTTTATTTACTGTCATAATATTAATTTTTTTCTTCCTTGAAATCTTCTTCCTTATCTACAACAAGCACATCGCGTCTAAGGCATTCCTCTCGTAGTGTTGACACAAATATCGGAGAAAAAAACCGTTGCCGCCAGTTGGTGTATTGCCGCCTGTAATTTGTTTCAGCATGGTACATATATTATATTATGACTTTTTCTGGGGGACACAACCAGACCCCCAGATTATTTCCGTTTAGATTAAGGATCAAAGCAAAGAGCACAGAATGTGTTTATCGGACAAGGTCCTATCCTTTATTTACAACTAGCCTACTTTTCTCGCTCGCTTTGCTAGCACGGTGTGGATTGTATAGATGCAATGGCGAATAGTCCTTCCCGAAGAAGCCCCCGTAGAAATCCGACGTGTGTAGGGGATGTCCCCATCTTTCACGAATTTCGTGGTAAATGAAGACCATTCGACGCATTTGGTTACCACCGTTTTGGTCCTAATACAAAGTTCAGAGTACATACGTTTTGAAGGAATAGGAAGATCGATAGCTCGATAACTTTCGTTTTCGTCTACGTTCTCGTTCACTACCTATAATCGGAAAGAACAATTTCATGCCTCAAAATTTTAACGGGACCAAATTGGAACTCCAACAAACATTTTAAGGCCAACTCAAGCAAAAACTGTCAACATTTACTGGGTCAAGGCACGAACAAACATAGCCAGAATGAATTCTTCTTATCTTTCTTCTTCATATTTTTGGTGATTTCTCCGGAAATATAGCATCTTCCGGCAATTTTTATGGTACCATCATTTCTACAGGTCCAGGAACGTAACTTTATTGCTGCAACAAGAAGTGTTCTCGATCAAATTTTAATGTAGCGGCCAATAGAAGATCGAGCGTTTGGCCAAAAAACACGCGTTTACAGGGATCCCCCCCCCCCCCACCTTCCAGCCCATGGGTCGGGTGGGTGTAGACAACAAGTGTTACTCAGGTATTTTTTTCAATTTTTTTATTTAAAGAAGAGATTGAATTGAGAAGATACCTATTTAGTTTTTTTGTGTGACACGTGTCATTGATTTTTAATTAAATTCCAAAGTATTGATAATATTACCCGTGCACTTGGCTGGATACACGAAGTGTAAGATCCATGAGTCCGTTGAGACAACCTAACAAGTGACCTTGTTGACATTGATGAGAAACGCTCCGCCGCAAGGTAAGCCACCGCCTCTGTGCGGCAGGAGCAAGAGAGTTGACTGTTCAATGAAACATTCCTGCTCTATAAGCGACCATTGTGTTTACAACATTACAACTGGAAGCAACCGAGTTATAATATATTTTCTATTCAATTCCGTTCTTTTTCATACTAAACTGAGTCAAGTTGAAAGCAGTTTCTTCCAGTACTGAAGAGCAACTCAACTTCTACTCTATCAACAACTTCTATCAGCCAGTGGCGGCCGGTGGTCTGCAAAAGGAGTGGGGCACAAAAATATTTACCTATTTGACAGTCAAGAAGAGCATTGAGGTTTTTCTTCCATTAGTTTTGTTTTCAGTGTGAATTAACTTTGACCTAAACACATGATACATAAATCCCACTTGGGTCATGTCATGCCTTGGGCAACTGCTATGAAAGTATATGGCTACTAAATAATAATCAATCATTATCATTAAATATTATTGATAAACTAAATATAAATTAATTAGATAAATAAATTAAATTAAAAATAATATCTTATAGGTACCTACTTACTAAGTATCTAAAAATTTTAGAATGGACTATATTATTATTAAAAAGTACTAAAAATTATCAAGGCTTCAATTCGAATCATCAACTCAACAGCTTCCTAGAGTGTAAAACATAGAAATTAGCTTCAAGAGCCACTCATCTAATCCGAACCCTGGGCATCGTCAAGTAAATGTCCTAAAGAGGCTACATAAGAAATCACAGCTTCCTAGAGTGTAAAGCATAGAAATTAACTATTAAAATGATTTAACCACCGCTTCACAAATCAAACCGTTCTCGCAATATTTGGATCACCTGCTATGAATCAAATCATCGAAGCACCAGCTCAATGAAATCATCAGAAATTAACAAGCGGTGGCAATCATGTTCACAATATCAATTATTGAGTGTACACAATTATTCAAAAACCTTGCTCATAACTCAGCTTGTTGGCCACGCACTTCGCAGTAGTTAACATAATATGGTTGGATAAATCGAGAGCTTTCGAACGAATGGTCGACGAATTTTGTGGGTTGAAAAACGACGAAGTACCATTTCCCTAGCAACGACTCTGTTGTAAGCGGAAATCATCAAAATATTTTTGTGAGCAATTTTCCGTGACGTTTTTTTAGTTTATGTGCCATAGCAAAGACATAAAGAAACTAGTTGATTGTTCTCTACCCAATGCAGTGAGTCTATTTTATTTATTGGTATCGCGTGAGCAAGTTTTCGTGACGATTTTTCAGTTAATGTGCCAAAGCAAAGACATGAAAATGTCAAAAATGTCAAAATCAGTACCTGACTAAACTTCAACTTACATAAATCCGTCGATGAAAGTCGTCCTTAGGTGTGAATTCTATTCAAAGTGATTGTTGATTTTTCTTCATTCCCCACAAGGGATGCCAAAATTTATTTTTGTAACTATCATTCGTAACTACCGACGGAGCTACGGTTATGTAGCTCTACACATAGAACAACGCACTCCAACTCGACCGACAATACAAAGAACTTTATTACAAAAGATGTATTCAACAACTTAGGACTGAATAAAAATAGGCACTTAACACAACACTATAATACGGACTTTACTTTAGAGTAAATTCTTGGGAACAACCGTCAACTGGACGAACTTAAAGAAACATCACATATTACTTGCAGAGATAACAAAACATTACCACGAACATACCCAACAGGGAACTCAGCATGGAGTGACGAGAAGGAATCAGTGTGGCTAATGGAATAAACCGAAACTCCTCTAGTGGAAGCCACTCATAACGTAAATTTCATTCTACGGTCTTTAGAAAAGTTGGAAACCCTGTTTGGGGCAGAGCCCCCCAAAATCATGAGAAATATCCCGTTATGACCTCTTTTTCCCGTTCCTTGCCCCGTATTTCCCGTTTCTTGCCCTTTATTTCCCTTTTTTTTCCCTTCAAAGTCTAACCTGAATCGACGAAATTTCCGTCTTGATAGAGTGATATCATCGCAATCTACGTACTTTTTCGCTGGTAGATGGATCTTAAACCTCCTTGGATGGAGCGTAAACCTATTACTTCTAGCATCCACCTTGGAGCCACAGCATGGAGCTGTTTGTAAAGTCTTCATTCCAGTTTGTTACTTTTTTCCCAAATGTACTGGGGCAATGTCCCGATGCCCCCCCTCACGGGCCGCCCCTGCTATCAGCTATAGTGAATGGTACCCCAGCAGCGTCAAACCAAAGTTTTCATCTCTGAGAATCACAAACGAAATGTTTCTTCCCGTCTTTATTTCTAGCATTATAACATTCCCACATAAAGTACTGTTGTCTAGTCATAAAGCCCATTCACGATCCTGCTGCAGGAAGTGAGGGGAACGAAAAACGTATGGAGGCCTTCCTGCTGCAGGTGTTCTGCAGAGCTCGTCGGATGGGTTTCCCATCGGACCATCCTGCGGTCCGGGGTCACCCACCCTATCAACCTGTTAGGTCCGAGTGTGTGAGTGTTGTGTGGTGCTGCAGGAAGACCTGAAGACCTTCTGGAGCCATTGAAGAATGGAGAACACAGAAGGTAAACACAGAATACCGTATACTAGCGGGAAACCTTCGGTTTGAGGTGGGAATGACGGATCGTGTATGGATAACGCACTCTGAGGCAGAAGAGCGAGGAGGGGAATTTCGATGCACTCCTCACCTCATGCAGCAGGATCGTGAATGAGCCACTTAATTGATTGGAGAGAAAACAGAAATAAGTAATATTAATAAGCTAAAATCGGGGGAAAAACGAGGAATACGAAAAGTCGGATAAGATACTAGTTATCACACTATTGTCTAGCGGGTTCACGCAGATTCAGTTTCTTCCCTTCCGCAGTGAGCGCTGCCAGCGCTTGTTCGCTCTTATCACAGAGTTTCAGCCCTCTATCAAATTGTTGTTCAGCCCTGTTATATTCTAGGTAGCTAGGTAACTATTTTGCTTTGTTTCTCGCGAGTCTGGGTTTTGAAAATTGTTTGAAAAAGTTTTGTTAATTATTTCAATTTGAACGTTTAGTTAGTTACTTAATTAGTTTTCATCTGCATGACTGGAACTTTTTAAATGTAAATTTACGTACCTACGGAGAATGTGTGGGGTTTCACAGAGAGACCAAATACTTCGAGCAAAATGGTAAAATGATATAACAGAATACGAATCAAGACAATTGGTTGAAAATATTGTGAACACAAAACAATTCATTTCCCCATTCTTAATCAATACCTAATTAACAAAAAAAAAAAAACTCAGACCTTTCCCGTTATCAGACCACCAGCGCTGCCTCCAGATAGTATATGACTGCCAACGTAATCAGAATGATGTGTATAGTTTTGTGGTCTGGGTGCCCGCAAGCTCGCATTTCAAAAATACGTAACATCAAGTAGTCAATCCCCTAGTAAAAATTCAGATTAGATGGATGTATGGATTAGAATGACGTGTATAGTTCGATGGTAGGTATACTATCTGCACGCAGCGCTGGAGGTGCTGGTGGTCGGATAACAGGAAAGGTCCAAATCCTCGTTCCGCACATCCAGCCCGAAAGGTTATTCAAAAGAAAGAAGAGAAAAATATTATTTATGGGAATTGCCTAGTTTTGGCGGCGAATTCGACATTTCCGTGGTTTCTTGCAAGTTTACTGAATATGTATCAAACAATTGCCCAAATGCGAATGGTGGATGTTTCGAAACAGAACGGGAAGTGAGAAGAGCTGAATGGTTGGTTGATTTAGGACAAACGACGCCGATGACAGCACGGACAGTGGAAGGAAAAGAACTGAAGCTGCGTGAACCGCTAGACAATGTGCTATCACAGGGGGATGCAAGTTAGCCACCAGGCAGGAAATTGGTTAGTTAGAAGATTGCTCGCGAGAGTGCAACGAGGAAGTAGTGATGGGTACTATAATATCCATTCAAGTTTGTCAACTTTTGAGCTGATCTGTGGAGGAAGAAGCGCAAAATGTGACGTCATCAGTGTTCAGTAAGTAACTTTAGAAACTAAGTAAATATTCGGGATTTCGCCTGAACCATTTCACTTTTCCCATCAGTTATGAACACAGAAAATAATCTGGAAATAAAATTTGATAAATTCAGACCCATGGGTAACGCTCATTTTTGAATTGCTTATACCCCCCTTCCTAGAAATCAAAGAGTATCCCACACTCGTAGAGTCCCCCACTCAGCCGTTTGACCGTGCATAGCCCAAATAAGTGGCTGCGGGCGGGGTTGGCAATGGATGGGCGGGGGGGGGGGGGGGGGTACGGTGGCGGACGGAGAGACACCGTCTTCATACTCCAAACCCATTCATTCTCGGGTAAAAAAAGTCCCATCCATGAAGCATGATTAAATGAGCGATTTTTCGCTCAGTTGAATTGATTAAAATTTTAGCAGTTTGTGTTTACAGGAACTGTCAGGTATAATGGAAAACTTGCATCAACAATGTCATCTGGAGGCTAGGATCACGCTATCCATCTCCAGATATTGATATGGGGGAGTGGCGTGCGCACTTTGCTATGCTCTTCAACTACCTTTATTCACTTCTCCAGTCCAGTACGGACCTTTGGAGCTCCAAGATGTGTATCTGGATTTCGACCTCACACTTGAAGAGTTTTAGGCCTTCACCTTGAAGACTCGTAAACATTAGACCCCTGGACCTTTTGAATTTTTGAGGAACTCTCCGGATAATTTTCTCAGTCTGTTTCTACGTATCACGATTATATTTTTAATGGCTATTATGCTCTTATTTTTCCCATATACAAAAAGGAAGACCCAACTAATCCTTCTAGCTCTTGTATCTTGTGCCTGCCTTGACACTGTGCTCAAATCATATACTGAAGTATGACACATGGTGTGGTCAATTGGATGGATAGTAGGAAAATGTTCTACCAAGGGCACGCTGGATTTCGTCGAGGGTTTTCTACAAAAGGACGTATATATTCTCGACCAATATAGTTCAGTGCCACTTTTCAGAAAGGCTTAGGACATATTACTGCTACTTGGATCTCCGCTCTGCATTGAATCCGTTCCAAGGCAGCCTCTATGTTCAAGATACAATCATTAGGGCCACGAATATGGTTAATGTTCTTTTGGCAATTCTGATGAACACTAGAGCGCTGGTTCGGTTTAATAAACAGGTATCAGCAAAGTTCGAGCAGGGGGTTGGGGAGAGGCAAGGCTGTAGTAGCAATCCGATCCTCTTCAATCTTCTCATTTACGATTTAGCAGTGATGCTTGAGGGCGGCGTGATGGTCGGCGGAACAAAGATAAATGTTTCGGCATATGCTGATTATCTCGCCATGTTGGCGCTGAACCCCCTACCTCTCTTCAATCAGGAGCCACCCCCCCCCCTCCCCCCCCAAACCCTAGGAAAATCAGAACACAGTTGAGCCCAGACATTCCGCGGTCTGGAAATATATGCATTACAAAAAATCAACTTTTTCGAGCAAGAGTTTCGAAAATTTTCCGAGACTTGAGAAACACCTATACATATTTGCATAGGCTGAACAGTCAACATTTTAAGTAAGGAAACGGAAGAAATCATATTCTTCCCGGTAGTAGTAAGAGGAGAATTAGTAGAAGAGTAAGAAGAATTTTATAACAAGCATTTGAAAGAAAAGGGCACGACAATCCCCTCAACCAGGATTGGATCGGCCAACTGTTTTCAGGCAATAATTGGCCCATTTTCATAGCTACTTAAAGGTATCTACCTAACAGTAATTTCATTTTATATACCTAGAATATAAATAATATAAAACAAAATAATATTTGAATATAAAAAAAAAATAATTGCATATGATGCAATTCAGTTTTGTTTTTATCGAGTTTATACAGCCCAAAAATATTTTATACCTTGTTTGTAGAGTTTAAACTCGTGTCCCCAATTACAAAGGAGACATATCTCCTTAGTTTCAATGCTTCAATGGGGGGAACTATGAAGCCGATTTCAAACCACTTCGATTGTGGGGGTTTCCCACACGTTACAGTAACACGTCACGTAACATTTCCCTGGCGTCACGTACCAGCCGTCTCAGTTGGTTTGGGGTTGGACGAATGACGAAGTGAAATTGAGGCTGCTGGCTCAGCAGATGCCCAGTGGAAGACATCCAGCAGGCATTGTCACGATGTTTGACTCAAAAGGGTGGAAGGTTCTATGACAGGGGATGTTATGTTTACAGTCTTTTGGCATGAGAGGGATTAATTGGTTCGTATTATCTCGGGTTTTACTGACGTGCGCCAACAGTTACGGCCGAAAAAAATTTGATAGCTTGACAAATTCGAACTGATTTGAGAATTTTATGATTCCGATTTTGCGGTAGCGAAAGCATTGTTTTCACTTTTGGGAGAAGAAAAAGTTATTGTCCCTAGAATCAAAATTCCTACTCGCATTTGACGTTTTATTCCATTCTGAACAACTTTGATTCCGAGTCTGTCTGTCTGAGTGTGTGTGTGTGTGTGTCTGTTGTGTGTCCGCAAATCCTTGTAACAAGCCTGAATTCAACAGTTTTTATCCGACTTTGGTACAATTTCCAGGGATTGTGCGGGCTAGGGCTTAGATGGTCCGCTATCAGTTTCATTGTTACCAAACCAATACTACGCTCTGCACATGCGCAAAAATAAATACCGACAAGCAATATTTTCTCACGCTCTAGTCGACCGATCTCGCACAAGTTTGGGGGATAGTGGGGAAAATACAATTTGAGTATTTCATATCGAGTCCAACATGAACGTAACATTAGTAGCTCCTGCGCATGCACGAACGTGAAATCACAAGCTTAATTTTTATAGTTCTTATCAGATTTTGATGAAATTGATTGAAATGAAAATCATTGTCGTCAAATCAATACTTCACTCAGCGCATGCGCAAACGTAAATTCAATTACGTTCCATTTTTTTACGTTCTAGTTGTCCGGTCTCACTAAAATTTGGTGGATAGTTGGGAAAAGACAATTTGATCATCCGATATAAATATCAACATGGTTTTATCATTAGTAATTGTGGCGCATGCGTGAATGTGAAATCTTAGTGACAAGCTTAATTTCAGTTTTCATCTGAAATCGATGAAATTTCCAAGGAATGTGCGGGTCAACTGTAAATAATCCCTAATTAGTTTCACTGTTCCCAAATCAATACTTTACTATATGCATGCGCAAACGTCCATTCCAGAAGCTTCTTTTTTGCACACCCTAGTCGTTCGATCATGCTCAAATTCGGGCGATAGTTGGGTGAATACTGACCATCCCAAATCAGTTTCAAGAGGATTATATTATTAAGAGCTGCGCCTACGTGTAGGGGAGAGGTGAGTGAAGGTTGTGCCCTCATTGTCGGGTAATGCCAACCTACCTGTCGGGTAGTACCGTCTACCTGTAGGGCACTCTTATCCATCGATGTAAGACGCATGCAACGTGTAATGAATTCTTGAATCAAGCTCATTGCCATTTCGTAATTTTTCTCGTTCATTCCGTTTTTCGATAACAAGTTTTCGTCGATCCAAGAACCGCAGTTCGTACTCTTAGTTCGTCGTCGTATACTCCCCATCTGAAGTTATAGATGAATAAAAGTGTGGTGAATTTCACACCACACTATGCTTCGAAGGCCCTTTCAAGGGCCACCAAAGATCAAGCTAAACACTCACTACGTGAGTCAAGCTATTTAAGACAGAAAAAATACGCCAGAAAAATTACCTTCCAAACATGACAGGAAAACTATACAAACGAAGGTAACAAGAAACACAAGTTTCAATAATAATGAGAAAATGTCCTTCAGACAGTCAAGGACATTTCACTCAAAGTAGTACAGACCAAGAACGGGCGCGCACAAGGTCCTAATGGCTGTCAGTACTCCCGAACTAAAACAAGCCAAACGCTCACTGCGAGAGAGGAGTCCCGCGCGCCGGCAAGTTGACACGGACAACTCGCCTTCCCACTTAGTGCCCTTGGCTCCCGCAAAGACGCACGAGGCGAGGACAAGTCCACCTAAAACGCCCTTGAGGCCGGCAAGGTCACAAAACTCGCAATCCCATTGGCCGGCAAAGACTGAGTGCTCTAGTGGCGGACAGAAGAAGTTTCCATTTTGCCCCGTCACACACAGGGCGCAAATAACTGCCGCCAAACAGAACAGCAAATCACAGAGCACCCGGGCGGAGCAAGAGGTATAAATATGGCACCCAACGGCACTGCCGGGCATACCGATCCTGACCACCCTATGAAGAAGAACTCCTCTCCAGAAGAAGAAGCCTTCCTCATGAGAACCAGCTGCGATCCGACTCCACTGGCGCTCACAGGCTTTGGGGATCAAGACGCTCATTCAAGCGAGCATACCTACCTACGAAGAACTTCCAGACCTTCACATAGGAAGCAGGTTCGGCCTTTTTGCCCGGCCGTCTGACCTCCCTATCAAGCCCTCGTATAAAGCCGAGGCCCTAGGCGGGAACGGAATTCGCTACCCAAGCAACTCACGATTCTCCCGGAGATGGAACGGTCACCAACATTCCACTCTCCCGGGACGCAATCGCCACAGGGCAACACGGAAGCTAGCCTTCCCGTGACCAACGCACTCATCCAAGCAGACCACGGTGGAATCAACACAGCCGGTGTACGAACGCTCGAACCACTTAGCACAGTGCCAACGTCCGACCATAAAGGCTTTTCTCTACCTCCTCTATCAGAAGCTTCAATACAAACTAAGCGTCCTTTTCAGGACCTATAAGGGTCTTCCTGCACAAACCCTGACTCTGCTTTCCGATCCACATTTGACAAACATTACCTAAGTGGCAATTTATTCGACACTCAGCTTTCAGCTATACACACTGTCAAGAAAGCACACGGCCTTCCATTCGACACCTCTTTTCAGAGGACAGATACGGCAGCCTACGGAGGTCCAACCACGGGCTTCCCCCGTCTTCAGTCGTCTCCCACAACACCAAAACTACCATTAGACTACGGTCCTTTTCAGACCCAAAGACTAGATACCATGAAGGGTTCATATCCGTTAACCACATGTCCACATTCATCCCCTTTTTATACCCAAGGGAATAACCCATATGATCCTACAGCGGATCATTATTTCTCACAAAACTTTCCACTGGGAGTACCAACTCCCAGCCAAGTATATATAAATTCACCCAAAGGGGTGAATCCGCATAACCAACCGACAAATCCACAACAAATGGTGACCCTGCATTCGAATGCGTATCCAACGGAGCAAAAAGTTCCCACTCTCAAAGATAGTGGATTTTTGGTAACTACAGCAGGAATAAAACCTGCGAATAATATTTACGCTCAACAACTGACGCTACAGCCATCCGAACAAGGAGGCTTAGCTAAATTGCTCGAACGACTTGGGGACCCTGAAAAACCCCCGTTCAATCAGGCAAATATTGACCGCTCACTCGCGGAATTTGAATTTTACCTGCAACGTAAAAATTGCACTAACGAGAGAGAAAAATTCTCTTACCTCTACAAATGGGTTCCGGAACACACTAGAGAAGCTATTGACTCCTCTCACCTGCTCGAGCCTGACGCTCCCTTTACCGAAGCTACCAAACGCCTACAACGGGAATTTGGTTTGTCTATCAAAGAGAGACTCAGGGCTCTAGAAAACCCTGCATCTACCTCAAAAAAGCCTAGCACGGCTTTTCATGAATTATACACGAAGGCACCTGGATATTTTCCACCCGCGATAGTCATGCAGAAGTGGATAGAAACCCTACCTCGAGACTCACGGGGGTTGGTAGTGGCACAACCTACATTAAATTCCCGATTTGACCTGGCCGATACGTTACACATCTACAGCCAGTATCCAGAACCCAAAATTCTGAAAGTCTCAGAGAAACCAACTACGTCTAAACTTCCTGAAACAAAAAAAGCCGTGCCTAAAAAGGCAGAAAATAGACGAGAGAAGTCACAAATAAAGCCAGCAATCTGCCGCAAACTTGCCAGATTCGGAAATGACACTAGAAAATGTGTGGACCCACAAAATTGCAAGTGGAAAAAAGAGGCTACTCCAGTAACACAAAATTGTGGAACAACACCTACGTGTCATTGCAAACAACCTGAGGAACCGGAAACACCCACTTCCGACGATTCTCAGCTGGAAAACTAATAACTGCAGTGTAGCAGAGCCCATACGCCGGCAGAAACACGAATCGAAGAGGCTCTTTTTCACATGTAATATGAATAACGTACATTTCCTAATTGACACAGGCGCGGAAGTGAATATTCTGCCGATATCAACCACGAATAAATTGGGGCTGAAGGTTAGCAAAACTGGGCCCCAATTGAAACGCTAGGAACCACGAAGACAGAAATCGATATTGGATTCGGAAAAATGAGAACCGAATTTATGATCACGAAAGTCGATCTAGCAATATTGGGCACGCCATTCCTCGAGAAATGGGATATCGGAATTTAGGTCACACGGAAATACATTTCCAAATATGGAAAACTTTGTTGCGCAGACAAACAAGTCTCCGCTTTAATTCACAATACCTTCACAGAAGAAGAGATTGAAGTGAACATTCCTCATTGGGAAAAGGATGACGCGGAAAATAAAATTCCAAACATGGAAGATAAAAGAATCCGTAAGATCCCTAAATAGTATCAAGATCAGATGGACAGCCTGAACGGAGCATGGAATGACAACGGAGTCTACCATAGAATTTCGACAGACTGCACTTTCATGCACTCCCGAGCCAGACCAATGGCGGGAGAAAAACGCACGCAAGTCAAAGCCACATTTGATAAAATGCTGGCAGAAGGAATAATAAGACCTTCTAAATCGGAATGGGCATCCCCTCTACATTGTGTTCCAAAAAAAGACGGATCATGGAGGATAACAGGAGACTACAGGTTCCTGAACGCAAAAACAAAAAAAGACGCATACCCGCCGCCACATATGCGCTCTTTCCAAGCTAATTTACACGATACCTCAATCTATTCAACAATAGATTTAAAATCTGCATACTATCACATTCCGATGCACCCAAAAGATGCGCACAAAACAGTCATCATCACGCCATTTGGACTATACGAGTTCAGTAAAATGAGCATGGGCCTGGCCGGAGCAGCCCAAACATGGCAACGCTACATGGATAGCATAATGCGTAAATTAACTTTCGCATTTGTTTATTTGGACAACATTTTGGTCGCCTCAAAAAATTACGACAAACACATCACACACCTGAAGGAAGTTTTTTCGATTCTCGGAGAACACGGACTAAGAGTGAGTTTCGAAAAATGCGTTTTCGCACAAAAAACGGTCGACTTCCTGGGCTTTACGATTTTGAAACAAGGTATAATTCCAAAGAGGGATAAAGTGTCAGCTATAAAAGATTTCCCAAACCTATAGACGTCAGGAGTCTACGCAGATTCCTAGGCATGTGCGGTTTTTACCGATCATGCGCAAAAAAATTGGCTGCAGCAGCGCAACCGCTGTACAACGCGATACCCTCGAACAAGAAAAACGACAAAACCCCAATAGAGTGGACAGAATAACGCATAAAAGCGTTTCTGGAAATCAAACAGACAATAGTTGAAGCAACTCTGCATAACATTGCACACCCACACCCCACAGCGGAGCGGAGAATAGTTTGCGATGCCTTCGACACACACATCGGAGCTGCCCTAGAACAAGAAATCAAAGATAAGGGCTCTATATACTATCAGCCTCTAGGTTTGTTCAGCAAGGCAATTCCAGACAAATGGAAGAATAAATTCTCTTTTAACAAAGAAATGTAAGCCGCTTACTGTGCGTGCATATACTGGCACAATGACCTAGACGGACGCTCTTTCCATTTGTGCTCCGACCACAAGCCATTGTTGGGCACGATATTAAAAAAGAAGGCGCATTTCTCCAAAATGAGGTTGAGATGGCTTACTTACATCTCACAAATGACGACAGACATACCTCTTATCCCAGGCGAACAGAACGCAGTAGCCGATGCGCTCTCAAGGCCTTTTGACCCAATCGAGATACAACTGCGCTCAACCTCGACACAAACGGAAACCATAGAGGACACGACTACGCTCGAACATATTGCAGCCGTCGAATGTAACCTCTTACATCACGTCATAGACGCTCAAAACGCAGAACCACTAACAGGTGACGAAAAAGAGAAACTAACAGAGGTCGAGTTCCCACAGGGCACTTTATGGTGTAACCTAGATTTAGGACACCCACGTCCATACTTACCTCTGAGTGCACGGCATGATATACTCGAATCTGTACACTCAATAGGACACCCAGGAATTCACTCCACACACACCACTGCTTACAAAATCAAACAGAGACGGTTTTGAACCGGTTTGCAAAGAGACACAGTCAATTGGGTGAAAGCATGTGAAACTTGTCAAAGAGCAAAAATAACGCGACCAGTCAAATTACCATATACAGAATTTGAAATGGCAAATAAATTCGCACACGTCCACATAGACATCACGGGCCCGCTACCCACTACTAGATCCGGTAAAAAATACCTACTAATGGTGGTTGACAGGGCAACCGGATGGGTGGAAGCGGTACCCATAACAAATACAGAGACCCCAACAATTACTTCCGCTTTCATAGAAACATGGGTCACATCCAAAGGAGTTCCCAAATAAATAACCAGCGATCAAGGGACACAATTCGAATCGTCCTTGTTCAACTCAGTTATGGAAAAATTGGGTATCAAACATCTACCTTATAAACCTTCTACCAACGGAATGGTAGAAAGAAAAAACCGTTCCCTGAAAGAAGCGATCAAGGCACAAAGTGAAAATTGGACCGATGCGCTCCCAAAGGTTTTGCTGGCAATGAGAACGGCGGTTGACCCCGCAATAGAGACAACCCCGTTCCAAAAAGTTTACGGAATCGATGTACCACTTCCGGGAGACATTTTTGATACCACAGCGATACCACAAAAACTGAACGTTCCACAAAACTTGGACACTTTCTCACATGTTTACCTACAAATACTCACTCAACTATCAACTTTATAATGCCCGTATGCAGGACCTTCTAAAGTAATAAAAAGAGACCAAGTGTCTGTGACAGTTCAAAACGGAAAGTGCCTAAACAGCAAGTCAAGCCTGCATATACCCTCCTCGGGGGCAGCCACGCCACGGACATATCTGACCACAACCAACGTCAGAACGCATCAGAGGATATAACTCCCAGACAATCCGTCAGAGCTCACTACTCGTACAATAAATACGGGGATAGCTGGGTAACAACGATGTCTTTTGAGCGAACCAATGAACAAACAGCAACATCGAAAGCAACCCGCTCCAAAACAACCCCCTCCACGCAAATTTCTCCTATAAAAATGGGACGAGAAAACAGGGGTTGCTCATACCACTCGATCCAACCATGGAAGACAACTTAAATCTACCTACTCTACCACAGCCGCTGGCCGAACCACCCCACGGGGAGGCTCCAACCACCCTGATGTGGGAGTTGTGTCTATCGGACGAGGAAATGCTGTTACACCCGACGCCGGAGCAGGTGGAACCCCTACCGACCTCCCCGTCGCGGCCAAAATCCGTGTTTACCATCAAGCAAGAACCAGTACTGCCGGAACAACTTTTCGATTGCAACCGTGTGATACAATGACCCCTCTCGACGAGCTCCCGAAGCGCTTCATTCTGGGATGTGGACAGGTGGGATGCCGAGATGGAAACAACAGTCTGGATTCCTACAGTAATACGCCAACCAGCCCAACACCACACAACAGCTGGTACCGGGCGGCGTGCAGCCGGAAGAAGAGGGACAAACAATCCTTGACGCTTCCACCAGGAACACAGAAGGAGACGACACACACCGCCACCCCATGCACCTACGGTGTCAGTGAGATACGGTGCCTTCCACATGGCGATGCCAGCGATCTTACCCGGAAGAAGATCTTACGAGGAGTAAGAGAAGACACTAAGTCTCTACCCCATCTCTGCTCCAAACGGGTTATTATCGCTTCACGATAATACACCCACATCACTTGGCCCTTCAGGCAACACAATTTCACTTGGCTCTTCAAGCACACAATGCAAATTTTCTGGTGGCACCCCGCGTCTTGAGGGGGCCCTTGTGGTGAATTTCACACCACACTATGCTTCGAAGGCCCTTTCAAGGGCCACCAAAGATCAAGCTAAACACTCACTACGTGAGTCAAGCTATTTAAGACAGCGAAATGCGCCAGAAAAATTACCTTCCAAACATGACAGGAAAACTATACAAACGGTTTGCAAAGAGACACAGTCAATTGGGTGAAAGCATGTGAAACTTGTCAAAGAGCAAAAATAACGCGACCAGTCAAATTACCATATACAGAATTTGAAATGGCAAATAAATTCGCACACGTCCACATAGACATCACGGGCCCGCTACCCACTACTAGATCCGGTAAAAAATACCTACTAATGGTGGTTGACAGGGCAACCGGATGGGTGGAAGCGGTACCCATAACAAATACAGAGACCCCAACAATTACTTCCGCTTTCATAGAAACATGGGTCACATCCAAAGGAGTTCCCAAATAAATAACCAGCGATCAAGGGACACAATTCGAATCGTCCTTGTTCAACTCAGTTATGGAAAAATTGGGTATCAAACATCTACCTTATAAACCTTCTACCAACGGAATGGTAGAAAGAAAAAACCGTTCCCTGAAAGAAGCAATCAAGGCACAAAGTGAAAATTGGGCCGATGCGCTCCCAAAGGTTTTGCTGGCAATGAGAACGGCGGTTGACCCCGCAATAGAGACAACCCCGTTCCAAAAAGTTTACGGAATCGATGTACCACTTCCGGGAGACATTTTTGATACCACAGGGAATTTGGTCGAGCCAACTTTGTTCGTAACCACACAAATTTGGCATAACAATTCCACAAAAACTGAACGTTCCACAAAACTTGGACACTTTCTCACATGTTTACCTACAAATACTCACTCAACTATCAACTTTATAATGCCCGTATACAGGACCTTCTAAAGTAATAAAAAGAGACCAAGTGTCTGTGACAGTTCAAAACGGAAAGTGCCTAAACAGCAAGTCAAGCCTGCATATACCCTCCTCGGGGGCAGCCACGCCACGGACATATCTGACCACAACCAACGTCAGAACGCATCAGAGGATATAACTCCCAGACAATCCGTCAGAGCTCACTACTCGTACAATAAATACGGGGATAGCTGGGTAACAACGATGTCTTTTGAGCGAACCAATGAACAAACAGCAACATCGAAAGCAACCCGCTCCAAAACAACCCCCTCCACGCAAATTTCTCCTATAAAAATGGGACGAGAAAACAGGGGTTGCTCATACCACTCGATCCAACCATGGAAGACAACTTAAATCTACCTACTCTACCACAGCCGCTGGCCGAACCACCCCACGGGGAGGCTCCAACCACCCTGATGTGGGAGTTGTGTCTATCGGACGAGGAAATGCTGTTACACCCGACGCCGGAGCAGGTGGAACCCCTACCGACCTCCCCGTCGCGGCCAAAATCCGTGTTTACCATCAAGCAAGAACCAGTACTGCCGGAACAACTTTTCGATTGCAACCGTGTGATACAATGACCCCTCTCGACGAGCTCCCGAAGCGCTTCATTCTGGGATGTGGACAGGTGGGATGCCGAGATGGAAACAACAGTCTGGATTCCTACAGTAATACGCCAACCAGCCCAACACCACACAACAGCTGGTACCGGGCGGCGTGCGGCCGGAAGAAGAGGGACAAACAATCCTTGACGCTTCCACCAGGAACACAGAAGGAGACGACACACACCGCCACCCCATGCACCTACGGTGTCAGTGAGATACGGTGCCTTCCACATGGCGATGCCAGCGATCTTACCCGGAAGAAGATCTTACGAGGAGTAAGAGAAGACACTAAGTCTCTACCCCATCTCTGCTCCAAACGGGTTATTATCGCTTCACGATAATACACCCACATCACTTGGCCCTTCAGGCAACACAATTTCACTTGGCTCTTCAAGCACACAATGCAAATTTTCTGGTGGCACCCCGCGTCTTGAGGGGGCCCTTGTGGTGAATTTCACACCACACTATGCTTCGAAGGCCCTTTCAAGGGCCACCAAAGATCAAGCTAAACACTCACTACGTGAGTCAAGCTATTTAAGACAGCGAAATGCGCCAGAAAAATTACCTTCCAAACATGACAGGAAAACTATACAAACGGTTTGCAAAGAGACACAGTCAATTGGGTGAAAGCATGTGAAACTTGTCAAAGAGCAAAAATAACGCGACCAGTCAAATTACCATATACAGAATTTGAAATGGCAAATAAATTCGCACACGTCCACATAGACATCACGGGCCCGCTACCCACTACTAGATCCGGTAAAAAATACCTACTAATGGTGGTTGACAGGGCAACCGGATGGGTGGAAGCGGTACCCATAACAAATACAGAGACCCCAACAATTACTTCCCAAACATGACAGGAAAACTATACAAACGAAGGTAACAAGAAACACAAGTTTCAATAATAATGAGAAAATGTCCTTCAGACAGTCAAGGACATTTCACTCAAAGTAGTACAGACCAAGAACGGGCGCGCACAAGGTCCTAACGGGAGTCAGTACTCCCGAACTAAAACAAGCCAAACGCTCACTGCGAGAGAGGAGTCCCGCGCGCCGGCAAGTTGACACGGACAACTCGCCTTCCCACTTAGTGCCCTTGGCTCCCGCAAGGACGCACGAGGCGAGGACAAGTCCACCTAAAACGCCCTTGAGGCCGGCAAGGTCACAAAACTCGCAATCCCATTGGCCGGCAAAGACTGAGTGCTCTAGTGGCGGACAGAAGAAGTTTCCATTTTGCCCTGTCACACACAGGGCGCAAATAACTGCCGCCAAACAGAACAGCAAATCACAGAGCACCCGGGCAGAGCAAGAGGTATAAATATGGCACCCAACGGCACTGCCGGGCATACCGATCCTGACCACCCTACGAAGAAGAACTCCTCTCCAGAAGAAGAAGCCTTCCTCAAGAGAACCAGCTGCGATCCGACTCCACTGGCGCTCACAGGCTTTGGGGATCAAGACGCTCATTCAAGCGTGCATACCTACCTACGAAGAACTTCCAGACCTTCACATAGGTAGCAGGTCCTAACTAAACTTTCCATAGTTTCCATTGGGTGTACCAACTCCCAGCCAAGTATATATAAATTCACCCAAAGCGGTGAATCCGCATAACCAACCGACAAACCCACTACAAAAAGTAATTATAATAACTTATCAGAAAAATACGTGTTTATATCACAACTAGCAAGTGATAACGGACCAGAAAACACGTTCAGAATAAAAGAGCACATTGACAGCCCTGTCAGCAAAACTGGAGAGAAGAATCCTATAAACGATAAAGTCTGATAATGCCGGCCAGTATTCTCGTAGCTGGGATTACCCAACTTTTGTGGCTGGCATCACCTGCTTGGTTATTTTTTGTTATATATATATATATATATATATATATATATATATATATATATATATATATATATATATATATATATTTCTTTTTTTTTCTCCAAAGTCATGGTGCGATCCAAATTTTTGAATAATCACAGAGTTCTACCCAGGAAAATAAACTTCATTAGTTGCTTCGTTCGAGAAATAACCCAAAATTCACTTGAAAAAGTAACTTTCCTTTCACTTCTGTGAAATGATGTGTGATGTTTCTTAGTTGTAAAAACTTCTAAGCAATAAACAAGAAAGCTAAGTGCCACACCCTAATTGGCAGACTTATTTGTTCTTTTAAATTCCAATTTACGATTCAAAATTGAAGCGTAGCACCTTTTGGATAGAAATATTGAGTTCATGCCCATTTACTGCATCGAAATCGGTTGAGATGGAGTGGAGAAAAACTAAGTAGAAGGAATCCCTGTTGGAAGCTGGGGGTACCACCAGTTCACTCAGGAGTGGCTCCCGAAATTCGAAAAACTCCTGGAGAGAGGTAAAACTTGTTCATTCCCTGCTCTACTAGTATACCTCTGTAGGTACACGACCCGAGAGATTCCCTCACAACGCCTGAATCTGATGGAATTCCCGCTTCCTCGCTTTCTTAGCTACTTTGCGATCTCCACGATCCACTTGACATCACAGTACGAGAAAACGAGAAATAGTGAACATCGGCTCTCTCATAATCGTCAATCTGGCCTACCTGCTCCAAATCCTCAACTCTTCTGTCTTCACGTCAGACAAAAGACCCGAGGTTCCGGAGGAGGATTGCTGAATGGCGTTCTGTTGCCCTCTAGAAAATGTGGGAGAAGCACCACCGCTGTTTGCCAAGAAAGTATCCTGAACAAGTTGCTTTTAATGGGGCCTCAAGTAAAGAGAATGAATGGCAGAAAGTCATTCTGCATACGGCATAACAAGTCATTTATGTGACCTATCTCATTGTGCACAGCTTCTGTCCTCTCTGCTTCCATTCACTAAAAATCCTCAGAAGCTTACCTGGGCCGCTCTCGCGCTATATTAGCACAAACACACTCAAACACACACACACACAAAACCATAGTTGTTGAATGGGCTAAAACGTAAAATGCGAATGAAAATTTTGATTTTGGAGACAAAACAATGTCATCCCCCTAAAGTGAGAACAATGCTCCCGCATAGACGTACCTATACACGCTTTTAAAAAGCCTTACCTAGTTTATAACTTTTTATATTTGTGGATTGTTAGCTTTTGATAAACAAGCTCACACGTCCAAGGGAATACCTGAGGGAGTAACTTTAGCCATAAGCCTGTACAAGCTACACATGAGGAAATTTATTCTAAATAGCAGTTTTCTTCTTGGTGTCTCCAAGACCGTGATCCAGTACAAACCGCTGGGAACAAAGGTGTACCTACGAAAAGAAGGCGAGCTGTTAAGAGAATTTAAGAGCAAACTTTTGGAAAATCCACCTTTTTGTGATCACTGCTACTCCCAACTACTTTTGACTAGTATTGTTCCAATTTTGTTAACGGTGGGTCTATCCGTGAAAACTAGTTTTCCTTAGTATTTAGTGAAAATATCCTTATGTTTCTTAGTTATTAGGTAGGTACCAAAAACCTAAAAATTTTCTCAAGGCCTTGAGGCAAATAGTATTGACTGGTCTTACAGTCTCATATAAATATAATATGGAAATCGTATTTGATTAATTATTAGGTTCCCTTTTATATCTTATTTGCTTCAGCTGGCTGAAGAAACGGCGGTGAGGGACGGCGTGTTTTGAAGAAATATTTTGACGGTCGTCACAAAAGAAGAAAAAGAAAAAAAGGGAGTTACTCTTAGACGATGCCGCATATAAAGAGCGTTTCGCCCCTCACAACTCCCAAGCCAAAACAGTTTTTTTTGCCCTTTCGCGGCGTCAAGTCGCGCATGCACCCTTTCCCACCAATCCCTCATCCTTCCGAATGACAAGCATCGTAAATACGTTGAAAGCTGCCTCCTTAAATGGGCATCCAATAGTCTTTTAACGTGCCGCAAGTGTGTCAACACATTTAATGGATTTTTCACAATTCATGTCAGTAAACATTTGGCACCTCGTACCTCGTTCATCTAATAACTCAAACTGATTTTGTTCTCCCCAGAGCTTTTGGAAAATGCACTATCGTAACTAAAAACTGAATGAATAATATTATTTGTAGGCAGATCGCTAAGAAAATTTTCAAAGAAAGATAAAAGCACGAGTTACTGTTTCGGATTGATTCATATCGCAATGATTAACTTTCTTGCTGTTAAAACAGACAAGGTTGCAAAGTAGATTAAAAAAACCCTACCAGTTCAACTCAATCTGAATTGAGAATGCTTTCTTACAGAACCTATCACTGGTTTAGCGATCTTCATTGATTAAGTATTAATCCAAGAGCCTGAAACTTAACCGGATGGGTATAGGTTTGAATATACTTAGTTAACAAAATCGATCGTCTGGCAGTCCGTACCTGGCGCATAGCCTCATGGTGGGACACCAAAATGCTTCCTGGCTTCCAGCTCCACAGGTCTCGTCGCATCCTTCTCCTGCAGCACACATTTCTTACAGCACTCATTCTCTCTCTGCATCACGTCTCTACTCATCACAACGCTACATTCCGTACCATTTGTAATTCGGGACTCAAGACATATCCGTACAAGTTGTAAATCAGGCACCCAGATTCAAATTCGAAATCATGTAACACGGGAATCGAGACATCACAAAACGGAATATTATATATATATATATATATATATATATATATATATATATATATATATATATATATATATATATATATATATATATATATATATATATATATATATTTATATATATATGTGTGTGTGTGTGTGTGTGTGTGTGTGTGTGTGTGTGTGTGTGTGTGTGTGTGTGTGTGTGTGTGTGAGTGTGTGTGTGTGTGTGTGAGTGTGTGTGTATGTGTGTGTGTGTGTGTGTGTGTGTGTGTGTGTGTGTGTGTGTGTGTGTGTGTGTGTGTGTGTGTGTGTGTGTGTGTGTGTGCGTGCGTGCGTGCGTGCGTGCGTGCGTGCGTGCGTGCGTGTGTGTGTGTAATTTCATTTTTATGTAAATAAAATTCCAGGAGGGGGAGGTGTAGTGATACATGGGCCCGTGGAACTTTGTATGTTGTTCCAGTCTGGTGGGGGGCAACCCCCCGGGGCTCCCCCTCACTAGAAGGCTAGGAAGCCAGCCTAATAAATCACATCTACCATAATGTTCTTGAAGTTCTCCTTATCATGCTTCTCAGCTTAAGAAGCTCATTATAGTTTTGTTTATATATTTCTCGTGCTTTTAGCTGCTTTTGCATTTGGTTCGTATCATAGTTACTAAGATATAAGTATATGCCTGTGCTTTCTGCCCTTGCAGATCGCACAGTCATAGTTATAGATATTACGTGCATAAGTCAGGCAGTGCATAGCAGATTGTTCTTCTTCCAGGTGGAAGCTTCGACTGAGTCTGGGAGCCAGTGGCTTCACCTTTTATGAGGCCTCAGTGTTTAAGCACTATACCTTTATGCTTACTTTTATGTGTTATGCTTTCTTTTATTATTACATATATGTGAGGCCTCAATGTTTTATGCATTATACATGTATGCTGACTTGTATGGGTTATTTCCTTTTTCAATTATCCTCGAAGTGCTGAGGAAAATAGTAAGGGATCGGGCAACGTGTCTAATGTTGGTACCTAACTGGCCCACGCATGCATGGTAGCCCCTGTTATGTGAACTCTTAGTCACTGAACCTATTCTCTTGGGCCTGGCCGATAATCTTCTTTTTCCTCCTTTCAGATCTCAAATCCATCCTGAAGTACAACTCCTGCGTCAAGGGTGGTGGACGGTTTGCTGGACACACAGGTTAGATCCCTGGGACCCTTAAGGATTTAGCTCATGTATTCACACCCGTATTCATACCAATTACGATCAAACTAGCAACTGTTTCCAATTATTCTTCTTCTCTTTCTGAATAGCTACTCAAGGAGGCCATCTTTTGGCCTTTGGAATAATAAAAAATCACTAGGTGCACGTTTCAGAGCCCGTCAATAGACCCATACAACTGATGATTGGTTGTGAGACCAGTGCGGTTATATGCATGACATCATGTGATGTGAAACTGCATGTGAAATCACATGAGAACACGTGACGAGAGGGTAGTTTGTTTACACCTAAGGCGCATGTGAACCTAGGCGTCCTCCCCTGTGTTTTGATTTAGTTTTTTCGCATTGATTTTAATGGTTTTATCCCTCCGTCTTTGAAGAGTTAAAAAATAAAAAATTTAAAAACAAAAGTGTGTGTGTGTGTATGTTGACATCCAAAATTATTTTAGAAAGTGCCTTGGTGTCGTTAAGGTTTGTTATTTTCAATAATGAATCTTTGCAATGGAACAAGGAAAATATGATAACTCCCTCAACATTCGTTGGTTTCCGTTTCATGAGTCGTTGATACCGAAAATCGGATAAAAACGATCGTATATCTGCCGCGTAACCTATATTATTTGCATGTAAAAGATTATTATAATATTCTGGTAACCCCTGACTGTAGAATACCAGCTGCGTGCTTTAAAGTGCAAACTAACAAGATGACTGGAAAATAATAACAAGATGAAAAAAATATGAAATAAATGAAAAATTAAAATAATAACGAAGAAGTAAAGGAAACTGAGTGATGTTGTACCGAGAAATCGATGCCACCTGCGTACATGTTCCAATAAGTCTTATAACCATTCGCAGAAATTGATGCCGGTCGGCTTCAACCTTTCAACCCAACTCCTACTCGACATATTGCTACGATGTCCTGGTTACATGTATCACGGTGAGGTACGAGAAATCTTCACTACTCGATCGTTCCTATAAATCCCTACAAAGTATTGTAGCGTGTAAACCAGGCTTTATGCGTGTAAATTTATGCCTGTAGACCTAGCTTCGCTTCACCACGATAATAACGAACCGATTTTGTTTTAATGTGGTAGGAAGGGATACGCTGAATTCGGTTGTTTACTCAAGTGCATGGTCATGTGTCCTTCCCAAATTTGGAAAATAGAAAATGGTAGCTCAGCAGCCTCCACCCTAGATATTCTCTTGATGTGAACTTCACAGGTCTTCTTAATTAGAGAGATTCAAAGGCATGTGAAGAGAGGAGAAAAAATGACTATCGATTTACTGTTGCAACCAATAAATAAAAATCGTGTATCATGTTTCTCTCGTCGTAATGTTGGTAAATGCCACATTTCTGCTTCCTCCGTTCATTAGGAGAACTGAAATGTATGTGTTCATTAGCAGCTGATAAAGGTGAGTCCCACTTGGTCAATCGTACATAGCAGGCCTATAGAGGCTCAATAACAAATTTCAGCCATCTAGGTATATTAGGAGGAAAATGAGCTCCCGAGCTCACTCAGCTGATATTTGTGGTTCCTAACTTTGTCAATCGTATGAAGAGCAAGCCTATAGACTCCATACCAAATTGCAGTCTCTTAGGTAGATCAATTAGTAGAAAAACTATCAGTTACGTTAAAAACAAAGAGTTACAATGTTAAATCGATTTCGACGGTTAGGCCATCATCAGTAACAAACAACAACAGAACACACATTAGAAAGGACACAGTTTATATAGTCACAGGTTAAGGAAGATTGAATCCCATTGGTAGAGAGAAAAGAAAGGGGGCTGGAGGTATAACCAATTAAGTGCAAGCTAAGTGAAGAGGGATTACCTATAGATAATGAAGTGAATTCGGCGTGAATGAACTAAACATTCTTGATCTGTCCATCTCTTTGGTAAATGAGATGTATGATTTTTTAATTTATAGAAAAGATACATATAGGATATAACGATCCATAGTACTTCAAATCACCCTGTAGTCCATAAGCATGCAGCTTTCCGTAGTATGATCAACCGAGCACTATCTATTCCTATGAGTGAACGAAATTTAACAAAATGAAAATCCATTATCAAAAACATAGCGGCTAGTAATGGCTACGGAGGAGATCTCGTTGATACCGTATGGGATAAGGTTTTTAAGAAAAAGAGTAGAGATAATGTTTCTAATCTGGTTGGGGAAAATGTAACTTTAGAAGAAAAACAATGGATAAGTATACCAATGGAAGTATACCTTATTATGGGAAAATTTCTGATAAAATCGGCAAAATTCTGCCACCGAGGGGTTACAAAGTGGGTTTTAAAACTAGAAATAGTCTTAGAGCATTGCTAGGTTCCATTAAAGACAAAATTAATGATCAGTATAAAAGTGGGGTTTATCAATTAACATGTTCTTGCGGCTATGAATATTGCGGTCAAACTGGTAGGAAATTCAGTGGAAGAATAGAAGAGCAATCAGAAAGATTTCAGGGAAAATGAGGGTAGGTCTAAATTTGCAAAACATCTTCAGGAATCCAATCATAATTACAATTTTGATTGGACAGATAGACAGAATTTCTTCATTTTTGTCCAAAGGGTGGTATACTGAATGTACTTGAAAAATCCGAAATGATCAAAAGTGACAGATCTGGTAAATGTTTAAATGAGGATATCCCTTAATATATTTCACCACTGATAAGTCCATTTCTATGAAGCTTGGAATTACCCCTTCAAACTGTTGAAACTAGTAATTCTTCCCATCCTTTCACTTCATTAGCTTGCACTCTATTGGTTGTACCTCCAGCCCCCTTTCTTTTCTCTCGACCAATGGGATTCAATCTCCCTTCACCTGTGACTATATAAGCTGTGTCCTTTCTAATGTGTGTTATTGTTTGTTTCTGATGATGGCCTAACCGTCGAAATCGATTTAACATTGTAACTCTTTATTTTTCGTGGAAATTGACAACGTTTTTTCACTAACTTCCGTTTTGAGCTGATGAGGTCTATGCATCGTCTAGTACCTACTGCTTAAAAGTACCTACTACTCAATAGTACCTACCATGTAGTGCCTTATTTTCACATATTAGTTTATAACATAGCGTAATAAATTAGCTTTCCTTGACACTACAATGGCTTAGAGATCATGAGTTGTTATGATAAAGTGAGAGCATTCCAAAAAGTGGCGAACGATTTTCCTGCTATGAAAACTAAGGGAGTTACACTTCCCTTGTAACGCATTGGTTGAACTTGAGATTCAATAGAAAATAAAGCTTCCGTTACACTTTTTCGAACTGATAAGAAACGTTACACAATTTTTTTAAATAGATGCCCCAAGCTAGAATACATATCCATGTCAAAAAAAATCATCCGTAGTACGCCGCACAGTTTGGTCCCAAAAGTTGGCAAAAACTCGAAAACGGAAAAAGATCAGTTAATGTTTCTTCGTTTTGCTAAATTCCACTGGACATGTCCTGTTCTGTGCCGAAATATTTGAGTCTAATTAAGTGTGAATAGAATCCTTGGAAAGATCGCCAATCAGTCCAGTTTACGGGTTCATTATTGCCCTACCTACAAAAACTTTTGCCGAGTAGTATAAACAATTTCAAGGAGAATAAAAGCTCATTCTTCATTACTTCAGCACCCTCAAATAATTAAATAACTTATTTCCGAATTTTAAAAATTTTGTTTTTCTAATTTAATAGACTAAATTGTCTGGTAATCACGATAGCGTTTTACACATGCAAACTTTAGAAAGCTATCAGACAACATTCTAAAACATTCTAGCTAAGACTCTATAATATAAATGTTGTACAACATCCTAAAAACTATTCCCGAAAGAAAATCTTGCCCATGGCCGAGTCATAAGTAAATGAACAGGTTTTTGCGCATTTTGTAAACTCTGTGAAAACCTAACTTTTCTTCAGTGTCTTACTCGTAGTAGTTTTTCAGGCTTAATCGAATCAGCCCAACGCCAGTGCCCCTAGATAAACATGGAGTCTATAAATCTTACTTTTTTGGGTGTTCGCAAATCTTTTCTTACTGAAAACTAGTTAACGTATGCTACAGCTTCTTACTGAATCAACTCTGGATTCTTTTAACTATCGTTATCTTTTCAAAATCCATTTCAGCAGTAGGCACACATCGTGATAAGTTTGATATTCCATTCTTATTGGTTTTCTATTTTCAATTTAGAAAGCGAAGAAGCCTCTTATCTAGAGGGTCATGTATGATATTACGGTTCATTATGATCCTCAGTT
This sequence comes from Adelphocoris suturalis, assembly GCA_030762985.1. NCBI lineage: Eukaryota > Metazoa > Arthropoda > Insecta > Hemiptera > Miridae > Adelphocoris > Adelphocoris suturalis. The sequence goes on from CM061040.1 coordinate 98,940,487, forward strand.
TTACAAATTCGAAAACACTTCAAAATTAAAAGTGTGAACTAGTATTCGTCTGGCGAAGAAGATTGTTCTGAATACAAGTGTTTTCATGTTTTGTTTTTTATTAGTTTCGGTATTTTCTCTTCTTTTTTAATATTAGTTACAGAATTATTTATTAATTTTATTTTTTGATTTTAATTAAAAATTAAAAGAAAATTTAAATAAGAAGAGAGTTCTATAAATATTTCATAAATACCAACTGATATAAGTATCCTTGTACGAGTAGTAAATCAATCATGTTCGATAAAAGAGTAAATAAAAGAGAAGGAAAAAACAGCAGAATATAGTATTAATTTGGTTACTTACTTTTACATTTATTATATTATCATTATTTATCTTGTGAGCGGTACGAAAGGAATGACATTTACTGGCATCCCAAAGATCCTCGCGAACCAAAACGTTTTCATTGCGGATTTCTAGCTGTAACTGTTTTTCGAACATAATAGTTTCCCACTACATAGCCATTGTCCTGGCAGTTTCTTCAGAGTTTTAGACATGTTCTTATTACTATACCTGAGGCAGCTTTACTTGTTTTATTGAATGAATGAAAGGATAGATTTGGTAGTTTGTCGAAGTAAACAAGGCAAGTTGGTGCTCCACCAAAAAACGGAACTACGTAGGCACGTACAGCCTACCAAATTCGCTGTTGGTCAAAAGTAAAGTAAGTAGGTAGATTGTTGCTTTGCCAACGAATTTTAACTGCTTATCAACAAGTTTGTCGAATATCGAATCAGGAAATGTGCAACATGAATTATTATAAACCAGCTGTAAGGAAAAACCTTCAAATTCATTCTTCTGAAGTTTAGAATTCATAAAGACGGGAGGGATTGATTGTTAGTGCAGTTATTTCGCGAGTTTTGCAGTTACGCAAATTTATGGGACAAAAAAAGCTTGATATAATTTGCATACAATTTATTCTCTGGCACTTCTTCATCTTCCATCATCATGAGAATTTCGATGTCCTCATCGCCTTCAAAAGTACTTGGAGTGAACACTTCATCATCTTCCAATTCATTTGCCGTCAACTCCTCCACAATTAATCTTTCCAGTTGATTCATTTTCAAGTTCTTAACTTCACACACGACCACAGAGTAGAAGAACTAGACAACGAACTAGGCACACGACGTAAAACGAGAAGGTTGAGGTTCTATGTTGTTCTTTGGGGACCCACCCACACCCACCGAGCTCGAATTTCAAATGAGGAAGATTATGAGCAGGTTTCAATTGCGTGAGGTTTCCTATAACAACCGGAATGAACCGCACTCCATCGGGCGGTCGGTTTTGGTTCGACCGCGGTCGACCCGTGGTCGACCACGCTGCTATGATGGAACAGCGGTTCAACCGCTGTGTTGAGCTGATTGTTGGGATGGAGCAGCGGTTGACGTTACTGCGCATGAATCGGTCGACCACGGTCGACCGCGGTTAGGTGGATGGAACAAACCTATAATTTCATGGAAATTCTCATTTTACGAAATCGAGTTAATTATAACTTTAGTCACTTCTGTCACATTAGTTATAAGTTTATGGACCTTTGAAGCGTAGTTTGGTGATTTATTTAATCTCATTACTTTTCACTTGATGGGTACCTACGTCAATGTCGATATACCAATTTGGATTCCGATGTAATATTGTAATTAGACGTCATATATTTACAGAAGAAGTAATAAAGTGCCGGAGGTGTTTTATTTTATTTTATTCATTTCTCCTCGGTAGGCATCTGCACTACGCAGAAATATTTAGTTAAAATTATGAACTTCGCTTATCAATATTTAAGATGCGTGTTTTGCGTAGAAATAGTAAATACCGAAAAAATAAATCGTTGTTTAATAACTTCAAGCATTTTTAGTACAGGTATTACCCAAGGTGAAATTTAAAACAGTTTCCTACTGTATGTTTTATGAGAAATTTACAACAACATTGTAAGTAGGTACTTGAAATATTCAATCGGTCTATACCTACTCGTATTGTGAGTTTTAGTAAGACAGCCGGACGTTTATTTTACTATTTTACCACTTTAGAACTGTTCATTAACAGGCGCACTATTTATGAGTCACTTTTCCTGCCATGCTACGAGTACCATGTTCTTCTCATTTTTTAGAGTCCGCACCCCCTATATAGGTACTGGTTATTAAACACAATAATGAATATAATTATCCTAAAATATGGATGAATCAACTCGATTGTCGCAACGAAAATTGAGGTAAAAGTCAAGATAAGGCAATTGGGGAAAGGGGTGATCCATCATTGAATAGAAAACGAAACAGAGTCGTTCAAAAAATCCGTATATACATTTCCTGCTGAGAGAGGGCTGGTAAATAGAAAGTGGTTCTCAAATAAAGATATAACGTTGAGTGGTGGGAACGGAGGTGAGAGTGGCGGGGTTACTATTTCCCTGAGGGCGATAAGACCTTCGTACCCTGTGTGAGGGGTTGGTGGCGTTAAAGCGCTATAAAAACCACCCTCTAGGACTTGACACGGCAATATCTACACTTTATTTAAATGTAATGATGCCCTCCGTGGAGGATGGCTATGCTTTTGGGGATCTGGATAGAAGAGTAGTGGTTGTAACGAGTGGTAAAAATGTAGGAAAATCTCCCAGCGAAAAGAAATTTTTTCAACCCGCTAAGCTGAATGCCGTAGTAATCTATTTATAAAAATTACATCTCCACTGTATTTATGTATACTGGTATAGTATTATTGCTACTAATGTTCAATTTTTTATACCTTAATATAATTTTCTCTTGGGAAAACAATGGTACCGTGATTCATGGTTGGTGTAGAAGCAATGTTCTCATGGTTTTCTTATTCTCTTATTTTCCGTCGTGCTTCTCCTTGTGATTTGGCCACTTCCGCAATTCTGTAGACTTCTGTTGAGCCTTCATTTTGAGATGGTGTTGATTTACGCAGATGAATATAATTTGACGCGAACTCTACAGCTTGGTTTAATTTCACGTTTGGAATTTCTAAAATTTCTAGTTTCAACTCGTGACATGTGAGGCGGTGTACGAATTGTGTGCACAAAACATCGTCGTACCAATTTGCTGGAAATTTACTATATCTCGCACATTTTTTTCAGTTCGGCCGCAAATTCGTGAGGGGTTTTTGTGTCTAATTGCAGTCTATTTTGAAATTTCACAGGTTCAAGTGCAAAGAACCTTAACAAAATCTCCTCCAATTCTTGAAAATACATCATTTCGGGCCCTGAGGTTCATGCAGATCGGCAAGCCTTTCATAAGTTTCCTCATCTATCGTGTCCAGCAAATGAAGCTTTTTTTTTTCGTCTCAGAGACATTGTATAAGTTCATCTTGTTTGTAAATAGTTTCAAACATACTCTCTAATTTGCCTTCGAAGGATCAAAAGCAGCAGTATTCAATTTGGGTAGATGGTCTTTTCCTGCCGCTCTGTATTTGGTTACCTTGGAAACGACAATGTTACAATGGCATCTTATTGGAAATTTTAAAATGAGGGAGTATAGAACACAGTTTCAGGTTCAAAATTTATCTGTTAGTGTGCTTAGGTGGGTTTATTTTTTGTCATCTCCTTCAACATGTGCAGTTCATTGGGTTTTGCTCCCTTTGTCTTATCAGAATACCCAGCCAAAGATCGTACAGATTGAGACATTGTTACCTCTCTTGACAGAACCGCTTAATTATACGGAGGAACTTCAATCCGTAGGGTGAGGGCAAGAGAGGGCCGGAGGCCAGACCAAACATGGTCACCGACTTGGAGTTCCAACAAGGCATTAGGGGCTTGTGGGGAACCCGAGAGTGGCACGGACCCACATGGTTGTGACTTGTTAGCCCGACAATGCTTCAACGTGCGCTGGAAACTGCAATAGCCCATGGAGGTAAAGGAACTGGTTATGCAAGGGATCGATGTCAGAGAATCGAATACATCATTTGTTAGCTCCATTACATATAATGGTCAATCGAGTTGCCACCTAACTAGATCTAAAAGTGTATCAATACGAAACATGGGTAGGTAATAATAATTATTGGCAGTCATTCGCTCGAGGAGTTGATTTGCACGGATGAAGCAGTTGCTGTTACCAACTGTTGCTGGCGATACTAGTATTTACTACCATATTTACTCTACGCATGGTCACGAGCGACTGATGCGCTAACGTAAATTATTTCAAGCATCATTTTACCTTTTCCTAAGTGACCGATTTCGATTCATTACTCTTACATCTTAGTCAAGATGCAAGATTCTTTATTTGGCACAACAAGAAAATGAACAAAAGGAAATATACTCATCAATAAATAAATAAATAGTCATGTAAAGTCATATTGACTATATTCCCCTATGGAATTTTTAGTTATTATCAAAACCATTTCAATGATCTATACATTTATATTATTTTCAGTTATATTATTTTAAGTATATTACTTAAATAGGTACCGTTATACATTGATCAGGGGGACTAGTAAAGTGTACGTTTTAATTAATTGCATTAATTTTCCCTCTACAGCATCATTATGATAGTTTGCGAAGAGATGACAAACCTTTTTTGATAATTGATAATATTGATAAGGAATCAATCGAAGAATCCATTATGAAAATACATTCTGAAGCAATTGGGCATGATGGAATACCAGCTTACTTTCATCCAACAGCTCCAACGTGCGCTAAACGCATGTTTAAAATTTGCTCTTAAAATTTCACCTTATGAGCACATAACAAAGTATTATTATCAAAATGGACTCTTAAAAGTAAATGAATGGAGAATGTATAGAATTGCAATGTTATTATTCAAAATTCTGAAATCTGGTAGGCCAGATTATTTGAAGGATAAATTTCAATTCATGGCTGAAATTCATAATTTCACCACTAGAAATGAACCTTTTCAAATACCTAAGCATAGAACCGAGATATATATGGTAAGTCGTTTCAAGTCCAAGCCATAACGATTTATAATGAGCATTCTAAGTTATTCGATATAGAAAAATCAACATCTAGTTTTAAGATTGATTTCAAAGCCAAAATGTTGGAAAGGTATAAAAATACCCAACGAATCCATGGCACCAACTATATATATATATATATAATTTTTTTTTTTCCCCTAAATTTTTTAAGTACACTCGCACATATGTAGTTCAATATGCCGTTTAACTAACACAGTGCTAAATCAAATTTAAATAACTAATATAAGAAATAATTGTTCAATAATTGAATTGAAATCCTTGTAATAAGCTTATTTTTCACAGTTTTCATCCGATTTCGATAAAATTTTCAGGGAATGTGCAACTTAGGATGTAGACGATCCCTTATCAGTTTCATTGTTCCCAAATCAATATTTCACTCTGCACAAGTGCAAACGTAAATTCTACCAAGCACCATTTTCTCGCGCCCTAGTCGTCCGATCTCGCTCAAATTTGGTTGATAGTTAGGGATGACGATTTATCATCCCATATCAATTTGAACATGATTGTATCATTAATAGCTACTGCACATGCTTAAATGTGAAATCCTTGTAACGATCCTAATTTCCACGGTTTTCATCCGATTTTGATGAAATTGTTAGTAAATGTGCGGGTTAGGTTGTAGAATGAAGGTCCCCTATCAGTTTCATTGTTGCCAATCAATACTTCACTTGCGTAGGTACGCGCAAACGTAAATTCCATTACGCTCCATTTTTTCACACCCTCGTCGTTCGATTTCGCTTAAATTTGGACGATAGTTGGGATAAAATGATTTGATTACCCCATATCATAATGTTAATATTATTGTATCATTAATAGCTACTGCGCATTCGCCACAGTGAAATCCTTGTAACGACCTCAAGTTCCGCTTCTGCATCCGATTTTGATGAAATGGTCAGTGAATGCGCGGGTTAGGGTGTAGATGGTCCCGTACCTATTTTATTGTTTCCAACTCCTCAGTTCATTCTGCGCATGATCAAACGTAAATTACATTGAGTACCATTTTTTCGTTTCTTAATTGACTGATTATGACGTTTCACGCTACTTCTTGATTTAATGTTTTCCGCTAGGTATAGAATTTTTCAAGATCATTCAAGCTTTTTAATGATCTATAAATTATGATACGTAAACGAGGAGGTTATGTTATGTGCCACACCCAATTTGGCAGTCGTTTTTTTGTTGATTTCGAAAATTACAAACTTGCGTATTTGCGCAAAGGTGCGAAATTGAAATCAACTTCGGTTTTTTTTTTTTTTTTTTTTTTTTTTTCCCAATGGGAACCATTATTTTTTATCGCTGATTATTTCATGAAGAAATAACCCATCACACGATTTTTTATTGCGCACAAATGGTTGAAATTCCGCTGTAAAATTCCGCAATACCACTCTAAAAGTGCAAAAAAAGTTCCAGTCATGCAGCATGACCATATATGAGCGAATTTTCAAAGCTTTTCTATAATTGTTGTAGCACATTTTAATGAAATTTAATTACAATTTTGAGCGTAGGTTTGAGCTTTAATTTCTAAATTACCAACTTCATAGTTATTATACACATGTCCCACTCAACAGTAGAGACCATCGCATCTATACAGCCATACTGAGCGAGCGAAGCGAGCAACATTCCCTCCATGTTTCAATTGTAATATATCTCAAAGGGGAGTCCGGGTGCTAGACGAGGAGGCGAGCGAAGCAAGCCGGAGCATTTTATGTCGGAAAAGCCGAGACACAGCTTAACCTGCGCGTCAACAACCACAGAGCATCGGTGGTTACAATAACGCAAGATCTGCCTGTGAGCAGCCATGCCGCCACGCATGATGCAACATTCGACGATTGTTTTGGCATAAAAGTTGTAAAGAAGATGAAGCCAGGAGAAAATAAAAGAATGCTTCACCAATCTGAAAAGGCACGTTCTAATGTTTTGGGCGCGTACGATCCTCCAGGATTAAACATCAGGCGTTAGCCAGGTAACTAACTTCTCCATGGCAAACATCTCTGCATAATATCAACGTCGAAATTCCCACAAAAAATTATTCTAGTTCTTCATATTTTGAAAAAGGCAACTAAAGCCGAAATATAAAAAATAGTTTGTGGTGTAAATTATTGTTTTCTCTAAAATTTGTGTTAATTATACATGCTCTCGTAGAGCCACTTCATTGAATTGAATTATATATATATATATATATATATATATACTTATATATATATATATATAAATCAATAAATAATAATTCATAATAATTCAATTCGAGTGCAGTACCCTCCCACTCTAGAGCTACGCTCTACGCTCCTGATCTGGATAGATTGTCCTTTCCAACCCTTGTTATAAATGTGGGCAGGAGATCCCCAATAAAACACACATCTGCACCTCCGAGATGTTCATATCCCAATCTTCGACATTACAAAGCCCAACATACTTATTATATATCAGATTTCTGGCACGGGAATGGGTAACAATGACGCCCTTCACTCTAGCTGTTTTTGCGTTTACCTCTCCCTTGCATCCTTAAGTATTACTCCAAAATACCATTGAGTAACCTATTAGATTTCCGGCTCCAGAATTAGCAATAAATTAGTAGTAGACGATAGTTGGCCTATTAGACCTAATTAAAGTTAGTTTTGTTCCCCAAACTGTTACTAGAATGAGTTGTCTTCTTCGCTCTTAGTTGATGTGCCGGATATGTAATAGGTATGTTGGATGCCATTCAAAAGAGAGGGGCACGCGTAGAAACGCTATCTACTTTACCCACAAAACTGTTTTAAACTGCCACTAAGTGAGATGCCAGAGTGAGATGCCAACTTAATTCTTAGCAGCTATGCCAAAGATTTGTTAAGTAGTAGTTACTTTGGGTATCATAGACCGTTCGTCATCCAGAGATATCTATGAAATTACTGGAAAAACTACAACAAAACTACTAAAATCATATGAATAAAAAATCACACGCATAAGGAGTTATTAACTTTGCCCACTTGACTGTTTCGTTCCCCACACTACTACTGGAATTAGTGACGTCATAATTACTCATTCCTGAGCCAGATATCTGATATGTAATTGGTAGGTAGATATTTTGGTAGACATCCCTACCTAATGGTGGGATGGGGCGAACCCAGAAACAGCGATCTACTTTACTTCTACTTTTATGTCTACTAGCGATCTATTTTGTTTCCTAAACTGCCATGTTCTGATACTGAAATCAAACTTTTCTTGTTATATGAACTTCTCCCATTTTCACATCTACTTCAACGCCAAATATCAGGTATCTCTCCAAAGTCCATTCATTTACCCTGACACTCCCAGGAGAAGATTCTACAGACGATCGGGACAAATTGTGTATACAAATTTACAGGCAATCGATTAGATTATTGCCCATCGTTGGAGAAATTATTAAATTCAAGCCGAAATGTAACTAGATGAATCATTCCGCACAATGAACTTATTTTCCCTTTGCCCGTATTGAAAGCTAAATAAAAAAAAAATCTTGTCACTTCCACCCTGACCCCTAATACATTCAATAGAAATCCGTTTGACAAGATGCTAAATCTGCCCCTTGGATCACATCCTTTTGATATCCTAACCCTCCCTCCAGCAGTTCTCGCTTATACATCTAAAACCAATAAATCCCATGGAACCAGACATCTCTTGCTATACGTTCAGCCTTGACAATGCTTCGGAATCCAATCTCTCTTGTACACTGTTTTCGAAAAGTCACTTGCCTATGCATGAAATCCCGGAGCCCTTTAAAAAGAGGCCCTTTTTCCCTTCTACCGCTGGAGTATTGCCTCTTTTATATCTACCCATTTCTGATCCATTTCACTCTCTAACTGCTAGCCCCTTTTCTCGCCGATCACAATCTTGCTTTTGCTTACAGTCAACTCCACAGCTTACTCCTTAACCCTACATCTCAATTTCTCTTCCCCCCACCCACCCACCTTCTTCATCGCCGTTCCACCAACCTCCTACGTTTTCTCGCTCGACCCGTCTCTTCACCGCTTCCTCTTGAATTTCCTACCCAATTGCCAAAGCAGTTGACAATATCTGATTTTCATTTCCCGCGCTTCTCACCTTGGCTTTACCTTAAACTCTTTTTCCCCAATCTAAATCGCACCCAATTCAAACTGCTTCCGCTATCACACTCAAATTGTTTGGCCTTGAATATCATCAAGTGTTACGAGATAATAACATCAGTACTAACTGTTCATCCTCAAATAATATGATACTTTTTTGGACAAGTAGTCAGATATACTGAAGAATTATATACTGCCAAAACCGCTGTAAATATGGACGAAGCGGAGATATACCCCTGATTTAAAAGAACAGTAAACAACATTCGCGGTACAAACCAACATCGATTTTCGACATTTTATGTCTTTACTTTGGCACATAAACGAAAAAAGCGTTAACAAAAAGCGTTACGGTTGGTTTTCTGATGATTTCCGCTTACAACCGAGTCGTTGCTAGGGAAATGGTACTTCCGTCGTTTTTCATCCCACAAAATTCGTTGACCATTCGTTCGAAAGCTCTCGATTTATGTTAACTACCCATATTATGTTAACTACTGCGAAGCGCGTGGCCAAAAAGCTGAGTTATGAGCATGGTTATATGAATAATTGTTTACACACAGGTGATCATTCTCAATAATTGATTGTTAACATGACTGCAACCGCTTATTAATTTCTGATGATTTCATTGAGCTGGTGTTTCGATTATTTGATTCATAGCAGGTGATCCGAATATTGCGAGAACGGTTTGATTTGTGAAGCGGTGGTTAAATCATTTTAATAGGTAATTTCTATACTTTACAATCTAGGAAGCTATAATTTCGTATGTGCCCTCTTTGTGACATTTACTTGAAGATGCTCTGGGTCCGGATCAGATAAGAGGCTCTTAAAGCTAATTTCTATGCTTTACACTCTAGGAAGCTGTAATTTCGCATGTAGCCCCTTTAGGACATTTACTTGACGATGCCCAGGGTCCGGATCAGCAGAGTGGCTCTTAGAGCTTGCATACGAGTCTGCAACTAAAGACATAAAATGTCCCAATGTATTGCAGACTCGTATGCAAGCGTTTCTTTTTCTTTTGATTTTCACGTACAACCAAGCCGTTGCTGGGGAAATGAAACTTCTTTATTTTTCACCGGACAAAAATCGTTCTCCACTCGTTGGAAAGCTCTCGATTTATCACGCATTTCTTTCGTACTTGTTCTTCTATTCATGTCATAGTTTTATATTTATTTATGTTTAAAATGGACATAGTAAACAATGCCTCTTGTTTTGTTGTCACTTGGTTGAGAGCTAATCTTGGTTATAGTAATTGTAGACGCGCACCATAACAGAAAATTACCTACTTAGGTACTCTGTTCTAATTTTGATTAGTAAAACATTTATGTCGTAGTTTTAAATTTATTTACATTTACGATTAGCGGGAAGAAAGCATGTTCCATATTTTAGCCGAAGGCTCAAGGAGGAAAGTTACCGGGGATTCAGGTTTTTTTTTTTTTTTTTTTTTTTTTTTTTTTTTTTTTTTTTTTTTTTTTTTTTTTTTTTTTTTGTTAAGGTAGGAAAATTCAGCATTCTATAACAGGGGAAATTCAATGTCTTTTCCTTGAATTAAAAAAAAGAGTATTTTTGACCTGCGGGCATTGAGATTTTTAACCTGCTGCCAACTGTCAAGGAGAAATGTGGTTACCTACCCAGTTAACCTCCGATTTTTAGTTCTGGAGGATCATAAGCACCCTAAGCTAACATAGGAATGTATTCTAGTTTATGTTCTTTTTCCGACTGAAGCAACATTAGCTTATTTTCTTTTGCTCCCAGCTTCTTTAAAATCATTATGCCAAAATACTCGTAATCGTCAATTGTAGCATTATGGAACGTGGTCTGGCGGCTCAGTTGATCTGTGTTTGTTGACCTTCGAATTAAGTGATGTATTAACAATCTTTAGTGGAATGCTGGGAATTTATTACACATAATCTCATCTTCTGCTTGGACCCTTCTGTGTGAATTGGATAATTATTATTTGATGTGAACTTACTATTCGAACATAGGGTAACCTGTTGTACCCAGGGCCACTTTTTCTTCAAATCGTAATTTGAGTATCAAAGTACCCATATTTCATACTATTTTTACAATTTATCGTTGAAGCGACTCCTTAGTAACAATTCTCATTGGCTTAATCATTCATCAAGACGCAATTTTTTGTACAGCAGCATGTTTTTCAAAAAATGGGAAAGTGGCCCTGGGTACAACACCCCGTTGTACTCAGGGCCAGAGGGTGTTGAACCCAGGGCCACCACAGTTGATGTTTAAAATTAGAAGAAAATGTGCCAATAACTCAAATAGCCGCTTGATTTATACCTTATAATGACAAATTTAATATCACATTGATTATATTACAGAAGATCTTCCTTAAATTTTGAGATTTCTTAAAATAACTTTGCATTTCCTAAATCAAAATCACATTGGTATTTAAAACTCAGGCTGACTAAAGGATGAATAGATTTTGATTAGAGTTTATAGAAAACCATAAAATTGAAATCTTAGGGCTATTGATTGGTCAAAATCACATCCAATCACGATTGAAATCCAACATCTTGTTAGTCACAAGTTAGACTTAGAGACAACTAGAATAAGCTAAATCATACAAAGGCATTATGATGTTAAGATGTAGGGAATTCTCAAATAGGGAACTCTCAAGTCCTATGTAACTAGTTCACAATCACATAAAATCGAAGCTTGACTTAGGAACGACAAGAAAAGGACTAAAAAGAAATTTTAGAGAGCTAAAAAGCTCGGTACTTAGTTAAGATAACCAGAGAGCGCTTATCGTAGAATTGCACTTCAGTTATATCTTCTTAACTTCTATGGTTTAGGTTTAATTTTCAATAATGAACCTTTGTAATCAAACAGAATATGGCGATAAATTGTGGACTGCTCTTGGAATGGAGCCAAAAAAACGGGGGAATTCGCCTACAATATATAACCACGAAAATGAAAATACAAACATACGAAATGAATGGAACCCTGAGAGTGGTCACATGGTCTATCAAAAAAACTTGAATCACATTACGTTCAAACCTTTGAAGTTGACAAAAAACTTCATTTGCCCCCTTCTTTGAAAAACTGGATCTGGTAGAACCTTAAAAAATCGGAAGGTGTTCTTCAGATGCCGAAAAAACTTTTTTGTGGTCACGATCATGATCATAGTTAACTTCTCCATCACCACTTTGAATTTTTTGATTTGTCACTATAGAGTAGAACGCGCAATATTATAGGCCTCAGCTGCTTTATTTTTGCTTGTTCCTGCTAACACTTCATGCACAGCAGCAACTATAGTAGCTTCAGAGGGGGGCGGTTTTTTTATGCCCACAGAACTTGGTGGCATCTGAAAAAGATTCGTTCCCTTGTAGTAATAACGAAATTGACCGGATTGGGTTAATTTTATACTCCTAATCTCATTTTATACAATATTGTTTCAGATATTGTACCCAGGGCCACCACTTCATGTTGTACCCAGGGCCGGCCCTGGGTACAACGAAAAAATCGGCCCTGGGTACAAAGATGTAGGTATCAAAAATTAAAAAATTGCATATCTGCTATAATTCTTGATTAAATCCTGCAAAGTCATTCAGAACTCTTCAATGAGATGTTAACCATATAGTACTACATAGAAACGTGAATATTTATTCTTACCTTGTTCACTTGCACCTCAAAAACACTCAAACTTTTTACAACAGGGGTCGAGAACACCATACAGCATACAAAAACTTTTGACAGTCCTCACGAGTTATCACCTGTTATCATGGAAACTTAATATGGAATTTTTACATGTGCCTGGAAAAGGCTATGCAGCATGGTAGACACATCACTGTTATGATCTTTTTTTCTGCTTCAACTTTTGATCGGCCCTGGGTACACCTGGTTACCCTACCTCTCCTTCTCCTCCGAACCAGGATTTTCAACGGTGGAAGAATCCAATAGGAATGGGTTCAGTGGGCTTAGGCAGGTTTCCTGTTGTCACTGCTTTGTAGCCAGCATCATCCTTACGCCGCGAACCCATTACAGTACACTATTGTATTGATACATGTATATATTATCATATTTATGGCATTAACAACTAAACCTACGTTTAGGTAGTAGCATTATTTGAAAACTTTAAAAACGAGAAACAGACCTCCGTTTTGCTTTCTCCCAATTAGCGTTAACCCTAATCAACCAGTGTTGCCACCATTAAAACAAGTAAGATTCAGCTGGCAGATCAGATTTATTCACAAACCCAGCGCATTAGTGGCCTCATTCTGAACTATTACATGATGTCGTCATCATGAATAATCGCAATAATTTTTCAAATCATCCGATTTTTTCTGTGGCTTTGCCTATCTAAACCAACAAACAACTGTTTTTCTAATAACCCGTTTTTATGTGAGCATATAGAAAGAGGATTAACAAATCATTAACTAGGTACTTTGGTATTTTTGGTATGCATCCAAATTTCCCATTATTGGTGGCATAAAGGTATAATTGCGAATTAAAAATAAGGACCCATTTAAATTTTTTCAACAAACTTTTATAATAATTATGCAACTTGCTGCCCGCTTTTAGGTATATAGCAAATTGTATTTTAAAACGATAGTTACCTACTCGTAGAAATTTCCGCTTAAAACTACAGTTACGGAGGTATGAAGAAATGTGCTACTTTTTTCTAAATTTTTTCGACAGATACCTACATTCCTGAACACTCGATCAATATCCTAGTGGGTGATGTAAATCAAATGAGCTGATAAAATGCTAGCGGGTGATTAATTTCAATATTTTTTCGCCCAGCGGATTTCTGATCACCTGATAAACGTCAATTCAAGACACCGGATCAATTTTCTATCGCATGATTTAAATCAAATCAGACCTGATAAAATGCTAGCAGGTGATTAATTTCAACATTAATTTGATCACCCGCTAGATTTTTGAATACTACCCGATAAACGTGATGTGAGAGAACAGTTTAATTTTCTATCGGGTATTGAAATAGCTGATAGAATGGTAGCGGGTGATTATTCTATATTTGGACACTCGCTTAATTTCTGATCAGGTGAAAAACGTGATTTGAGAGACCCGTTTGATTTGCTATCGGGTATCGAAGAAGCCGATCAAATGGTACCGTCATCTGGGGAGACTTGGGATTTGAAGGGAGAATTGAGACTCCTCGGAAAAAGTTATAAATGATGCCACTACGAGCAGCAACGTCGTCTTAGCGACTCCGTTCTTGTCTTGACTTCAAGTTGTTTCCTTCCCGATGTCTGCTATCAGCGTTATCACCTCGAAGCGCGCCAACGTCATCTTCATTCTGCAGGTTATTTTATCAGTCGTTTTTTGATCTCCTCAAAGGGCTGCTAAACTTTCACCTCTGCAGAAGGTGATCATCATTTGCTATAAGTTTTTACTTTCTAGACGTATTATATATCACTCTGAGAAAGTATCCTGAGAATTTGAAGTTAATTTCTCCATACAGTTGGCTGTTGTCAGGGGCTGTTGCTGAAGGGGGAGAGTTGAGACCATGTTGTGGGGTGAGTTAGGACTTGACGTTTTATGAGTTCTTTTTGGTTTTCAGATGCCCAGGAAGTACAACCGAAAGTTTTCAAATATCCGCAAGGGTAAGTCTTCTAAGCCCTATAGAAACTATACTGAGGAGACCTTACGGAGATCTGTGGAATTATATCGTACAGGCAAACTGTTGAATCCTCTTTTGGAATACCCAGAAGCAGTTTTGCGAGGTTGTCAAAAAAAAGAAAGAAAAAAAAAAAAAAAGGTGTATTCTTTTCCCACCTATGGACCCTCACCATTGTTTTCTGCTAGTGAGGAAACTTCTTTTGTTGAACATTTGAACACACTTGCTACATGGGGTTTCCCATTCGGAGTATTCGACTTTCGCATGATGGTGAAGGGGTACCTCGACAAAAATGGTATCATACATCCTCAATTCAAAGACAACACTCCCGGGGTTGAGTGGGTGCGAAACTTTCTGGTTCGACACAAAAATGATTTGACTGCTCGGAATGTTTCCAACATTTCTACAAAACGTGCTGAACTGTCAGTTGAAGCTGTCGACAAAGTCTTCGAGAACGCCACTCCTATTCTGAACCAGGTTGAACCAGCAAATCTCGTGAACTATGATGAGACTAACATGACGGAAAACCCAAAAACGAAGAAGCAAAAGTTCATTGTCAAGCGGGGTAGCAAATATCCCGAAAGAGTTATGAACAGTTCAAAGACATTAGCGTGATGTTTGCAGGAACAGCGTCAGGCCTGTTGCTGTCCCCCTATGAATGAATGAATGAATGAATGAAAAACATGTTTATTTTCTGTAGTACAGCAGGATATAGAACTAACATGGAACGCTTTGGTCTTAAGACCATCAGCGGAAGAACCGTAAATAATTTAACATTGCTGTAATTAAGGCTTGCAATCACATAAACAAATTGGTACATAACAAATAAATACAAATAAATTCAAAAAACAATTAAATACATTTGATCAAATAATGAAATACCTACATAACCCAATATTTAATTAATACATTAGTTAAAGAATAATATTACATATAAAAAGCAAATACAAATTATTAATATTAAGGAATGAACATTAAAACTAAACAATGAGGAGGATTCGAGAAGAGAGATAATACATCAATTATTATTATAATTAAATTCAGAAATTAGATATTCTCTATATCGCCAGGCTTCTCGAAAATAGGAGCAAAGTCCCGGCCAATTCGAGCCATCCAGGATCGCCAACAATTCCTCCCTGGACAGGGTTAGTCGGCCAAAACATCTACTGCGCACGTAACTGAGGATTGGGCACACAGCTAGGAAGTGCTCTACCGTTTCATCAGCTCGAAGGTTACACAGGGCACAGAGATAGACCCGGTCCCGGATCCAGGGCTGGCAATTAAGGTTCAGCAGCTCACCTCGACATTTCATGATTACCATGGCTTCGTACTGGCTCGATGTACTCACATAGTTCACTTCTGGATTTAGATGACGATATAGAAGATGGTATTGTGCATTATTGGCTCTTTCCGAGATACTGTTCATGAAAATCCTTTTCTGGGCCTCCAGGACCAGCCTCGACAACTCTCCAAAAGCACAAGGATCAAACGGGTTCGCAGAAGGAACTCCCAGATACGGAGTAATCAAATCTTGCCACACCTCAGCCCACCCGATCTTTCTTCTAATCATTTCAAGCGCAGTAATCTTCGTGAAACGGCTATCAGGCTGCTTGAAAATCCTCGATAGATAGTCTGCATTAAGTTTCAATGTTGATAGAAAGACGGACTCCTGCTTCATCTCGCTGTAAACGATATAATTTGGAGAGTTGGTAGGCAGTTTAAACAGTTTCTTGAGGAAGAAGCGCTTCATTTTTTTCAATTTCTTCATAAGCTGAGTGCCCCCAAAATTGGGCTCCATAGCACACCGTGGCCAAAGTCACAGCCTCAAAGACTCTGAACTTGACATCGGTTGGAACGTCAGCAGCCCCAAAGAGACCCGACCAAACAGTATTTATTCCTGCACGAGCAGTCCTGGACTTTTCGATGAAATGCCTCTTCAGTTGGAGATTATATGAGAGAGTGATCCCAAGATACTTGTAGGAATCGACCACTTCGATGTTTTGGTCACCCAGCCTCCAACTCTCGTGCCTTGCCAGACGCCCCCAGTGCGTTCTAAACACTATGATACGCGATTTGGCCAAATTGATCTCTAGGCTCCAGGTCTCCACGTACTCCCTTAGACAGTCAATCATCTCTTGGAGGATGCAGGGCGAGTCCGCAATGAGAACAATGTCATCTGCATACAGTAAGGCATTGATCCGGGTATCAGAAATTCGAACCCCCCCACCCAAAACTTGGCTAAGGTCATTAACAAAAAGGGCGAATAAGGCAGGGCTCAAAGGACAGCCCTGTTTCACACCCGAGTGATTGCTAAAATAATCTGACACATGGCCTGCCGCCCAAACCCTAGCCTCCGTACCACTGTACAGCTGCCTTACTGCCGCCACCCACTTTGAAGAAACCCCCGCAGCATATAGTTTGAATATCAAAGCATGTCGTTGAATGCTGTCAAACGCCGCTCGCATATCGATGAAGAAGCAATAGGTCTTTTTCTTCTGAGCAAAAGTCCCCCTATGTAGTCTATAAATCTGAACACCTCTGGGACACTTGGACTAAAGGAGGGCCTGCTAGTACTCGATATAACCGTCCAAGGAGTGGTTGGTTCGATTTGGGGCCATTTGAAGATTGGTTCAACACCATCTTACTTCCATATTTCAGAGGAAAAGTTGGGACAAAAGTGATAATTGGTGACAGTTTGAGCTCTCACTTCAACGAGGGAATTCTGTCTGTGTGCCACAAACTGGACATCCACTTCATTTGCTTGCCACCCAATGCTTGCACTATATGTGGCTTTCTACGACTCCCTAAAACACTATTGGGGTGAAATCCTGACCCAGTGGAAAATGTGGGAGGGACGCCGGTATACTGTATTGTCAAAAGATGCATTTCCCACTCACTTGAACCGCCTCTACCAAAGGTTGGAACAAGACAACTGGGGCCCAAACAACCTTATAGCTGGGTTCCGCAAGTGTGGTTCGTTCCCACTCGATCCCTATACCTATATAAAGAGCCAAGACAAGAGGGCCATTAAAATATACATTTCTCATCCAAGACTTCTTGGAGTTAATATTCCTCGATATCCTGCATCCTCCTTCGAAGCTATCATTATTCTTGTGACACCCGACGTTATCTTTGTGGCCTCTCGACGTCCACGACGACCCCCTGCGAAGGAGTTCCTTTGAAGCCTCGTTTAGAGCAGACTTCTACCTTCTGTGGCTGCTGTCTCAACGATGCTCTCTCACTATGCGGCGCTTTTTTTTCACTCCACCATCCTAAAGCCCATGCCTCTCTCCCTTCTGAGGCGCCTGATCTCGCCCGGGGACCTCTGCCGTCGCACCAGCCACGTATCCAGCCAGAGCACTTAATATAATTTTCACTCCCGATAGGTAAAGTGAGTGGCTTGTGTTTTCTCGCCTTCTCCAAGGGATAGCTGCCCCATCCTTGGCAGTTGAGACAGGTCTATGACTGTCCGACGCCCACAAAGGCCTGCTAGAGCCTTCCCGCAGTGGATTGACTGAATAATTACTCATTGGTAATTGACTAAATTTAAACCATAGCCTGTACCCCGTCTGTTCCTCTATTTCAGGCACAATTTTTCGCACATGCAGAATGGCAAACGAGGAACAGCCACTACAGTCAAGCTTCCAGAAGGACACACGACACATATGTATGGGTAGGTATTCATTAATCAATATATAGATGAAAATGTGTTAAACTCTATGATTTGTTTCAAAACGCATTCGATGAAGAAATTTTCGAAAATTTTGATTTTAAAATTTTGAGCCATTGCAATAGCTTCATTTTCTATGAAAATTCGATAATTATGGTTTGTCACCTACACTTTTGTGCATGCGCAGAGTGAAGAATAGGTTTCCAAACATTGAAACAACTGATAGGGACCATAATACGTATCCTAACCAGCACATTCTCTGAAAATTTCATCAACTTCGGATGAAAACTGTATAAATAACGAGATATTAATTAACAAGAAATAATTACTATGGTGGATTTATTAAAAAACAATGATTTCAGTATATTTATTAGAAAGAGATTATTAGGTAGATTTATTAAAAGGATTTTTGGTCATACAACAAATATGCAGTACTTAAACGAAAGTTGTTGAAATGGTCTGAAACTTGAAAAGCATGATTTCAGATAAGTCATCTCCCTGAGGTGAAAACAATGCTTTCGCCACCTACCAGAAGATACGGCCACGAGAGCAAAAATAGAACCGGCAAAACACCAGTTTTTCGGCGGAGTTGTATTAATTTGTAGCGTCCATGTTTAGGTTCGTCCATCTACCTCCAGGGAGCGGTGTTGCTGGACACTGTTTTCCGCGCCTGTTTTTAAATTCGCCGAAATTTGTCTTCCCGTTCTTTTGGTTAATATACGTGCTAGAAGTGCTGAGATTAAACTTTCAATGTTCTTTTTCCTTACAAATTTTACGTTCGTAAAATAAATAAAAAAATGTTTTTTGTTTTTTAAATAAAATTTAAATTTTATATTTTCTTCAAATTTGATTTTTTTTAACATAGCGACGTACGAATGAGGACCAATTTATAAAATGAATTTAGGAATTTTTTATGAATGTAACATTAACATACTTTGAGATAACAGGAAGAAACAAAAAAATCCCTGGTCCCGTACCCTCTCAAGATAAAAAATTCAAATTCAATGAACTTCCAGACACTCAAAACTTGAGCAAAATTCACTCGTATTTGATTGATGGACTCTAAATTTATAATTACCTACCGTCACCAGTGAACTAGGTAATACATACGAAAAAACAAGAATTTTGAATTTGATTTTCAAAAAACTCATAACTTTAAATTTGATTTTTAACAACAACAAAAAGAAAACTATAAGTAGATATTTTACACTTTTGATATTAATCTCCCTGAAGGAGCAAAGTTTCTGGGGAGAAATGTTGGAGTATAACAAAAAACCAATTTAAGGACAAAAGGCCTTTTTTTATAAAGGTTATTATTGTAAAACGGTCAGCAAGAATTCCAACAGATTTTTTCGCCCTCATGTAGTTCGAGGTTAAAAAATCTCATAAAGGGGGGAGGGGTGTAGTATACACACGGACTCGTGGAAACTTGTCACCCTTATCTGGCCTGGGAGGTGTCCTTTCTCACTAGGCCAGCACCTATATTAAGAGCCAAGAGGGCCATTAAATATAAAATTCTCATCTGGGACTTCTTGGAGTTATTATTCCTCGATATCCTCAATCCTCCATCGATCCTCTCATTATAATACTTTTCAATTCTTTTCAAAAGTAACTTGTAAATGTACTTACTTACCTAGTAAGTGACCACCAAGGCCCACCAAACCTTCTAACGAAATGATTACATGCTATGGTACCTACTCAATCATCCTGTAGTGGATGAGAGTTCACATCACACATCCTAACTCTTAAAAGTCTCGAAGAGGCCCAAAAGGGCGAAAACGCTCGACGCATAGTCAATGTAACATCTGCTAATCCATGAAGTTCAATTCTAATAGAATTTGGAGCAACTAATTTGCGAGGAATGAGAAATCCTTTAGACTTCAGAAGAGTCCTACAAAATATGTGTCATTTCTAGTGAATGAATTGGAGAGTGGTTCATCCCAATCCAGTTCATGTCGCCAGAGTCCTTGCATGGCTATTTTTGCTTTAGAGATCAAATTTCCCAAAAACCCAACAGGGTCAAATATTTTGGCGATAGTTGAAAGAACAGATCGTTTGGTGGGACGTTCTAACAAAGAGTTTGATGGTAGAATGTGATCGATTGCATATGTAAATGCATCAACGTTGGGTAACCAGAGTAACCCAAGAGTTCAAACTATAAAATTTCGAATATAAATGTGTATAAATTCTAATAAAAACGAATTTCTGGTTTCAGCTCTCGGTCTTCATTGGAAAGGCTTTAGTGTCCGAGATCTAAGAATGTGCCCAGAGCCTCGCCGTGAGGAAGGCTAACCAAAGTTGCCAACGCGGCGTTACCTACCACATTACCTTCTATCCGTAGCAGCCTCATTGTATGCTTGACGCCCGGTTTGTTAATATCGAAGTGGTAGGTACTAGAGACCTGCTCAGCTTTCAAAGTTCTGGTTTTATTTAAAAAATTTATATAAACGCGGATTGTCTTTTGGATTTTTCTATATGGCTTGTTGACTGACTTCTCGCCTTGGTACTTCCTTGTGTTGTTAAATTTGGATTTTTTTTTCGGAATCATCGTTTTTAGCGAATTTTCAAAGAAAGAATGAGCTATTTAGATAGCTTCAAATTTTTAAATGTGTGTGTGTGAGTGGGGGGGAAGACCCCTACAAATCCGTATCATTATATCAAAGAACAAAATCCAAGATTTTAACGGCATATGTACTTTCAACAAATTTTCGTAAAAAATGAAGCTATTGCAATGGCTCGAATAATTTTTAAATCAAAATTTTCGCAAAATTTCTTCGTTAAACATTGAAATCTGTTTGAGGCATTCTGAAACGAATCCTAGAGTTTAACGCTTTTATATATATATATATATATATATATATATATATATATATATATATATATATATATATATATATATATACATATATGTATATATATATACTCGGCGCTTCGCTCCTCGCCGGGGGTCTTCGTCCCCCTGGACCTACCTAATCTATACTCGGCGCTTCTCGCCTCGCCGGATCTTTTCTCTTTTCTACTGCGTAGAAAACGAGGATAATTTTCTATGCAATTCTTAGCCTGAATCAACTTAGTTTTGAAATGTAGCCAGGTACGTAAGGAGAGGGAAATTGGTAGCTTGAAATGTGAACATTTATCACATAAATCAAGCGCTTTCCAACGAGTGGCGAACGATTTTTGTGCGATGAAAACTGCGGAAGTTTCATTCCCCTAACAACGGCTGGGTTGTACGTCAAAAACACTGAAATTGTGACACAATCTATAGCAACTACTCAACTACTCGGTTGTACGTGGAAATCATCTTTAATTTCGTTTGGGACGTTACAAAAAAAATTATTGGGGGTCGGCCTAAGAATCGCATAGCAATTAATATATAATATAAATAAATACATTATTATGATGTGATACATATAAATGTGTATCATTCCAGACGATAACTCTACTTTGGATTGTGATAAAAATTCCGTTCTTGCGCCAAAAAATTAAGCTTTCCAAACTGTGAAGTAATATACCTACCTAATTTATATTAAGAGTGAAATGTACCTACAGAAGAGTTTGTTGAACGATAATCTCAAAGTGAATAAATTTGTCTCTCCTGTCTGCAGGTAACTAAGCAACATGTGATTATAAATTATTACTGTAGTACTTGACACTACATCTCCCCCTCTACATTTGTTTCTTTAATCTTGATACCTGAATGGCCTCACCACGACCCTTGTAGATCTTCGGTTCGTAGGGTGGTTGTAGTCTGGCTGATGATTAGCTTCTTCGTCCATAATATTTTCATGTGGCCCTACTCGAGGTGTAACTAGTAAGTGCCACCGATTTCTCCTAATCTCAACTCCGTTGTTCAAAGTGACCACGTAGGAACGAGGGTAAACAGATTTAGCACTAATAGTTCCACTTGTTTTCAGATCTTTCACCCATACATTTGCACCGATCGGTGATGGTGGTAAGTCCTTCACTCCTCTTCTCCCATCAAAATTTCTCTTCATTCGATTTTTTATTTCCACGTCTCGTTCTCGAAAGTCCTTCACCTTGTCTTCGGTTACTCTTCGGAAATCATTTATTGATAAGTGTAGATCTCAACTTTCTTCCATATAACAGCTCTGCCGGGGATAGGCCCGATTCCAGCTTAGTCGTCCTGTAGGCTAATAAACCAAGATTTGGGTCGGGGCACTTCAGGAGTATTCTCTTAGCTATATGAACAGCATTTTCTGCTTCTCCGTTTGATTGTGGAAAATACGGACTGGAGGTAGTAGGCCTGAATCCATAGTGTTTGGCAAAATTCAGGAACTCGTCTGAGGTAAACTGAGTTCCCCCATCTTTCCGGACTTCCAATCGGATTCCATGTCTTGGACGTGTAGACAGGAGAGACAAATATATTCACTTTGAGATTATCGTTCAACAAACTCTTCTGTATATTTCACTCTTAATATAAATGAGGTATATTACTTCACATGGTGTCAGGCAAGTAATCTGAGAATTAAAAAAAAAAATGCCTAAAGGAAGAAAGAAAAGTATGAAAACCGCTGTGAGGACAGTTGTTGATTCTGAGATTGGAGGAAGTGGCTGTTCAGAGGACGATTCTGCTACTGAAAAGGCGTTTCTTGGTTCGGCAACACGAAATAAGGAAAAGAAAAGTGTTTTCAAGAAGGTCAGTACTAATTCAAGCCCATTACCAGCACAAATAGTTGTAGGGGTGCAATCACAACTTCCAGCCCCGGGTAATTTTGATTTTGCATATCCTGCGTTATGGCCAAAATGGATTAAGAGATTTGAAAGGTACAGAATTGCGTCAGAGTTATACCTGAAGCCAAGTAGTCAACAAATTAGTACACTTTTGTATACTTTGGGCCAAGACAGTGAGGATCTTTTTAGCACTTTTGGGTTCGGTGATGAAAATGATTTGGAGTTTGAGGATGTAGTGAAGGCTTTCGAAAACTATTTAGGACTAAAAAAGAACATTGTTTATGAGAGAGCTAAATTTTTAAAACGGAGACAGGCTACAGATGAGCCAATAGATTCATTCATCAACGATCTGCACAAACTTTCAGAGAGTTGCGAATTGGGACCGCTTAAAAATAGTTTAATTTGCGATATGATTGTAATTTGCGTGAATAATCACAAACTTTCAGAGTCACTGCAAATGGATGAAATGTTAACCCCACAAAAGGCAATCGCTAGAGCTCGTCAAGCAGAGGCCGTAACCAAACAACAATCGGTTATTAGGGGGAAAAGCCGTGACGAAAAACTAGAGGGTGAGCTAGATGCAGTAAGCACAAAAATTCCTCTTAGAAAGAATTTAGGTGCTAAACGGTTCAACTGTCAGTATTGTGGTACCAACCATGGGCCTAGGGAATGCCTCGCCTTTGGTCAAAGATGTCTCAAATGTAATTTACTCGGTCGCTATGCAAAATTTTGCCAAAACAAATTTAGAGGGGTCAGAGAAGTTGAGTCAGGAAATGGAGAGAATGACGATTCTAAGTATTATCTAGGTGAAGTGGAGTTTCTTCTAGAATCAGGATGCCCTAGTGTCAAAGTAAACATAAACGATCAGGAGGTAAATTTCAAGATGGATTCGGGGGCGGATGTATCGGTCATGGGGATGAATCTTGCTCAGGACCTAGGACTGAAAATTCAGCCAACTAACAAAAAACTTTTTGGCCCAGGTAAAACCGAATTAGATGTTCAAGGGATGTGCAAAGTAGCAATCCAATTCAAAGAGAAGTGTTTGAAAGAGGATATTTATATTTTACCCATTCAACATACTCCCTTATTAAGAAGAAACGCCCTATTAAAATGAAAGTTGCTTACATTCAACGTAAACCTGGTTGATGGAAACCTTCTTCAGAAAATGTATCCAAAGGCTTTCGATTGTATGGGTAGATTGGATAAGCCATATACTATTGTTTTACAAGGTGATGCCAGACCTTATGCTGTCATGTCTCCAAGAAGGGTAGCGATTTCTTTACACAAACAGGTAAAAGATGAAATAGCTCGAATGATAGGGGAAGGTGTGATAGAACCGGTGACAGAACCAACTGATTGGTGCTCACCGATTGTTGTGGTTCCTAGAAAAGGAGGTCGTACCAGACTCTGCGTCGATTACACGAAACTTAATCAGTATGTTAAGAGAGAACGGTTACAACTCCCGTCAGTGGACGAATCATTAGCGAAACTTGGGGAGGGGAAATTCTTCAGCAAAATAGACGCGACTAATGGGTTTTGGCAGATTCCTCTCCATGAAGAGTCAAAAACTCACGACGTTCATCACGCCTTTTGGAAGATATTTCTTCAAAAGATTGCCGTTTGGAATCTGTTCGGGACCAGAGGTCTTCCAGTTGCATTTGAGCCAAATTTTGGCCGACATACCTGGCGTAGTGAACCAGGCAGATGACATTTTGGTTGTTGGAAAAACGCAGGAAGAACATGATCACCGAGTCAAAATGGTACTAGAAAGGCTAACAGAACAAGGAATAACATTGAACAAAAATAAATGTACTTTTGGAGTAAAAACTATTGAATTTCTGGGTCACGTTATCTCCGAACATGGAGTAAGTGTGGACCCGAATAAAACAAAAGCTATTTTGTCCATGAAGAGCCCAACTAACATTTCTGAAGTCCGCCAGTTTTTAGGAATGGTAAACCACCTCATGAAATTCATTCCAAATCTTGCTGACCTCACAGCTCCGCTTAGATGTCTTCTTAAGCGAGGGACGGATTAGACATGGAATGAACTTCAGGAACAATCTTTTCAAGAGTTGAAAGAAGCTGTTGTAAGAAGTCCAGTTCTAGCAACCTATACAAGGGGTGCTAACACACGCATTACAGCAGATGCTTCTTCGTACGGACTAGGTGCTGTTATTGAACAGTGGAATGGAGATAACTGGCGTCCGTTGGCCCACGCATCTAGAAGTCTAAGAGACCGAGTCGAGGTATGCTCAAATTGAGAAAGAGGCATTGGGCTTAACATGGGCTTGTGAAAAGTTCTCAAGTTTTGTTTTAGATACAAAATTTCTGTTATATACAGATCCTAAGCCGCTCGTGGAAGTAATGGGATCTAAGGCTATTTCAGATCTATCGGCCAGACTACAGGGATTTCGTATGAGAATGCAAAATTTTAATTATGAAATTATATATCTACCAGGAAAAGAAAACATGGTAGCTGATTGTTTGTCCCGAAACCCTGAAATCAGTACTGTAGTACTTGACACTACACAAACGAAGTGATGAGTCTGTTGGCCAGCACTTTTTGAGAACATTAAATCGGTCTAATTCGAAAAAATGTATTTAAAAAATCACTAAAAATGACTTTAAACTGCTAGAAATCGGTAAATTTATATTTTTTGACAAACTATTGCTCAAATAAAGTTTATTAACCATAAAATAGGACATTCGAAAATTCATGCACAAACTTGTGCTGAAAAATGGACTTAAAATTCATTAAAATTTAATTTAAAAAATCCATAAAAACTGCAATAAAAGCTAAAATTTAAAAACCTGTATTTGAATAGGGGATTATTATTAAGAATACGGTTTTTGGTATAAAATTATTTGTTAACAATTTCCTTGCACTCAAAAAGTACAAATTTCAAAACAATTTAACATTATACAATACGATAATTTACGAAAATTCGCTCTTACGATCATGCTGCAAGAGAGGAACTTTTTATATTGAAATATCTACTTAATATTTAAATATTAATAGGGTGTATTTCCAAACGATAACTCCCTAAAAATATGGCGCGTCAATTTCGTTTCAACGCGGAAACATCCGTTTCGGTAAAAGACAGGTCGAGCTCGTTGGCCAGCCCGATCGCTCCAAAATTTCAGGTTCAAATTTACAATGTAGTGGCCCAAACAATGCTGTTAAAAATCGATTTTATGACAATAGGCCATTTGGGGTTTTACAAACGAAGTATTTTTCAGTGCTGAGTCGATTGTGATCACTCGCAGATCTCCAAGATTCATAAATGAGTGAGAAAAATAGATTTTTAATTGAAAAATTCCCATAATTGAATAACACTTTGTAGTTTTCGAGATGTGCTGTGTGTACTAACATTTTCTTTGCGATTTCTTCACACAACTGTGTCCTCAGTTTTACTTTTTTTTATTCCACCATGATGGAATTTTCTGCAAATTCAAAGTTACAAACTTCTAATCCTTTTCAATCCTCCTAATAGCCTTGGTTGTCCTTGACTCACGGCCCAAGAGGGCAGGGAAATTATGCTGTTCTGCCATAGTGTGTCCCCATAGTTGAGAGGAAGCTACACAATGGGTGGAGCCAGTTTTCGGCCATGCACATTCTAAGATCTCGGGCACTATAGCCATGAATTCAGGGGAGATTGAGCTCCATTTCCTGATGGGAAATTTTCCAAGCTCCCAGTGGCTAATTAACTTCGATTTGAGCTCCTTTGCTTCAGCTGTTGAATCTGCTTCACTGATGAAATCATCCATATAAAATTGACCTAGATTCATCTTGGATGGTCTAGGATAATGATCTTGATAGTCTAACACAAGTTGTTTGAGTGTTCGAGTGGCTAGCCAAGACGCGCTACTTGTACCATAGTTTACATAAGTAATGAATAGGTCTGAAATGGCTGATCGGGAGTTTCACACCATACAATCTCTCGAAGATTAATTTAATCATTGTTGATTTTGATCTGACGAAACATTTTTTCGAGATCTCCACAAAGACAAATTTGGTGAGAGCAACTTCCAATTAAACGCTAGAATAGAGGATGAAGAATAACCGGGCCAACGAAGGCTACATCATTCAAGGAATTTCCGGGTGGTTTTACATAAAAAATCGAATACTACACTGAGTTTGTGATTCTAGAACTTTCCTTGAAACTGGGTGGTGAGGAACGCAATACGAAATAGTAAAATTATCGCCAGGTTCATCTAGTTTCATGTGGCCATGCCTATGATATTCATGAATGGAATCCTGATATCCAGCTTTCAGTTCAGGATTGCGAAAAAAATCTTTTGTCTAATAACATCTGACGTTTGATAGCGTTTTCCTTGCTCCTACCTAACAAATTGAGTTCATCTTTCAATGGCATGCGAACTACATATAGACCACACTACTACATCGCTAGGTTGTTTCCTGATATAGTTGTTCACAAATATTTCACTAAGTTCCTGAGTAGAATTGGCATTTTCTATTTCGCACGCATGGTGCGATCGATATCTAAGGAAGAGTAGCCACACATACTGAACCCATCAAGTGGTTTCAGGGGATTCTCTTGTAATGCTACTGCTACTGGCGAGTGTGATCCTATTATGGATCGCAGCTCATCAATTCGTCCATATATACCATTAGCGTTCCATTGAAGGAAGCACTCAGAGATGGTGTCATTAGGTTGAGATAAAGTGATAATTGTGACTTGATAATAAGTATCTATAAATTACTTAGAGATATCAATGCTGCTTTCTGAGCAGAGTCCTTCAGCCACCCTTCTTTTTCTTGGTAGGAGCCTGAGGGGGTGATGAGGGCATTTGCAGGATCGCATTGGTGGGGGAATAAAAGGCTGTACCTGCAGGTCACAAAGCAAGGGACCTGGTGACATAGTCTTGGGCGGATTTTGTGGCGCAAATGTGAGCAAAAAGTTTCAGAAGACCACTTGATGCGCATGCCACGTTGAAGAGGGATGACTTCTATGACTGAATCCTCATTAAGACTCTAGAGAATCTCGTCAGCAGAGCATGATCTACGGTATTTGCAACGAATCGTGCCCCGTGAAGAGTTAAGTTTCTGGTTTAGAGTGACTGTGACTTCATCTTTCCCAACTTCACAATTTTTACGAGTCTTAATCCCTGTTCCTCCGAGGCAACATTAACGTGAACCTTGGAGTAAGAAATTATTTTCATGTCAGTTGGTTTGCCTATCACGCGCACCAACTTTTTGAAAAGATCGAAGTTTCTTGTCAGTCGAATGCGAACCTCTGAAGTAGGAACATAGTGTACACTCGTTTCAGTAAACAGTTACCTGGGGGTTTGTGAACTCAGCGCGTTGAACCCGGAAAGTGGAGGCGGCCCCTATACGGTCAGCGACATTATTGCTAAAACAAAGGCGCAGATTGTGCAACACCAGGAGCTCTCAGCCCAAATTCTGGACAAGAGTATCAAGAATTGTATAGGTGAGTTTTATTTTAGGTGATTATGTTGCTACTTGGCTGAAATTAATGATGCCAAGTATGCGTCCAAGGACCTGATAACTAAACTTGAACTGGAGAATTCAACTCTAAAGGATGTAGCTACGGCCCAAGGAGTAGGACAACTTCAATCGCAAGCTAATACAGAGTTTGAAACGTAAAAGGAGGAATTAGAGAGGGAAACAAATTGGATACTTGAAAAGAATAGGAAAAGTAAAAAAAACGTAAGGCTGGTTCCTCCCCTGAGATAGACGAACCACAAAAAAAAACTAATTCTAACAAGATGGTCGGCAACAACAAAGCTATACTGCAAAATAAAACTAAAACTGAAGTTGTTCAACCGCCGCTACCAATTACTGGCACTGGAGTAGCAGATTATAATACAATTTATAATTTCATTAAAACAATAGCCTCGCGACAATGTAGTGTTAAGGCTTTATCTGAAAATGTTTGGAAAACATTTGCGCCAGACAGTGATACATACCGATCACTAACTTCTGGGCTTAAGGATAAGGAATTCCAATGGTATACGTATTAAGACAAAAACACGTGACCCATCTGAGTGGTAGCAAGAGGGTTTCACCATACCGTAGCAAGTATGGTTGCACCATACGTGTGGTGCTACTGATACAGTGAACGACCTTAAGGAAAAAAATTATAAAATAACTGAAGCAGTCAATCTGTAAAAAAAATCAATGATTAGGAGGAATCGGATTAGGTAAAGAAAAGCCTTCCCCTTTTCATCCTCAACTTTGAGAATACCGAGGTGATTGAAAGAATCTATGACATTAAAGAAATTATGAACATCAGGGTCAAAATTGAACCTTTGCGGAAAACGACAAATCTCATAACATAATGGAAAAACTGCCAAGGTTACAATCACCTTGATGAGTTACGTGTGCAGGTAAACACGGTACCACCACTTGCCTTCAAAAGGAGAATCCGAATTGCGTTAATTGTGGGGATGCCCACCCAGCAAACTAACGTGGGTGTGAAGTAGCTAAGGAGTTACAAAAAATCAAGGATCAAACAAAAAACTCTATTCTGGGAAATCTGAAGAAAAAAATTCGTCAAAAACTGCGTTGGAGCCCCTGCCAAATCAATTCTGCCTATACAAATAAAAAAACCATATCGTACGCTAGTGTTGCGAGTAGAAATACTACAAACTCCTCGGTTGACAAAATGCTCACCTTGATGTCCGAAATGTTAAATGAACAAAAGCATACCAATAGACTGTTGATTGAAGGAATTTCCACACTAGAAAACAGTATTAAACCCAAATTGTACCTTGAAATCATGAAAATACAAAACACATTTAGAATAGCTTTCTAGAATGAAAATGGGCTAGAGCAATATGCCTCAAAACTCGAGTATTCAAGAAACAAGAAAAAAATAGATATATGCCTTGTATTTGAAACACACTTTGTCCAGTAATCCTACATCAAAATCAATGGATACGAATGCTATCGAGCGGACCATCCAGCAGGAAGACGTCGAGGTGGTTCAGCTGTCCTCATCAAGAGTGACAGCTGAAAATTAACACAATTACTCCACTGGAATAGTACCCCTGATTGTTTTGAAGCATAACTATTTTAAGTAGGTAAGTACGTAATGTATAGATCATTAGAATGGTTTTGATAAACATAAAAACCTCCATAGCGGAATATAGTAAATCAAGATGCAGGTAGCTTAAATCGTCGAAATCAGTTAATTAGGAAACGGGAAAATAATTAGACATACTTACTTAAATTGATTTACGTTAGCACATTTGAGAAAGATGGAACAGGTAGAGGACAATCTACAGCCTAAATCGCATATTCCCAGAAAATTTCATCTAAAACGGATGAAAACTAAGAATTAACCTTGTTGCTGGGATTACACTTTCGTGCATGCGCAGAAGCTATAAACGATGCATTCATGTTAACATTTAAATGGACTGATCAGATCAGACGACTAGGGCGTGACAAAATGATGCTTGAAGTAATTCACGTTTGCCCATGCACTGAATGGAGTAATAATTTGAGAGTAAGGAAATTGATAAAGGAATATCAACAGCGTAACGAGCCCATTTGCAGATAATTTCACAAATCTGATAAAACCTAGAAACTAAGCTCGTTAAATGAAAAACACATTCGTGCATGAGCAGCAGCTACTGATGATATACTTAATAACATTGAAATATAAAAGGATTTATCAAATCTTCTTCTCTCAACTATCCTTTGAATTTGAGCGAGATCGAATAATGCCGACGGGAGCGTGGGAAAAAGATGCATGGTGCCATTTACGTTTACGAAATCGCCGAGGGAAGTACATATTGATTTGTGAACAATAAAATGACATGGTCGTGGCCATGACCTTGATGTTATTAGCTGCCACTCACCTAGGATCGCGTGCCATAACTCATTTTTGTCATACTTGTTTATATTAGCCCGCCAAGTCTGCTCCATGTCCACCCTGCCACTGACAACCTGAACATCCAGGATTATTGCAGAGACATTGGGCTTGACGGCAACAATATCCGGCTTCTTGCCCCGGTCACTCAGCATGTGATATATTCTCTCCCTTTCAAAATGCCAGCCACTGGATGACAAAGCGCTTGCTATCTGCTTGGCAACCGCATCATGACGTAGAACGCGGCCACCATGAATCCTTGGACACTGCTGCACCATATGGTATAGGTTCTCATTTGTACCCCAGCAGGCATGGCAAAGGGTTTCCACTGTCCCGCAACTACCCCTTGAACACCTCACTGAGGTGGCTAACGTAGCCACCTGGACCACGTGAAAATGATGATGTTCGTGGGCCCCAATGCCCCCTGAAGCCCATTCTACCCACTGAAAAAAAAAATTGGGATTTGAAGTACTGCTGGAGTTCTTTACCCTCTACCGACTCATGCAGAGCAGCAGCAAACTCAGCAGATGAGTCACACCACTACGACTGCTGCCTGACAAAGTCAAGGATAGCAGCAGTGTGGGCGAGCTCCCAGCACGAGCCCTTAAGAGCAAGCAGGCGCTAATGGCATAAAGATGGGATGCTGGCCGAGAGACAATATCGAGCCCACCAGCCTGGACCGTTGCATGGATGCAGGCACTTGGGACACCAGGTGGGAAGCCTAGCCAAGAGCGCATAGTAGCGCATATTTCACTATCTAACTCGAGCAGCCTCCCGGTAGTAAGCCTGCCAAAAACTAAACCATAAGTTTGCTTTGGCAGTAAGTACGCGTGAAGGAGACGTGGCTTCTGCTGTGGCTTCAATGGAGCCATGGTTACATGAGCCACTGCTACACCACGGTTCATAGGGATTGTGGCTTTAGTGGCCACACCCATAAAGTCAAAGAAAAAAAAGTGTGTGCGTGTATTGGGTTGCTGGGGTAGGGTTAGTGTTGGTGTTTTTATCTCTTAAGAGCTCATTTATATCCCTACCCAAATCAAGGTCGTACATCACCATCATGTAACCCCGGCCCCCTCTGGGAGACCAGAGGTTGGCAGAATGACCCAATGGCGATTATGGGGGAGGCTTGTGTCAATGGGTTTCTCGTCCCTTCTAATGATGACTCCCATTATGGACTACAACGAACAAGAGCCTCATAACCCCAACCAGCCCATTGGCATGCAGGGTCCTAGGGGAGGCACTCTGAGATGCCCTACATAGGGGCGTCCGTCATCCTCCCTCTCATCTACATCATCATCATCCTAACCTTTATCTTCCTCTACTATCCCAGTTGATGCCCACCTGTGTGCCCGCCGTGAGTGAGTCTTCAGTTCCAAACATGGGTTCAGTGCCCACGTCTGGCAGAAGCATCCTGTACAGGCCAACACAGCAATTAATATAGAACGGGAGCAGCCCAGGTATGCTTTTGAGGATTCGTGGCAAATGGCAGCAGAGGAGGCAGAGGCTGTGCGTAATGCGGTACGTAATATTAATGTTTTTTTGCAAGCAAGATTTCCCATGTGCACGCTCTCTGCCATCCAATCTCTTTGCCTGAGGCCCCACTATAAGTAACTTGTCCAGTATGCAGTATGCAATCCTGTCAAATAGCAGTGAACTTCTCCTGCAACTCTGACAGGCGTGGGACAGCAGCACGCTGTTCAGCATTCCTCCCCCGGGACCTCCGGTCTTCTTGAGGATATGAAGACTGAAGTATTAAGGCTCAGGGAGCAGGTAGGCTGTATTGAAGGTTATGAGAGTGCCTACCAGCAGCAACTGGCGAGATGGGCTGTTGAGGGGTCCGATGGCTTGGAAGACGAGGTCGTGGCTTATGCAGAGGAACTTCACACGCGGTGAATAAGGGACCATGACGAGGCACCAGGGAGGAAATCCTCCTGCTTTGGCGTCTCGTGGATACCAGAGCAGCTAAGCAAGCAAGAAGGCGGGAGTACCAGTGGGTCCAGAGGTTATGGAGGAAGCATCTGGCTCGTATAGCTGCGGAGGTACTGGAGGGAGCTGGAGATGGACTAGTTTTGCCCACTCTCCAGGAGTTAGTGGAATGTCGGGAGCCACTCTTGAGTGCTCCCAGCCACAACCCTGGTGAGCCGGTGGTACCCTCAGCTCCCACCACAGATACCTTATGCAGCATTATGTGCACGCTGGTGCTTCATGATGAGGGAAATAAGTGTCATGTCCCACAAGTCTTGTGGACCTTGGTGGGGCAGTAGCTCGTTTCACCAAGGCTCCATTGAAGCCACAGCAAAAGCTGTGCCTCCTTTGCACATACTTACTACCGAAGATAACCTTAGTCTTCGGCAGGCTTACTACAAGGAGGCTGCTTGAGTTAGATCGTGAAGTTCGCTTTACTGTGCCCTCTAGGCTAGGCTTCCCACCTGGTGTCACTAGTGCCTACATTCATGCTCTTTCAGCCAGCATCCCATCCTTATGCCATCAGTGCCTGCTTGCCCTTAAGGGCTGGAGCTGGGAAGTCACCCGCACTGCTGCTGTCCTTGACTTCGTCAGGCATCAGCTGTTGTGGTGTGACTCATCTGCTGAGTTTGCTGCTGCTCTGCATGAGTCGGTAGATGGTAATGAACTCCGGGAGTAGTCTGAATCTACATTTTGTTCCCAGTGGGTAGAATAGGCTTCAGGGGGCATTGGAACCTGCGACCATCGAAATTTTCATGCCGGTGGGGTGGCTACACTAGCCACTTCGGTGATATGTCCAGATAAGTAAGTATGACAGAAATGACCTACGGCAAGCGGTTTTCGAGCTAAAAGGAGTGGCGACCAATAACATCAAGATCATGGCTACGACCCTGTCATGGCGTGGAGTGTTAAGCAGGAAAAGTGCCATGAAGTTACTCGCGTTGGTCATCTCTGTGGGAGTGATTCGTGGTAACACCAACCACATCCAAGGGGTTCTTAATTAAACTGGTGGTCGTTTTATACGGGCTCTTCCTTCCATCTCATTCTTCCTCTTCATCTTTCTGCAACTTCCCTCATTCCTAGAGCCAGTATCAGGTAAACCTGGGCATCCTCCTGAATGACCACTTTCCCTGACATCTCACTTCCTTCCTTGAGGACCGTTACGCCTTCGTGGTACAGACAGGAAACATACTCAGTTAAACGAGAAGGTGCCCGGACACCAGAAAGTCAATCGGTCAGGGCAAAATGGCTTACAGTGTCAAAGGCCTTAGCGATATCCAGAGCGGCAAGATGGAGCTGTTTTTTGAGACTGTTAGGTTCTCTACTGTGCCATTCGCTGGTCAATATGCTCTCTGGATGTCACCTATGACACTAGCCATTTGGAAGCGAGATGCCAGAATATTTTGAAACTCTCGGAAAACTACTGACAATATAGAAATCAGATGATAGCCCTCAGGCCTACTTCCGTCTTTCTTTGGGATGAAGATGATGCGGGATCGGGTCAACACTTTAAGGGGTCTTCCCAATAGAAGTAAAAGGTTGAGGATGAGCACCTTGACATTATTTGGTACTTTATTCCTGACCCAGACAGAAATACCATCAGGTCCAGCAGACGTGGAGTTTTTGACACCGCACTTATGTGCCTCCTCATGAAGCACCAGCGTGCACATAATGCTGCGTAAGGAATCCATGGTGGAAGCTGGGGACACCACTGGCCCACCAGCTTTGTGGCTGGGAACACTCATGAGGTGGCTCCCAAAATTCCACAAACATCTGGAGAGGAGGCAAAACTTGTTCATCCCACACGGGTTGACACGGGCCTCCCCTCTAATCGCCATTGGGTCATTTTGCCACCCTCCAGTAAACTGGAGGTTGCACGACGGGGACATATGAGATCTTGACTAGGGTAGGGATATGAGGAAGCTCTGAAGAGAGAAAAACACCACCAGTTGCCCTACCCCACCGCAGCACCCTACCCCTACACCCCAGCAACCTACATTGACACACACACACACACACACGCATACACACAAGCACACGCACATACACACGCACACACAGACGCACACGCTAACGCACACGCTTACACACCCGCACACGCATCACTCACTCACTAACTCACTCACTCTCTCTCTCTCTCTCTCTCTCTCTCTCTCTCTCTCTCTCTCTCTCTCTCTCTCTCTCTCTCTCTCTCTCTCACACACACACACACACACACACACACACACACACAGATGTACGAGTATAAGAATATTGGTTTTTCACAGATTCGGTATTAGAATGGTATGATACGAATTAGTAGTCCGTTAATCTTTCTTTCATGCTTGGGTTGTCCCTCACACCCTTGTACAACTTTTAATAGGGTGGCACTGTTTTGACGAAGCCTTTGCGACCGAGTTTCAGAGGGAGTCCCAAAAACAATATTTCCATGTCACTTAACTTACACCTTTAATTTACTGATTTATACAGAGGAAGATTTATAATCTACTAGTTTTATTTCCATTCAGTGTAGATCATTTTCGAGTCAACAAATATTTCTCCATACTGCGTGAAGTTCCGCAAGGGCTATTCATAAAATTTCACTTCAGTGAATAATTTATAAGGTTTACTACTATTACTATCACCACACATTCTATTAACAAAGCTACCGTATTGATATTAGTTTTACTGTATCGGAGGAATCAATGTTTTTCAATTCAATTTGACATAAGCCTATCTATAAATTGCATTTAAAAAAAGAAAATTATGAGTTCTTCTTGGGAGATTTAAAAATTGATTAATTTCTGCTATTTTCCCACCTTATACTTGAGTTCAAACACATATTCACGACTAAGTGGTTTCATAAATTTTCTTTTGATGCTGAAAAGTGCAGTTATGTTGAACCGAGGAGAATTCAAGGACTTTTATGAAGAAGGTGGCTCCCGTAAGTGGGAAGAAGTCTCTCAGGATGAAATGGAACGACTGGTACTGGCACTCACACAGGTTTGAAGTATTCCTAACTTTGCCTAACGTATGTACCTATGATCAGGCTCCTTGTACCTACTTTGTTGTTTATACTTCCTTAAAACCCAAACCAATCATGAGCCTAACCTAAACCTAACCCCAATAATTTCAGAAAGATATGGAAATTCAAGGGATGAAACGTCCTGTGTCGTGGCATTCTCTACTTGTTCGGACACTTCTGATCGTTGCTATCATGATGGCACTAATGATTATGGTTGACATCCTAATTGAATTATGGAGGTACAAGACCCATGGTACAATCAAGATCGATGGTTCGTTCGGAAACCGTGGTTCGTTTATCATTGTAAGGTATTGGTTTACTAAAGAAGTGCATAGGGCGGAAGAGGGAATTTCGTTTTCAAAACCGGGTTATTGCCATAAACAATGTCTACATTGGATCTAGTTGCATAATGATGGTATTGAAGAACTTCGCTTCTAGTATTGCTGGCCGAGCTACACTTGAGGAAAGAGAATGGTACAATAATTTTTCCCATAAGATTATGAGGTAATTAAGGCCCTCTAGCAGTTGATGAAAGCACTGCCCTTCTCTTAAGTAGGATTACATGTTGGATTATTATTATGTAAGATGTTCATATTCTTGAAGGTTGGTCAACATTTAACGACTATCTTAGCCGACGTTTTGAAATATGCATTTTTATTTATTTTTAAGAATGACAGCAGAGTACCTGACAGGGGATGGGGAGGATGAGACAGTTAGAATAGCGCTAATCGGAGATATGACATATGATTTTAGTACTTAATGAGATTCGAATCGGACAGGCAACAGAGATGTGGAGAGAAAATCCGGAGCCGGGGGCAGAAATTCTTCGGGACCCTATTAAAAGAAAAGTTGGATAGCCTTTCTCGCAAATCACCGACTCTGTGTGTACAGTTAGGTATCGCACATGCATATGCTAATAGTTATAAGAAAAAATTATTGTGCTCGACCTATTGAAAAAGTAGTTTCCACTTAATAAACAGATGCGAAACCCTGCGGCCGAGCGACTTGCAACCAGAAGCCTGGAGAGATAAGAGAGGAGAAGGGCGAGAGGCCTAGGCAGGGTCCGTCGCGTGGTTTGTAAGCGCATAAGGCAAGGCTGTCATTAACCCCCCCCCCCCTCCCCCACGGGTAAAACTCGTAATTTTGTTGCTTTCAGTTTTGGTTCTGAGGGATGATTCCCTAGCTCTTTAAAGCCACTCCATTACCACCATCTATGGGCCAAAATCGCAAAAACGTGAACATAAAATTCAATTTAAAAAACACTCGTTTGGAAACCATACCTGTGGGTACGAATTTAATGTCTATTTGAAATTGTATCATGTGTATTTCAGTGATTTCGGTCCTGGGACTGTTCCAGTAAAACATGCTCCCCTTTCATTTCTTTTATTTTCGAAGATGACAAACATTTTTGAATGGTAACTCCCTTATTTTTTTAGTACTATTGCTACGACTCCTATATCGCAAAAAATAAATCACAATTTTTTATAGCAGAATCAGACTCTACACAAAACCATGGAAAAATGAATGATCACTCGAATTTTCGACTGCACACAATCGGTGCACGTAAGTGATTTAAAAAAGTACCATTCATGCAGCATGATCGTATGAGCGAATTTTCGTAAATTATTGTACTAAATTATTTACATTGTTTTGACAATTGTGAACTTTGAGTGAAAATAAATGATTAACTACCAATTTTATGGGAAATAACTCGTTCTAAATAATAATCTGTTATCAAAAAAGAGATTTTGGATTTTCAGCTTTTTTTGAAGTTTTTATTGATATTTTAGCACATTTTAATTAAATTTACTTAAGCACATTTTTCAGCTAAATTTTGTACATAAATTTTTGAATGTTATATTTTATAATTAACATACTTTATTTGAGCAATATTCTGCTAAAAAATATAAATTTAATGATTTCTAGAAGTTTTCTGCTATTTTTAGTGATTTTTTCAGAATTTTTTATTTTTTTTATTTAATCAATTTAATGTGCTCAAAAAATTCTGGTTAACGAACTCGTCCTTTTGTTTTGAAAGTTTGATTTTTTGGCGCAAGAACGGAATTTTTATCTCAATCCTAAGGGGAGTCATCGTCTGGAAGTACATAGGTACTATGAAAAAGCGCTAAACTCTAAGATTCGTTTCAGGATATCTCAAAACGGATTTCAATGAAGAAAATTTTTGAAAATTTCATTTCAAACTTCGTTTTCTACAAAAATTCGCTTTAAAAAAAGAAATCAAAATTTATTGCAAACTAGAGTTCCGAAAGTATAATGAAGATATAACTATGCGGAAAAGTCCCGTTTCATCTTTCGGTCAGGATCCTACAGAAGTTCAGAGGTTTGAACTGGCGCTTGCGGCTTATGGCAGCTAAAGCCGCTGGACAACTCTGTCCTCGGATTTTTAAAATCCGTAGGCTACACTACGAATATTCCATAGGCTACTGTGACGAACATTTGAAGTTACTGAGTTTCGGTCTTGTCTGTTGGAATGGCTGTCAATGTCGAGACAATAAATAAACCAGTCATGAAGCATAATCGTGAGATCGAATTTCCTTAAAATCATGATATTTTATGTAACATTGTTTTTAAAGTTGAGCAGATTGAGTGCAAAGAAACTTTGTGGGATAAATAGCATAGAAGTTAGCGTTAAGAGCTCACTGAGCTGATTGGGTGGTCTGTTAAGGTAAAATCCTATTCCACCTTTCTCACAGAAGTTCCACTCCAAATTTCAGCTTCGTAAGATAAATAGCATATTTTAAATAGGATTTTTGAATCACGAAATCTGCTCACGCTGCTGATTATAAAAGATCATTTTCGCAAAAACTTTATTTTGAACTAGATGGTTCACCCGTGCGTTGCACAGGTTGATTTGAATATAAGCAAGCCCCCTCTCACCCGTCACATTTTGGGACACCCCTACGAATCTGATTAAAAAAAGTCCTTACTTAAAAGTACTTACTTAGAGTACTTACTTATAAATGACCTATTAGGACCAAACTACTGAGATCAACCCCTACTCCCTCTCCACTAACACCCCCCATGTGTCAGATTAAAAATATTCTTGATAGGTAACCCAAAAGAACGTTCAGACTAATCCAATTTCATTCGTCCGATTATCTGATCACCAGTTCATTCAGTGATGACCAAAGTACTCCATTTAACCAACCCCTCCCCCCAACCTTTTTTTCCCATAACACAAACACCTCCCTATGGTTGAGGTTAGAAAAGTCTCAGTTTATCCAGTGATTTCCAAGATACCTCGTCCCCCCCCCCCCCCCCCTCTACCCTCCTCTAAGAAAACACCCCATTTGGGTCAGATTAAAAAAATTCAAGTAGCCTGTGATTTGATTTAGTGTAATTAAAACATATTTTAAGAATCAGATCCCGAGTTTATTCAGTGATGTCCATGATACCGCATCTTCCACCTCCCCTTAAACACCCCCAATGTGTTAGATTTTAAAACTTGAAGTAGTCTGCGATTCAAGTAAGACTATTTTTAATATTCCTCAACAATCATCTCCAGTTTATTTAGTGGTGTCGAAGATAACCCGATTTCACCCCCCCCCCCCCCCCCCCCAAACCCCTAATGGTCGGGTTTGAAAATTTCAAGTACCTAGTCTGCGATTGAAGTTGGAGTAACCCGAACGTATTAAGAATAATCTACACATTTTCACCCAATCAGATCCCCAGTTCATTCAATGGTGTCCATGATACAACATTTCACCCCCTCCCTCTCCCCAAAACTTTCCCTCTGGCTCAAATTTTAAAAACTTCAAATAGCCTATAGTTTAAGTTGGACTGATACAGACATTTCCCATCACTCATTTCAGTTGTCCAATGACCCCTGTAACTGTGAAAAGCGGACAAACTTACAGACATACAGACGGAGAAAATGTTAAAAAATGGTACCAATTGTCTATAAATAGCACAAAACGGAAAAGAAACGGAAAATTTCATGATTCTAATCAATGTACAGACAAACATACTTACGGTTTTATTAATATAGATGACTAGCAGATCATTTTGCGACCCTTCCCTGGCAAACTCGGTCCAGCCGTTCTCAAGGTAAAGCACATTTACGAGGAAAAACAAACATGTACACACATAAATTAACGGACAAAGTGAATACATTAGCGCACCCCGCACCCCCCCCCCCCCTTCAGCTGAGTGAGCTAAATTGTCTCCGCCAGTTTAAATGTGATAAGAAGCTTCTCTAGGGCAATGTATTTGGAGCACCTAGATCTGTACCTAATACATTATCAAGTTCTAAGAACTGAATACGAGTACATTACTCCAGAACTAAGGCGTATCCATGTCAAACTTTTATCCCAAGTTCAAAAATATTCATTCCCCTGTGCTCTTCAAATGGAATAAGAATAATGAAAGAGGTAGGTTCGTCGTACACCTTCACAATGATTTATTTATTTTGGAAGAATTTATTTAGGAAGTATTTATTAGGAAGATAGGTACGTACCTAAACGTATACCAACTTCTATAACGACTTACATTGACGCACAAAGAGGTCTGAAAGTAGTAGTAGCACAAAAACGCTGTAAATTATTACACAACGGTTCATTATTTCTATGTTAGATAGCCCTTCTACGCAGATCATTGGTCAATAATTATTAAACCCCGTATGTAATATATGATCAGAACATGGCGAGAAGGGTTCACACTTTTACAGTTCCAAAACCGCGCAATTTTACGCTTCACAGTAAAGATGTTTAAAAAACGGGAAAATTATGCTTGGAGAAATTTACGTTAGCGCATGCGTAGAATAGACTACCTAATGGTTTGAGAAAAATGAAATTGGTAGGGAACAATCCACAGCCAAACCCACAAATTCCCAGAAAATGTGACCAAAATCTGATGACAACTAGAACTCGCGGGAGTACACTTTTTCGCATGCGCAGGAGCTAATATTGATGCAATCATGTTGAAATTAACATGGAATAATTAGACCATTGTCCCCCAACTATGCACCAAAGTTGAGTGTGATCGGGCGACTAGGCGTAAAATAATTATGGTCAAAGGAATTTATGTTTGCGCATTCGCAAAAACTGAAGTAATGATTTGAGAAGTATGAGATTGATAGTGGACCATGTACAACCTAACCCACACATTCCCTGAAAATTTCATCAAAATCATCAAAAATGTAAACTTTTGAAATTCGGCACGTTTAAAAAAAAATACATATTCGCGCATGCGCAGTAGCTACTAATGATAGGATTATATTGAAATTGCTAGGAAATGCTCAAATTGACCTCTTTCTTCTATCCACCAAATTTGAGCGAGATCGGACAACGGGGGCGTGAGAAAATGATGGTTGATAGAATTTACGTTTGCGCATGCGCCGAGTGAAGTATTGATTTGGGAACAACGAAACTCATGGGGTCCGTTTTCACTCTAACCCGCACATACCATGAAAATTTCATCTGAACCGGTTGAATATTGTGGAAATTGAGCTTGTTAAAAGGATTTGCGGACATACACATACAGATACATACACAGAGATAGAGAGAGAAAGACACGGAACGAAAGTTGTTCAGAATAGTCTAAAACGTTTGACGTGTGAAATTTTGCGACTGTACAAAAACAACAGCCGTTTGATTTTAGTTTAGACCACAACTTAAAATCTCTCGAAAGTGAAAGCAATGCTTCCGCTACCTATAGCTTGACTTGGGAGCAATTTAAGAGATGAAATTTAGAATCTAGGTACCGATACTTCACTAGTAGGTACATAGCACGGAAAATCTTTATATATAATTCCGAACGGTCTTTGAAATTGTGAAGAACTTCGCCGTCCAATTTCAGTGTTAGACGGCTCATTCGAATCAGCACGACCCCAAGTTTGTTGCAAAAGTGTCGCCGTTCGTCTCTATACCCGCCTTGATCGTGTTCTAGGCGGTCCTTATCAACGAGAGTTGTTTATTAGGCTGTGGCGGTAACAACAGTTGCCATCGATTCACGGTCAGTAAGAAACGTAGTGTAGTTACTAACATCTAGGAGAGTTATTTCTGAACGAAGAAATTGAAACTGAAGAACTTAGCGGACTTTGTATATAATTCCGAATCAGGACGGCCCCAGGTGTCGGTAAGTAAGAAACGTAGTGATGGGGTCTTTTCTGATCAGCTGAGTGAGCTAAATTCTTTCCTGTTCACTGTAGGAAGTTGAAATTTGATAGGGAGACTCTCTGGGACATTAAGAGACGAGTGCAGTGATGGGGTCTTTTCTGATCAGCTGAGTGGCGAGGACCACCTCAACTGGTGGTATTTATTTTATTACATTACTTACATTTTGATCGTTATTTCCTCTTTTTTAATCATTTATTAACATCGCCTTAGCTTTGCACCAGGTCACATAACGCCGCAAATAGGTAGGACTTATATCGTGTGCTGGGTTCCTGTTAGGTACTACTGTTATGCGGACTAGATTAGGTCTTTCCAAGCCCTAACAGGCCTCTAGTAGTTTATAAACTCGATTTCGCAACGTTATAATAAATTCCATTGAAACTATATTACCTGAAAATTCCAATATTGACATCATATCCGCTGGTATTTACAAGGCGATTTTTATGTATTCCAATAAAACTATCTATCGATTTTTGATAGAAATACAATTTAAGAGATGAAATTTAGAATTTAGGT
Organism: Adelphocoris suturalis; assembly: GCA_030762985.1. Classification (NCBI taxonomy): domain Eukaryota; kingdom Metazoa; phylum Arthropoda; class Insecta; order Hemiptera; family Miridae; genus Adelphocoris; species Adelphocoris suturalis. The sequence goes on from CM061040.1 coordinate 98,982,940, forward strand.
ACCGATACTTCACTAGTAGGTACATCGCACGGAAAATAGTTTATAAACTCGATTTCGCAACGTTATAATAAATTCTATTGAAACTATATTACCTGAAAATTCCAATATTGGCATCATATCCGCTGGTATTTATCAGGCGATTTTTATGTATTCCAATATAACTATCTATCGATTTTTGATAGAATTTTGAGCTTGACCGTCAATAGATTCGCTAGCAGCGCGTGATTTCTCTATCTTCTGGCGCTTAGAATTTCGAAGGTTTTTTTCGATGTTCAAGCCCTTAGGGAAAGCGAACTATTCAACGTACAGCATTGCAGGTGGTTTAAATCGATTCTTTGGGGTTATATTACAAAAATTGCATACAAATATTGCAAAAAACTATTACTGTTACTTGGAAATTTTTCGATATCTCGATTTTTTTTATTGTTGAGCTCTTTAATACAACCCTTTAGGGGCTGATAAAAATTGATGCCGAGCTTCTAGAACCATCTAGACCCCAAATGTGATTTCCATATAGTTCGGTCAAGTATTTTGGGAGAAAAGCAGCGGACGGTGGGCGGACAGATTTTCTTATTCGATTTTAGGATTCTACGCATCTTGAAACGTAAACCAAAAAATTTTCATGGGGTGTTGAAAAAAAAATTTTTTTTCTTGGTCGATTACTATTTAGACCAATAATCCAATAGTAATTTTCATTACGCATTATTTACAGGTTCTTACTTTCCCATATTATGCGAAAAAGAAGAAACACCATCAATTTTGAGACGATTGATCAACCACCTCATATTTTGGCTTTCGTGGAAATTGGATGTCATTGGGTAAATAAACGGTTTTTAATCATTTGTACCAGAATCCATTACTTAGTGTCCTGTGAGTTAATGTATTTCCTAAGTCACTGAGAATTGCAGCTGAATGTGCATGATGAATGTTTGATATATTATCACCTCTTACTTTTCCTGTTTCATCTCGATACAAACTATATATGAAACATTACATCAATTATTACTATTTTCTTGTTGGTATCAGTACCTAGGGTACAGTGAAGAATCCACAGCCAGCAAGTAATCATGGCCAGAGAAGTTAAAACAATCTGCAGGAACTCACTTGATTTTCCGAAGGATGTTGCTATTTCACTGGAACCCTAACAATTAACTTAACCCTGGAATGGAAGAAAGAGCCATTTTGACTATTTTCCGTTGAAAAACTATTGAGGTGTGGCTGGTAATTGGGGGAGCTTCTTCCCCTCGGAGATGCGTAATTACTGGGACTTATTAGCGTTGAAAAAACCAGAAGTTTCTCGACAATTGACCTATTTTACTTTAAGGCTGATATATTCCCCGTTCATTCCAAGCGAAAAATTTTGATTTGGCATCAGCAAGGTAGGAAATTGAGTTCTCTTTCCAACGGTTTCCTCAGATTTGATTTTATTCACAAAATTAAGGGAGTTATTGCCAGTTTAGTGTCATAAGGTTGAAAACACGAAAATAACTTTAAAATGGTAGAAACTAGGTTTTTTATTAGTGTAAAAAAAAAAAAATTAAGAAAAAAATGCTATGACACTTTTGATCAGAAACTAGTTGTAGAATCGAACCCTGGCCGGTGGTACGACCTTTATACATCATATATATATATATATATATATATACATCTTTGCGGCAGTTGAACGTCCGCGATACAATGAAAACTGCATTCAATCAAGCGTCCTCTGCAATCCAGCGTCCGTATACCACCTTAGATTGTTCATAATGTTTATCGGACGCTGAACCTACGGTTTTTGTATAGGTTTAGGTCACGAAAATTTTGCACAGCGCCAATGTCGAATTGGTGTTATTTCCAGACCACATAAATATGAACTCAGCATCTGTATAAATGGCGACAAACTTCGCGTCAGAGGTGTATACAGAGGAGTCAGAGGGGGGGGGGGGGGGTGAAGTAAATGTTTTCACAAACCCCCGAGCTCCTTTTCGGAGTGACCAAGGGCTGGAGAAGAGAGATGGTTACAACCGGAAGGACAGTAGTACCCACTACTTAGCAATCATTAGTATCTACTAATTTATTATGAATGATAAATTGACTACACTCGAGTCCAAGAATCCATTTCGACTCCAGGCATTTGCCACATCCATGTCGTGTCGAGGTCTCGCTGATTATTACATTTTTATGTACCTTGGTAAAATAAATTGGTTACTTAACTAAACTATTGGTAAATTAAATTGAATTTATCGTGACATGAGGCCGCTGAGGTTCTTATAGTAAGGTACCCCTTACCACTCCTGGTTTCAAGCAGTCATGTCGATTCTTAGCGACCGCGATGCGCCTCCTAGTGGGCAAGCGTCATCCTGCAAGCGGGCATCAGCATAGCTTCAAGCGGGCATGTGGCGACGTCAGGCGAGCATGTGGCGGTTTCAAGGGGTATCTTTCTATCGGATGTTTTGTATTCCTAGTGGGTGGTTGTTATTCCCAGTAGGTTTTTTCTGCTTTCTATCTGTTTTCAAGTATTTGAATGGGGTCTCGTATCGGGCTACTAAGAATTTGCTATTACAACTTTGGTTATTTTGTACGAATTGATTATTCTTGCACACATAAACAAGATTGGACTATAATAAAACTCCAATTAATGATACGTACTTACTATTTCGGTCTTTACCCGTCGCTTCCAATCTACATGCGGTTGGAGACAGGCTGAATGGTCCCACACGTTGGTTTTATGAGATTTCTGGGTGAAATTACAATGTATCAACACTTCTGTAACGATCCTCAAGGATAAAACAATAAAAAACACGCGAAATTACTTCTACACGCCTTCACAATCCCAATATTTTAACAAAAAAGAATCACACACGCGCTTGACGACAGACCCCGCTCACGTCCCAACACAGACTGTGGCAATGGCGGAAAGACAAATCTTAGTAGGCGGGAAAATAAAACGGATTGAAATTTTCGACCCAATAGCCACCAAAAACGTACCCATTAAACGCGATCGTTGAATTGCACAATACATTTATTTAATGTTCTTAGCGGTATTTGATCGCTACAAACAAATTGTCATAGGTTGAGTGACAACTTTTGTAGGTACCTACGATAAAAATGTGAGATGAATTTTTCATTTATTTTGGCCAGGGTAAATGTTTTGCGGGACTGTAATTGTATGAGAAAACCGTGGTATTCGGCGACTGGGGGTGAGTTCTAGACACTAGCCTTAAGACGGAGATGGACCAGAATATTGACGTAAATTGACTGGTTTGAATTTTTATAAAATTTAAATTATTTCTCTGTATTGGAAAATCGAAAAATAAATAGTTTTTACTCTCTTCAAAAATTGTGTTTGTCGAAGTATAGCAAAGTTACAGCTGTTTTTGGAGTGCAGATGAAACCACTCAAATTTGATGAATATTTGTTAAAATTTTGAAAATCGCTGTGTGTATTTGTGTAGCAAATTAAATTCTGAATTGAGAGTTATTTAATGAATTTTGTAATTTTTGTGTTCTGTGACGAGTTGGAGGGGAAAATGACGGGGATGAAATTAAAAATCGAAAAATAAGAAGTGTTTAAAAAAATGTGTTAGTCGAATAGAATAGAATAGAATCACTTATTGGCATATGAAAATATATATATATATATATATATATATATATATATATATATATATATATATATATATATATATATATATATATTTATATATATATATAATATATAACCGCATGAAATGGCTCTACAAGAGCATATACATATTCAATCAATTTTTAAGGAAAAACAACAATTGACAACATGAAACATGTTGTCAATTGTTGTTTTTCCTTAAAAATTGATTGAATATACAGGGTGTCTCAACTTAAGTAGGCAAGACTTCAGGGATCAATTCTACAAGTAATTTGCAACATAAAGTGTCTCCTAAACTGTTATGTTTTAGAGGCTCCGTTTTCGAGTTATTGACGATCTAAGATTTTTTTCGTGTTTTCGACCTTATCTCCTAAAAATGGCTGTGACCCCATCATTCTTTGAGTATTCTCAAACCTGAGGATACCGTTGGAAAGAACGTTGAATTTACTATCTTTTTGATGACAAATCATAATTATTCAAGAGAGTTAAGATACCGAAAAAAGAGGTCAAAGTACAAACTTTGTAAAATTTGGGTTTTTTCAATCTGATTCCTCCCTCCATAAAAAAAATGAACAGTCGTTTGCAAGTACAGTAAAAACTTCAAAATCTTATCAGCTTTCTAACGGTATAGCCAAAAAATTGATAAAAGTAACAACAAGGAGAGAAAACGGCTTTTGAATGCGAAAAAACGTGGTATTTTTAACGAAAATCGATGGATTTCAGGAAAAAACGATCTCCCACAACTTTATGATTTAAATGTCGAATTCTACGTAATTTTTCACGCTGAATCGAATGGTGACACTTGCAGACCTCTACGACTAACGAATAAGAGCGAAAGTGCCCTGTGACCCTCGAAACTCAGAGAAGGGCACTTTCGCCCTTATTCGTTAGTCGTAGAGGTCTGCAAGTGTCACCATTCTATTCAGCGTGAAAAATTACGTAGAATTCGACATTTAAATCATGAAGTTGTGGGAGATCGTTTTTTTCTGAAATCCATCGATTTTCGTTAAAAATACCACGTTTTTTCGCATTCAAAAGCCGTTTTTTCTCCTTGTTGTTACTTTTATCAACTTTTTGGCAATACCGTTGGAAAGCTGATAAGATTTTGAAGTTTTTACTGTGCTTGCAAACGACTGTTCATTTTTTTATGGAAGGAGAAATCGGATTGAAAAAACCCAAATTTTTATAATTTTACAAAGTTTGTACTTTGACCTCTTTTTTCGGTATCTTAACTCTCTTGAATAATTATGATTTGATATCAAAAAGATAGGAAATTTAACGTTCTTTCCAACGGTATCCTCAGGTTTGAGAATACTCAAAGAATGATGGGGTCACAGCCATTTTAGGAGATAAGGTCGAAAACAAGAAAAAAATCTTAGATCGTCAATAACTCGAAAACGAAGCCTCTAAAAAATAACACTTTATGAGACACTTTTTGTTGCAAATTACTTGCAGAATTGATCTCTGAAGTCTTGCCTACTTAAGTTGAGACACCCTGTATATATTAGAGATGAGTCGATACCAAAATTTATCGATTCCCGATACCGATACCGATACCTAAAAAATCGATTCCCGATTCTCGATACCGATACCATCGGCGCATAATACCTAACTTACCTGTCGGAGAAAAACAAAAATTCCTCTTGAACTAGTAATATATTCAAACTTTTTTGTACAACATATAACTAATACTTACAAAAATTGATCCCAATATATTTGCAAATGAGGTAATTTTTAAATAAAAACAAAACATGGATAATAAAACCTTTATTCTCCATCTGTTCTACTGGGTCCAGACGATTTCTCTTCTAGTTGCAGATGTTTCCTGCCGTACTAAAAAGTCTCTCGCTAAAAACAGTAGAAGGAGGCACACACAGATATAAGCAAAGCCTACTTGTAAACAAAGTTATAATTGTAAGTTGTGTTTTGGACAATTCATGTTTTGCTACTGCTAACTTCACACAACGGTTGCACGGTACAACCATCTTCGTTGTTAGATGGTTGCAATTGTACCGTAGTAAATTACACTTTAAATTCATTCTTCAAACCAGAGCATCGGCTCTTGAACCGCAACAACCCTTCAGATTTATATGTGCTTACTATTTTCTAGAACTATTGTGCTTTCCAGTGTGAATATGTGTAAATATTAGTTCTTTAAATTGTAAGTACATACTCTCGACTAAATCTCGTGGGTGCATTAATTTAATAATCTTCCCGATTTCCTGGGAATGGACGCCTTTAACTCATTGGATGGGCATGATCACCCAATGAGTTCAAGGCGTTTGAAGGTCGTTTGTTGCCAGCAGAAACCCATCTGTTTCCTCTTCTTTTCCTTCGAATAGTTTTTTTCGTTGAGGTAAATTTCCCCCTTAATACCTGACTTCTATGATGGTACCGAACGGAACATTATTATTAAGGAAGGTGAACTCAGTGATGAGTCAACGGGAACTAAATAGGTATTGATAACGTAGGTAACATTCAGAGTAAACAGGAACAGGAAACAGGTGTCAAAAGGATGAAAATATAAATTAACTGTAGACCACTACAATTCACTCCCTCTCCCTAATTACAATTGTAATCGGCGAACATTGCTGGGAATCTGACAACCCCGCCCTTATCATGTTCGATATTGAGGTTGAGATGGAGGGTGTTGTGGAGATTGTTGTGGCGAATGTTGTTCAGTGGGAGACGGGCGTTGTGGCTGTGGTGTTTGAGGGTTTGTAGGGTGTGATCTTGATTATGTTGGGGTAAAAAGGTCTTCTTGCAGTGGTTTCCTGACTGTAATTATTTCTTCATTATTGGTGACTGGATCTATGGATACTGATATTTCTTTGCCATTGAACGATAAACGTCCTCTCTCTCCGGTACATAACTTAATAAGAGCCATCTTAAGGTGAATGGTGTCTTTCGGATGCCATCATAACGGAGTTAAACGTGTGACGCTGCTCCCAATTCAGGCTGTACAGAAATTGCTCGCTGTTCATGCCATTTTACTAGTTGCGACTTCAAACAGTCCATTGCAGGTGTGCAGTCCTATCACAAAGTCGTGAGAAGGAGTTGAAATGAGGGTTTCTTCAAAGAATTGCCCTAGCAGTGGAAGAGTAGTGCTGTAGGTACTCTAGTTGGGCATCACTGTATCCTTGATTCTTTTCTAGGGAGGAGCGTATGTCTCTAGCAAGACCAAAAGTGAAATGTAAACCTGACATTTAGTTTTATGGCATCTGATGGCTGCCTTGAGCTGTCTGTGCAACTGCTCCATAATTCTACTTGCCTAGGGTTTGAATGTGTGTTTCAAGTTGTGGATTATCCCAATTGTGGTTGTGTATTGCTGAATAAGAGAACTTTTGAATTGGCATCCTCTGTCCCAAGTAATTTTCATTGGACTCCAAACCTACTGATTCAGTGAGTACAAAATGCTTAGAGGAAGAACTTTGGGCCAGAGGTAAACCGATCTACACAGGTTAATATCTACATGTATCCCGAGATTGTACAAAGGAGCCAACTAGATCCTCATGGATACGCCCAAAAACGATCACCAGGTGCCTGAAATTCCCGTAAAGCACTATGGATATGCCTCTGTACTTCACTTTAATGAAAATCATCGCCAGCTCGAACCCACTCCTTACAATCTGTAGCCATACAGGGTCAGAAAAACCTTGGGCTAAGTGATTTATGAGTTGCTTAGTTACCTGGGTATGACAAGTTGTGCACTGAATTGAAAGCTTTGCGTCTTAAACTAAGAAGAAAATCCCGGCACAACATCACAATATACAGGAGCATTTGTGTCAGCAAATTGAATTTGCTTCCCCTGTATGGAAGAATCATTTGGGAGATCTTTATTGCCTCAGCTAACTTCGCGAATCAGTCGGCATAGGAGCATTATCTTTAAATCGTGTCAGACAATCTGCTACTACGTTGTCCATCTCGAAAATGTGTTGCATGTCAGTTGCGAATTGGTTAATGAGATCGAGTTGTCTGATTTGTCTAGGCGTGGTTTCGGAAGGAATTCACATGTCAGTGGCTTGTGGTCTGTACATAATTTGAAAATTCGGCCTCCTGGTAAGTGCCCAAAGTATCTTATGCATAAATGTGCAGCTAGAAGCTCTTTATCGTATATGCACTACAGTTTTGCTGTGAAGAGGAAAATCTTCGTAAGAAGAAGCTGATAGGTTGCCATTCTCCATCCACCTTTCGCTGGACCTTCTATATCAACATTTGACGAATCGACCAACTGACCAGGGTACATCTTCATACCTTCATACTTATCTTTCTGTTACCATTCACTTCTGGCCGAATGCAAGGACATTCCCAGGCTCTAGTTTACTGTGGTTAAGCCCAAACACAATGTTGTTCACCTCATCATGACCTCTGGAGCTCCCACATCTGCCAAGTGTCGTTGATTAGATTCTGGAACGTTTGCTATTGCCAAAAAGGAGTTAGACTGCATGGCTGCATGGTGCGGTTTGTCGTCCGTTCAAAAGCCAATGGGCAAGCCCTTTGCCTTTTTTTTTTTTTTTTTCCTAATTGTTAGCATTAAAACATGTTATTCAGTCATATGGTGCTTCTATATTTACATTTTTACATGGAATACATAATAGTTTATACGTAAATATTACATTCTTGTATATAATCATGAATAATTTTATATACTATAAAGTTTCTCGTTGATAGTAGACAACTGTAGTTCGTCGGAAAGTCCACTACCTTCGATAGTTTCCTGAACATCTCGTCTCTTTCCAAGAAGAACAGCGGGCACATCATCACTAAATGTTCTAAATTACCATATTGGTCGCCACATCTGTTGCACTCTGGGTCCTCTTGTCTGTTGAAGCGATGAAGGTATTGATCGCACACTCCGTGATTGGTCCTCATTCTCGATATGATTCTGCAGAATGGTTTGGATACTGTGTACCCTTTAAACCAAGGTCTGAGGGGAGCAGTTGTCTGAAAATTTCTATAAAATTGTCCAGTATTTTGGGGATTATTAACATACAGCTGTTGCCAGTCTTCTTGTGCTCGTTTAGCAATGAGAGTGAAATAGTCGTTCGCTGGAATGGTTACATTGCTTGCTATTCCCAATAAACTTGCTCGCTTTGCTAATCCGTCGACTATCTCATTGCCTTGGATTCCGGAGTGTCCTCGAATCCATAGAAGTGAGAATTGGATGTTATTTGTTACTCCTTGAGTTAAAAGCGTTATGAGAAGTCCAATGAGTAGATTATCTGATCTCCTGATATTGGGAGCGCTGATTTTTTTAAGGCAACTCATGGAATCGGTTAGTATGATCCAGTGTGACGTGTTACCATGTGAGAGGGTTAGCACGTATTCTACAGCTTTGATTATTGCAATGACTTCTGCGTTAAAGCTTGTAGTTTCGCTCGGTAGTTTGAATTGGGCTTGAGCTCCTTCGTCAGGTGAGTAATATGCACAACCCACGATTCCTCCGTTTTTGGATCCGTCAGTATATATAGATTTGCTTTGAGGCCATCTAGTTTTGATGTATGATGTCAGTGTGGAATCGACTCCCACAAAGTCTCTGTCGTTGGGTCGAAAGTATAGCACTTTTATTGGTAATATCAGTGTTGAATAGTGGAGTTTAAATCGAGGAGGTACTCTACTCACGTACATATTGATCACTTTGTCGTTGTCATATTCTACGAAACTGTTTACCGTTGGCGGACTAGGTTTGTGGTCCCATCGATTCCTTGTGAGTACCTCGGTGCTCTGAGAACTCAATTGATATATGATTGGACTATCTCGTCATTTCAGTTTTAAAACATATCGATCAGATAACATTTGGCTTCGTATTCTGAAGGGGTAACTTTCCAGTCTCGGCAAGTAGTAATTCGGTTGGAGTGGTTGACAAGCTGCCTAAAATGAGTCGTAGGCACTTAAATTGAAGTCTTGATGTTCGGAGTAGTAGTGATTTACTTGTTTGGTTATAAAAAATGCTACCGTAATCTAAAATAGCCCTTACTGTGGATCGGTAGAAAAGGAGACGAATTTCCGGTTCAGCTCCCCATTTAAGATGGGTAATGCATTACCCATCTTAAATTAGCTGGTTGAAATTTAAGATGGTTTCCATTAAAATGGTTCCCAAAAGATTAGCGATTAGAGGCATGTGTAGATTACCGAGATCTCAATAACGTAACATTTTCTGATCGTTATCCGCTTCCCAATATCCAACAAATGATATATACGACCTTCATGACAAAACTATATATCCAAAAAGTGATCATATGTGTTCGTACCATCAGAACTCTATGGCACCTGAGGTTATCGAAAAACTGCTATAACCTCACTCTTCGGACATTAAAAGAAATGTATATATAAATTAATTGCTATGCAATTCTTAGGCTGACCCCCAATAATTTTTTTTTTTGTCCTGCTACACGAACCCGCGAGGTCGTGGGTTCGAATCCCAGCCAGCCCTGAAAAAAAAAATTTTTTTTTTCTCGTGAGACGAAGGTCGTGGGTTCGAATCCCAGCCAGGCTAGAAATTTTTTTTTTTTCTCGTGAGACGAAGGTCGTGGGTTCGAATCCCAGCCAGGCTTGAATTTTTTTTTTTTTTTTTTTCTCTCTCGTGAGACGAAGGTCGTGGGTTCGAATCCCAGCCAGGCTTGAAAAATTTTTTTTTTTTTCGTGAGACGAACAATTGCATAGCAAATTATCCTCGTTTTCTACGCAGTAGAAAAGAGAAAAGATTAGGGGGGTCCAGGGGGGCGAAGCGATATATATATATATATATATATATATATATATATATATATATATATATATATATATATATATATATATCAGTATTTGGGTGAAACGGGTATTTCAGTGGGACTGGATTGAAATTTCAATAGGTTTGGGGGCAAGGAAAATCGAAAATATAATGGGTATGGCGACGAGTGGACAAACCTTCAAAATGAATATTGGGGGAATGGAATAAATCATTGCAGTGTGAAGCGGAAATATACTACCTTGGAAGCTCATGATGCAGGTTTAAACTAAACAATGAAAATTTCATTAGTTAGGTATTCGTAATTCGTTCAAGGTGATTCAAGGTCCTAAACCAGCCTAAGGTTGGCTCATCGTTGTCCACCAGCCTTGAAATGTATTATTCCTGTAAATGAATACAGTGCTAATATTCAATGAATGAATGGAGTGCGCCTGCGAATCAATTTATTTGGTTTCCTAAACAAATCCTCACTCATTTTAATTTTCAGCTCGCTCCGTACCTATAAGCAAATAGAAATCACCCAGAGCCTATTTTAAGTAATAGACCGATAAGTGGATTGGTACTTGAGATCTCGCGCTCAGTTTCCTCCTCAGGATGCACCTATAACTAATTGTCCCATTCGCCATGGTTCGGTATTCAGAATATTGAACGCACTCCTGCCCCCAAAACGACCACATTTGTTGTTCACAACTCCATTGAAGTTTCGGGCGCCTATTTCCCGAAATCCATTACGCCCCAATATTGAAAACCCTTTCCGGGCAGATCACCGGTCTGTACACATAAACTTGAAATGATTCTTACTATAGTAACATTCGCAATTGTTTTATTTAGCTAATGTAGTCACCTCCATTATACATGTCGAAGCACAATGTACAGTTCCACCAACCTCAATCATTTTGATGACCATTATTTGTACAAGTGGATAGCAATTATAGACCTCAGTTGTCAAGTCCACATTGTAGGGAGCTAGTGTTGAAAACATCCGTGTTGGGCAACTATCTAATACGTAATTTATCATGGTTTAAAATAAATTCAGCTGCCGCACCATAGACTATGTGAAGCGATTAAACAAAAGGGCGAGCAAGGCGCGGTAGTGCCGAAGTTCCAGAGGAGATATTTGGGATAGATAGCGAAGAAATTATACCTACACCCCTCCCATCCCAATGTCGGGGAATGACTCTTGTCTTTGTGACCATTTTATAGGTCCAGCCTTACAATAATTCGTCCTACAGCAAGCGACTTCGCCCGTTGTTCCATAGCCTCAATCGCTGAATTATTTCAACTGGCTTTTACCCTCTGAATAGGCCGCCGGAGCTAATGAAGTAAACACAGATCACAATCAGAGAAAGAGAGAACGAATGAGTCGAGCGAATAGATGGACATACTGAAGACGGAGATTCTCCAAGATTTATGCGTTCCTGGGGAGCCAATTTACTATCCATATTATTCGTTAATCATTGTAGAGTTGAAGAGGTCTGCAAGCAAGACTGCTCACGCGTATGCAGTTCCAAAATTAATTTAAACGCACATATCTAATACGCTGTTAAAGTTCTAACATTTTGCATTTCAAGTTTTGTCATTTTACAGGACAGGAAAAAAACTGATTTTCTTTTAATCAGACACCACAATAATATTTCTGGAAGCAGCTCAACCGAAATCTGTGGGGTTATCTTCATGATAATTAATCGAAATGCCCATTCAACTGATTTAATGAAATTTTGCTGAGATGCACAACGTTGGCTATTGATTTTTAATTTTTCTCAATTGCCATAAGTTATTTTTGAAATACTAAAGTAGGTACATGAAGTGTTTGAATGTCACTAAAGAAGGATTGTTTGATAAAAAAAGGAGCAGTAAGTATAAAATATTTACTATTTTTTTTAATTAACTTCTCCCGGGTATGGTTTGCGTCTACGTCTATGCATTCATATTTAGATAATTTATAACAGCCTTCGTTTAATAATTATAACAAGTGTTCTGAGTTGAGCAGAGATCATCATCAACATCGTAAGGGCCTGGAGCAATAAAGATTGATCTCATTTTATTAATACACAAGATGAACGAGTGGTGAACGACTAACGAGTGGTATTACCCCCCCACAACCACTGGATAGATCAGAATAAAACTGAATTTTTCAGCTAGGTCATTTCAGTGCGACTCTGAGGCCCTTAAAAAGAGGATGGCACGGATCATCCTATATTGACAGAGGGCTGATCATTCCCGAATCATAGAAACTTTGCCAAAATCTTATTTTAATCCATGTTATACCTAAATATTACAAGAATAAGATAAATTGTGATCGCATAAGGGGAGAAAGATTATCTAGGATTCCAACAAGCTCTACTAATACATATTTTGCTAAACCTTGCCCGGACCAAGTATGAACGATGAAGGACTTTCTATGCATCATAATTATGTACTCTGGTCTCGAAGAAGGTATTTATTTTTTAACCACTGCTTTGATCTAGTTCCATTTCTATAATAAGTAGGGAAATTGTTACGTTTTCAAAAATCACCCAATCTATCTCATAGAGCCGCTGATCATTATAGGTATAGATACAACGGGGGTCCTAAGCTTCTAGCAATTCATCAACCGTTCTCCACACCTCTTCGAGAGATCATTAGAACATAGTGAGACGCAGATAACATTGGACGAAATGGTAATCCAATAAATAAGGCCACCGAAACTGATAAGATTTTTCATTAATTCGGCTCCGCATTTTTGTTTTAGTTCTACTTTTTTAAAGCCCGTTTCTAACTCCCTTGTCTCATAGTGGTCCCGGGAAAAAGGAGCTGCTTGGTAGAAGCTGATTAATTTAGGAATGAGGTGGGAACCTTTTTTTTCCTCTGTATTGAGAGATATCGTGGAGTTGTTTTCAGGTCCTCCTAACAAGGGGCTCGGTAGTTGACATTCCCAACTTGTTCGCTTCTAAAGTCGACATATAAATTACACGTGGGCTAATTGAGGCGTCGAACTCGGGGCTACCTACGAGCCAGCTTCTCATCGCATCAAGATTCGGATCCTTCAGCTTTAGTAGAAGCAGCGGGTTCGTTGAATAACAGAAATCTCGCACTGTCGAAACTGCGATTCGAAAGTCTCTCAGGCAATATCATCCAAATAATTGGGGACGTGGCGATTCAAATGTAAGATTTGTTATCACTGTTCTTCGTAGAATTTAACTAGAGCACAGCGATGATAATATGCAGGACTAGCTCTGCCCGCTCGCATCGCTCGCTTCTCCAAGACGTGAATGTATATCATAGTGTTTCATCACACAAATTTCTAATCATTTGTGTCAATACTATCAAGGCAATACTATCAACAGTTATATCTGCCACAATCGGCTCCGTTCCGAATTTAAGCATTCAAGTTGCATTGGAGCAAAATTAGGTACAAGGCTCACTTCAGTTATTAGAATGAATGTTTCTTAAGTTCTACTTAAACTCTACCATTCCCAGAAAGGTCCCGTTTCAAAGTTCAGAAGGTATCTCCAGTTGGATAGGAGCAAAATTAAGTACAACGCTCACTCTACTGATTAGAATGAATGGTCTTATGTAAGTTCACAAGACATGAATGTATATCACAGTGTTTCATCACACAAATCTCAAATCAATAGTGTCAGTACTAACAACGCAATACTATCAACAGTTATATCTGCCACGCTCTGCCACCAGGCACCGTCCAGAATTTAAGCGTTCAAGTTGGATTGGAGCAAAATTAGGTACAAAGCTCACTTTACTGATTAGAATGAATGTTTCTTGAGTTCTAATTAAACTCTACAGGTGGCCGTCCACTAGGTCGACAGAGCGGCGCGGCACGGGTGAGTCGAAAATTTTTCTCTCTCGACCGCTCTCCAAACTTCTAGAGCGCGGCTCGGCTCGCTGCCGAAACATTTAGCACCGCCCCATCGACCTAGTGGACGAAGGTCGAAGCAGAAAATTTTCGACCTCGGCCATTTTCGTAAGCGCTTGTGCATAAAATATTATATACATGGAAAATTATGCTGAAAAATGTACTTGAATTTCATTAAAATGTGCTGAAAAATCTATCGAATCTCCACAAAAAACCAAAATCTCTTTTTTAATCGCAGAATATTATTTAGAACTGGTTTCTGGCCATAAAATTGGTAGTTAACAATTTCTTCTCCCACAGTCCTTAATTCCTTGATTTTCAAAACAATGTAACATAATACAATACGATAATTTACGAAAATTCGCTCATACGATCATGCTGCATCACTGGAACTTTTTAGCACTTTCTTGGTTATTTTTCCTTTAGGCTCGTCGAAATGTAGTGTCTTGCTTCTCTATCAGTGGCTGAATCATTTCATGAAGCACAAAAACCTTTTTTGAGACATCCTGAAATATTGGACGAATTTCCTTTCATCGCTCAATAAATCATGGAAAAGTTGGTTGTGTTCCCGAAGTCCGTTCTTTTTGAATTGATCGGATAGATCCATTGCCTCTTCCTTCTTCCAGCAATTTCCTCCTTCTCTTCAGCTTCCAGAGCTGCCGCAAAGACGAACATTTCTTCGTCGTCCGAAGAAAACATTCCTCCGTCCGACCACTTTTTTCACAGAGGGTACCTCACTGCACGACGGTTGACGCGGAACTGGCAAAACGACGGATCGAAAAATGAAATCCGCCCCACAGTGGACGAACCTCAAGATTTTAGCGCCGCTCTGTCGACCTACTACCGGACTAGCCGGACGGCCACCTTTACCACTCCTAGCTCTTCAAGAGTTAAGCATCTAAAGCTCAATAGGAATAAAATACAAAGCCCACTCACTTGATTAGAGCGACTTGAAGTTTGCAATCCAAAGTACATCGTCTAAGGTATATGAACAAAATAAGTCATTTACTTAGGTACGTCTAAAAACGAATCAAGAAGTCTGTAGGCCTCAGATCAGCTGCATGAGGAGATCCGAAGCTTCTCTGCTTTTCGAGACAAAAGTAGCTGCGGATTAAATTTCTTTGCTATTCAACCTATGAAGCTGAAATTTGAAATAGAGGCCTCTTGGAACATTTAGAAATTAATTATATAGTCTGGGGCCCCCTAGATCAGCTGAGTAAGATCTCTCGCTAGTGTCATTGCTATTCAACCTATGAAGCTGAAATTTGAAAAGGAAGCCTTGGGACGTCTAGAAACGAATCTGTTGGAAATACCAGTCTTCACGACAGGAGTAATGCGTGATCCATGAGAGGAGTAGTGCATAATTCGTCCAACAAACAGCGCCACCATTACGTAGCTAGTGACCGGAATTTGGAATTATTTTATAACTATGAATATTTATATTATAAATATTCATAGATAAATCAATAAAATATATTTTATTTAATAAAATGTGTGGAGCTTCCTAAATCAAGTTGTATATTGACATATGATACTCCCGTCGTCAATTGTTTTAGAACAAGTTTAAGAGATGAAGATCGCGCACAAGATACTCCATTCGCCCCACTTGCCCACTTCACCACCGAGCATCGAACCGACCTACACGATTCCATACTCTTCTTCTCAAGTTTCAAGTCTTGGCTCTTCAAGCAAGAATAATGTTTTCTACTTGTTATTGCTGTTCAAGTTAAATTCAAGAATATATATTAGCTTCAATGGAAATTGTGTCCTGTGTTTCATTTCACTACTTAGTAAGTGTAACGTGGTTTACCAACAAACCACGATGAGTTTTCTAAATATTTGAATATTTAAAATAAGGCGCCATAGTAGGTGAACCCCATATGCCATTTGCAGATTCGCTCCTATATTTCAACAGAATCATAAAGTCTAGATCCCCCAGATCAGCTGGAGTAAGATCCAGAGCATATTTCTTTTATATTCAACCTATGAAGCTGACATTTGAAATAGAGGTCTCTCGAGACATCTAGAAACAAATCGTGAAGACTGATGTTCCCTAGATCAGCTGTGTGAGCTCCGGAGCTTAATTCTTTGCAGTTCTGGTCCTTCGAGCCAGATGAAGGTGTTTCGCGTAGTTTTTTATTTCACGCGAATCAGCGCATCTTGTTCCTTAAAAACACATCCACTACCTATGTCGAAAAATATAGCCAGCATCTAGTAGTGTGACACTAGATGAACCAGATAGACGAGTACAGGGAAACAATCGCCCAACATCAAATGCTTGAAGAACGAACGGTAAGCACTGTTGTGATGGCATTCAAGAGACATTTAAATCTTACTGTCGGAGATGAAAGAGATGATATTCAGTCCGCTCTCCAAGAATAAATTGAAGAAGACTTGAAGGTCACAACTAAATCCTTTAAGGTTGGGGAGACCTCAACTTGGAGTTCAGTGCCATGCAGGTACTGGTACTGGAACCTCTGAAAAATCCCAAATACAATCGATGAACGACTTTACAGACCGACTATTACGCCCCAAGCAGATGTACCAGTTATTATTTCCTGGAGTTACCCCTTTCCCAGCAGATGTACCAGTTATTATTTCCTGGAGTCACCCCTTTCCCTGGGAACACTACTGAATTTTCTCGTTTTCGAGCATCTCACGTTAACGCAGTTCATTCCTTAGACATACCTACAGAAGTTAGGATGTGTGTTCTCAGAAAATTTGTGATTGGCCGAGACTACATGAAACATATGGATAGCAGGGAAGCTCTAATAACGATTACCTAATGGCTTATGCATAACTGATGTCCAAGTATTCTAGTCCCAGGGGAGAAGCTGACGCAGTTCTAAAAGATTATAACTCTTTGGCACCGTGCCGTAACATGACCTTGTCTGAAGTTGAAAAATACCGGGATGAATCGGTGGCTAGTAATAAAGCCGTGAGAAATTTGAAGATAGAACATCTGGGAGAGTTCGTGCTTTACACAAAAGGAAAGAATAGGCTCCCTATCAAACTACAAGACAAACTGCATCACGATGTCGGTGATGATAATAAAACCGACGACCAGGCTCAGATCACATTGCTTGATGGAGAAGTTTCCCAATTACCAGCACGTGACCCTCCATCGAACGACAAGTGAGACTTCGGCACCTTCAAGCAAGATGACTCGTGGAAGAAACCAGACTACGGCCGGACAGCCAGAGAAAGATACCTCCGAGCCACATCCCATGAAGGTCACTATCCTACGTACCATCATACTTCATGTGCTTATTGTTCCAAAAATCATGTTATTTGTATACCCTGGATTTAAACAAACTAATGACCATAGAGATTTTATAGCTTCCGAGAATTTATGTACCCTCTGATTCGAAGAAAATCACAATTCATTTAATTGCAATTCAAACAGGTCATGCCCAATATGGGAACGAACAACATTATGCTTCATAAAAATAATCTCACTACACCTAGTACGGTGTTTGACGACCACAACGTGCCCTACAACAGAATAACGCTATCAGGCCACAGTAATAACTCCAAGCATGATTACATTTACTCTCAAATTCATACTCCTCAGCCCTATTCGAAAATTGCCCTGAAGTCTTATCCGCCATACCGTCCAAGCTCTCCACGACTTCCCAAAAATACTACTCGATCAAATGGGAATCATCATCATCCTCGATCAACAGAATGGGAATGGGTCTTCAGTGGAGTGGAACGATGTATGGGGTGAGGATTCCGTATCACCGTCTGAGCCATCATTAACTCATCAAATGAATTTCATCAAATTCACAATGAGAATTGCTCTCGCGTTGCCAACTATCCTCATTAGGTATCAAAAAATTATAATCAAGTTCGTTTATTGAAACCTTGCTTAAAAATTCGTCTCTAATATTCGCTCAATAGTACCGACAGCACAAGTTAAAATTTGACCCCCTTCTAAAGATTGGCACCACGCGAGATGTACATACTTGGCACGGGGGGTGAAGTGAACCTAGCTCGTACAGAATTGATTCAGAGAGCATCCTTGCCATTCCGTAAAACTTCAGACCTAACCATAACAGGTGTAGAGGGAGTTAAATCCTCGAAAATTATTGGGATTGCCCGGCTATATCTTTGTCAGACAAATAGATTACCTGACCTACCTTTGGAAGTTCAAGTAATGAAAACTCCGTCTTTAGATATACCATCAACTCCTTTGTCATGGTCGTATTGGAAAACGACAAAAACGACAACCAAGAACACTGACTCTAAATTGAACGCACTTGTTGAAAAATTATTCTCACTCGAATGTTTCTATGCTACTCAGTCATAGGCGTCGTACGACGCTATAACGTTTATTTTCTTTAGAGGACCGCCTTGAATGTCAACTCAACATGAGATTCTCATACGATGAATTTATGATAGATTACATTGAGAAACGTCACATATACCATGCCTTAATCGGGGATAACTTATTAGCTACCCTATCACTGCGTTCGTAGGTCAGATGAAACAAGATACGGGTGGTATTCAACGCCTCTCAAAAGACTTCTGCCAAATTTTCCTTGGATGATATTCTGTTACCCGGACCCAAACTTCAATTGAACATCCAAGACTGTTTAGGCATCTGCAAGCTACCCAATCGTCTGAGTCGATTACAAATCCCGGTTGGTACTCTCGCTGAATAATGGGGATGAGGGTGTTCCTGTCTCTTCTCTTTACGTAGAAATATCTACAGTCCAATCCTTTCTTCAGGCCAAACACCCAAGGCCCGATGACACTCCGACCATGGTTTCGGTTGTTGGTGTGCTCCACTTCGCTGTCTGCACTCGGTGGAGCAACATCCCCGCTAGTAGCAACATCATAAGAGAGAGTGTTGACCGAACCGCCGAACGGAAAGGGTGTCGTTGGACTGCTCCGTAATTTTTTATTGTTTTTCGGGGCTCTTAGAGAGCGAAAAATGGTTTTTATTGGACGTGTGTTCATTAATTAGTGTGATCTTACACAATAAGTCGCGAACGTGTAGGAAGGTGTCGGTGTTATAGTGATTCTTGGTCCATCAACTTTCGCTATAGACACTGCAGGAGAGAAAGAGACAGACAGCAGCAAAGAGAAAAAGAGGGGACGGCGTTGGGAGGTCAGACACGGCGCTCGTGCCGCATCAGCGTTTCTCAATTCAGGTCGGAATCATTTTTTAATATTTCTCTCGCTCCAGTTTAATTTCAGTTGTTCTTTTTCCTCAACTTTCAGACGGTACCATAAACGTTTTTTCTACTTTTATAAATACTATAGTAAATGCCAAATTTCCTATTGCCTGGACACAAATATCTTGGGCCCGGAAATCCACTCCCAAATGGGAAGCCAGTGGATTATGATGATCAGCTCGCATTAGAACATGATTGGGCGTATGAACGGGCGATAAACGCAAAGCAGATAAGGAAGGCGGACAGAGAAGCATTAATAGGGTTTGGCAGTGACCTCTTAGTGAATGGAAACCTACATTCAGCTATAGGGGCAACTGGTATTGCAGCTAAGTACGCATTGGAATCTGTGACAGGGGTTTTATATCCACCAGAGCACAGTAAGCTGGGCAGACTATTCACAAATGTAATGGGGGTGGATAGAAGGGAAAATAACCTCAACCTGAAAAAAGAGGAAAGGGCCTCAGAGATAAATGCCATTAGGCAATACCACCGGGAGTGTGAGGTAAAGGCAGCATACCCAGGAGAGGTGGGGCACTCTGGTCCAAACAGTGCAGTACAAACTGCTAGCAATAGGAAGGAGAGGAAAACTCAGGATTCCCCCTCAACCAACAGGCAAGGGCTTACAAAAAATGGTAAGGAATGGCAACCAATGCCTCATCTTGCTACTAGGGCTCCTTTTCAAGGAAAAGAAAAAACTTACTCTGATTGGAATGCCCCGGCAGGGTATAAGGTGAAGCCAACATGGGGGAAAAACCCTGTTACAGGCAGTTGGTACACACCCAAAAGTACAGCAGAGGCAGAACAAACAGTCGCCCAGAGATGCCAGGGTAAATGCCAACAAAAGATGACAAGGGAAGAGTGGCTGGAGGTGATGAGGCGAGAAGAAAAAGTAGAGAACACCACGGATGAGGAGGATCAAGCAGACCTAAGGCATAACCCCCCCCCGTAAAATGACACATAAAAAAGACTATGAAGAGGAAGCAGTAGACCCCACCGGATCTAAAACTACCTCTCAACACGTACATGAACTGATGCAGCACCTCACAAGTGTTCATCGAGATGAAGCAGTGCAGAGGATGGCACGCCAACAGGCCACCCAATGGGTGAGAATGGCAGGCATAGGAAATGACGGAACGGAGGATGACTCTACACCGCAGGAACAGCAGCAGACAGAAGAGCAGCAGCAGCAGCAAGAACAACATCAACAACAGCAACTGCTACACAAACAACAAAAACAGGGGCAACAAGGCAGAGATGATTATGGTGATACAGAGGAGACCACGAAACTAGGAAAACGAAGGAGAGCAGCAACTCACCGGGATAGGGAACGAAAGAAACTCCTCAAACGAGACATTGAGCAATGCCAAGCAAATCTCTTAGACGTTGACATATTACAGATGGAATATGAACAGTGGAGAGCTGACTGGAATGCTTGGGGGTCAAACCCTCACAATATTGGTGACAAGCCCTACAAGACAGCCACTGCTAAAGTGGATAGTCTGGTAAATGGGGTGTGGAGTAATCTGCTTAGGAGCTATGCTAATGTCAAGGAGGAACTGTGTTTTCTGCGACAGCGCAATATTGATATAGGAACACTCACACAATCCATAGAGCATCTGGAAAGCACAATGGCTGGGGCCAGAGCCAGATCCGATTCTATTGGCACAGCAAGCTCTGCTGAGAGCGAGTCAGGACTGCTAACATCATACATTGGAGCTCTTAAGGACACAATGCTGGAGGGCTTCCGGAGTGTTGAAGCACAGCTCAGCGCTGTTGACAGGAAGGCAGAGGCATGTGCCTCCAAAGTGGACAAGCTGGAAAGAGATGGATTAAAAGCCCTATCCAACAAGATGGAACTGATTAAGAGGCGGGTGCTAAGAAATGAGAGCAGTGAACAGGCATCAGTAAGTCTATTTGAAGGGAGGTCACAGAGGAAACGGTAGAACCCCCAGTTCCTAAGGTGAGACTACAGGCGAGGGACCAAAGGGAAACACCCAAGCCAGTTCCCCAATTCAAACACCCTTGGGCCCCATCAACCACTGAGGATGAGAAGCAACGGGAGGGAGAAAACACTGCAGGCGAATCGAGTGCAGGGTGGATGGAAGCCACACGCAGGCGGAAGAGGAAAACCACCAAGAGAGAGAGGAACCTCCTCAAGGAAATTTCCACCGGAAATAAAGTGGATGTAGCCATATAAAAGGCAAAGAGAAGGCTTGACGCGCCTCAACCCACCCTGATTGTGCAGGCACATAAAGAAGCACCCTCGGTGGGCCAAGAAATGGAGGTTTCGGCCCCAAATACTTCTTACAGGGATGCCCTATGCTCCCCCAATTCAGTGAGGCGCAGAATGAGGAAAGAGATTGACCTCCGCAGTATGGGCATGGCGGTAACACAAGTGTTTCCAGCAGGCAAACATGCCTTGAAGGTAGCAGCAGCCACGCCTGAGGAGAGGATCAAACTGGCAAATGCACTAACGGACAAGGGCTTTGAGGTGAGAAAGGAAAGGCAGCCAGATAGGCCTATTCTGATGAAGATCCATGGTATAGACAGGGATATAACTAAGGGAGACCTACCTGGATATGTATGGGACCAAAATAAATGGGTACGGGATAACCATAGCAAAGAGGATTGGGAGAAACAGTTCAAGCCATCCTTCCCGACTGGGCGAAGAACAAGGGCTGATGGCTCACCTATTGAGGACTGCATATGGGTCACCCAGGTCAGTGAAGCACTGCGCAAGGCATTATTGGAGCACCGAATTCTCTACATTGGCATGGACAGATGTCGAGTTGCGGTCTTTGTGGAAGTAACTAGGTGTTACAAATGCCAGGGATTCGGGCACAATGCAAAGTCAAACAAATGTCATGAGCTTGAAGAGGCCTGTGCGAGGTGTGCAGGCAGTCATGGCACACAAGAGTGCCCCTTCAAAGGGATCCAGCCACCAGAGCCAAGGAAGTGCATAATCTGCAAGAGAGCTAACCTCCAACATGACCATCCTGTGGATAACGAGCGGTGCCCAGTATATAAACGAGCTTTAAAGAGATTTATTGATAGGGTGAACCCAAAACTGTAAGATATGGCTTTCGAATCTCAAAACTCAGAATTTGAAGTGGATCTCATCATGTCTTCACCAACATATGAGACTGTAAGTGACCAAATAGTAAGGATCAATCTGGAATACATTCATGCGGTGGAGAACCCTAATTGCCCTGTATATAGGCGGGCTCTCAAAAGGTACATCAGGAGAGTCAACCCACTCATGGATGTTCAAAAAGCTTTGGAGGCAGCTGGCAATAGATCCATACAATGATAAGAACCCTACAAGGAAACCTCCATAGGAGCTCAACAGCCCAAAACCTACTTCATCAATTGGTGCAGGAAAAAAGAACAGACATTGTGATAGTAAGCGAGCAGCACCACAATCACACTAACCATAAATGGTACGCGGACGACCTTGGAACTGCTGCCATATGGTTAGTGACACAAGGGCACATAGAAGACCAGGGAAGTGGTGAAGGATATGTATGGCTAAGAACTGGGGGAGTTACCTATTTCAGCTGCTACTTCACACCAAATGAGTCCATTCGTAACTTTGAAAGAAAGTTGTGGAGTCTTGAAGATGCTATTCAATTAGTGAGTGGGGACAAAATAGTGGCAGGGGATTTCAATGCAAGGGCTCTAGAATGGGGCATGCCTGACCCTGACCGTAGAGGGAGGCTCATTCTGGAAATGGCAGCAAGAACAGGGTTAATACTACTCAATGAAGGCAACACACCCACTTTGAATCGTCTGGGACAAAGGGGGACAATACCAGATATCTCCTTTGCATCAGAAACCACTGCCAGGAAAATTCGCAATTGGCAAGTTATCGAAGATTATACAGGGAGTGATCACCAGTATATATCGTTTGAATTTCTACCAGTGAACCAGCAGATAAACAACCAAATAAATAATAGCAGGAAAGATGTAGGATGGAGCTTGGCTAGATTAGACCGTGCTGCAATGGTAGTTGTTTTACTGGAAGGAGATCGACTACTAGCTGACAAAGAACAGAATAATGAGCATACTGCAAATGCTGAGGAAGTAGTAAGCCAAACAATGCAGATCCTCACAAAAGCCTGCGATGCATCGATGCCAAAAAAAATCTTGACATCTGCTAAGCCCCCAGTCTACTGGTGGAATGAAGATATTGCAAAACTACATGTAATCAACTGAGACGTAGAGCCCAGAGAAGCAGAAGAAGAGCAAATAGGCCGCAGATTCAATCAGAATACACTGAGGCCAGAAAACGACTTCGCCATGCAATAAATAGAAGTAAAGCAGACTGCTGGCAGAAAATCATTGAGGAAGTAAATATTGATACATGGGGTCGAGGGTATAAGATCGTGACCGGAAAACTCCAGGTATCATGTGGACGGGTACCAATGAGTGAAGAAAGAATGGATCTCATTGTTGATGAGCTCTTCCCAACACACCCTCCCAGGAACACTAATTATGCCTCAGAGGATGTAATAGATTCCCTCTTATTCTCTGAAAACGAATTAAAGAAAGCGATTGGAGCTTTAAAAAACAAGAAAACACCAGGACCAGATCGCATACCCTCAGAGGTGTTAAAAATAGCAACAGAAGTCTGTCCAAGGCCACTATTACGAATGTACAATTCATGCCTTAGAGAAGGGATCTTTAGCAATAGATGGAAAAAAGCTCGCCTGGTGCTTTTAGACAAAGGAAAGGGTGATCCAAACTCTCCATCCTCTTGGAGGCCTCTTTGTATGTTGGATACTGCTGGAAAAGGTTATGAGAAGCTTCTCCTGCTTCGCTTGATGCCTGCAATAACGGCGTCAGGAGACTTATCCCCCAGACAGTATGGATTCCGAAAGGGTCGGTCCACTGCTCATGCACTGGCAGATGTAGTGAACACTTTGAAAAAAAACACAGGAAGGTAGTAGATATACTAGGAATCTGGCAATGCTAGTGACCCTGGATGTGAAAAATGCCTTCAATTCTGCAAGATGGACTGATATATTAGAGTCTCTGGATACCACCTTTAAAATACCAAGATACTTACTAGCAGTTATGGACAGCTATCTTAAAAACCGAAAATTGGTTTATGAGACGGCTCAGGGGGAAAGGGAGAAAGAAATCACTGCAGGAGCAGCCCAGGGTTCAGTTCTAGGCCCATAACTACGATAGTATTCTATGATTGGAAATGCCAGAAGACTGCTATCTTGTCGGATATGCGGATGATGTTGCGGCAGTTATCCTGGCTAGAACCACGGAATTGGCACAGAATAAACTGAATCAAGTAATGGTAAAAATCACTAGATGGATGGAAGATCATATGTTGACATTAGCAGCAGCTAAAACCGAAGTAGTTGTGTTCACTCGAAAACGGATCCCTACCATAATCCCGATACAAATAGGGAGTACAGAAGTCACCAGCAAACCAACAGTAAACTACCTGGGAATCACATTAGATACTAAAATTACATTCTGGGAGCAAATAAAGAAATCAGCAGACAAGGCGTCAAAGAAAACAACTGCTGTTAGTCATCTCATGAGAAATATCAACGGGCCAAGGCCATGTAAGCGTCGTCTCATGATGACCGTTGTACAATCAATACTCTTGTACGGTGCGGAGATATGGGCAGATGCTCTAAACATTGCCTACTATCGCAAGAGAATTATTGCAGTTCAACGAAGAGGAGCGCTGAGGATTGCATGTGCCTACAGAACAGTGTCAGAGCCAGCCATACTCGTACTTACAAGCAGCATCCCAATCCATCTATTGGCTGCAGAACGCAAACGAATCTTTGATAGAAGAGAGGAAGGAGAAAGAGCTCATTTAGCCGCTGAAGAGAGAGAATATACAATGGCAAGATGGCAGGAAATGTGGACTGTAGAGCAGAGAGGGAGATGGACAGCACGCTTGATTCCTCAGATCAAGGTATGGCTAGATAGAAAACATGGAGAAGTAAATTTTTTCCTGACTCAGTTCCTTTCTGGTCATGGGCTGTTTTACGCATATCTCTATAAAATGGGAAAAGTAGACTCCCCAATATGTCCATACTGCCAGGCAATGGACGATGATGTGCTCCATACTTTCTTTGTATGCAAGCGATGGGCAACAGAAAGAAGAAGGCTGCAGGATGCTCTGGAATTACCACCTCAAGACGTGACACCGGAGGTGGTAGTATCCAAAATGATTGAACGAGAGAAAAAATGGAATTTTGTAGCTGCCTACGTTGAGGACATCCTCCAGAAAAAGATCATCTTGGAACGGGAGAGACAGAGGAGGAGGGAGCACATGGACCGAGAGGACTGAAGAAATTTCTCAAGGACTCGGCCTGAAGTAATGTGTTAAACAGTTTCAGGCTGAGTTCCAACGTGGGAAAAGGAAGGTGAGGTTTTAGTGTGTTTGAATCATACATAACCCGGAGTGCGGTCCCTCTTGGGTATCTTACGAGATCCGATTACCACCTTAGGATCTTAAAGATTTCCTCACCTGCCTACGTAAAAAAAAAAAAAAAAAAAAAAAAAAAAAAAAAAAAAAAACATTATAAGAGAGGGCGGACGGGCTACAATCTAGGAAGACGGGGGCACTTGAGGAGGCGGTTATGTTGTTGGGGGCACATTTTAGAGGAACACCCTTTACTTCAGGTACCTAGCAGACAATAAGCGAAATAGTTACCACAAATAAATAAATAAAGGGGTGTAAAAGAATGAATGAATGCAAAACTAGAAAATTAGTACCTAACTCGGGAGACAAAACAATTAATTATTTGGCCGAGTAACAGTTCTGGTGTAGTTACAAATCCTGGCCACGCTCTTTCAAGACAAGGGGGAACACTTGGTGTCATATAGAACAAATAAGTCACCTTCTTCTGGATTGGAAGTTGGAGGTATCCACCTGTTCCGTTGCATCAGAGAATTGAGGGACTGTTTCTTTAATTCACAAAAAGCTCTGAAGGGTGTGACTGACACGCTAACAACGGGAAAGGTGGTTTTTTGAGAAGGTGAGTACACGTGAGGAAATGACTTGGGGTGAGAAAGTTAAAGTTGTCGTCTGCCTTCAAGTCAAGAGAAGTCAATCCTTGATGAACCGATGCACTTTTACAATAAAACGTTGTACTTTAAGCAATAAACTTCGTATCTCACTCAGGGATAAGATGGGAGATTCACCCGGTTCCACCGCTGCGTGTAATACAAAAAGTTCTGTATACCATCTGTTTACGAAAAATTTCGGGAAGGCCAGAGAGAAATGTGATTCAAGAGAAACTTAACACCTCTCCACCTCAGGAAATTTTCTAAAGTTCATTAGTAGATAATCCTCTACTTGCTATATCGGCTGGGTTCAATGACATTGGTCTGTATCGCCATCAAGAAATGTTCAAAAATGATTTCATTGATCTGAACAACTCGAAATTGTTGTGCAGTCAGTGGAGAGAAATATACCACTGATTCCAAAGTCTTCTATTGGAAATTTGATACGGCGCACAGTGCTTCAAAATGCCAAATCTAGCTGTTCATAATAGAAAAAAAGTTATAGTACTGCGTCGTGCTATCGTCCGTCGTCGCCACTTCGTGGGAAGAAGAGCAGTAAAAAATAAACGTCAGGTGAAATGCGAACCAAAGTATTTTTTAGTATTTGATTTTAGCTCCGTCATAAAACGAGCATCGAAAATAACATCTTTCTTCTTTAAAAAATACAAGGCAGCAGGTAATAAATACGATTCCTAATTATCCCTAATTAAATTATATTAATAATTAATAGGGATATTGTTTATGAGATGAAATTATTGCCTGGTTGTGGTTCCATGAGGTGGAGGTTTGCAAAAGTTAGCTGTAGTAGGGTAAAAGCACCAATTGTTGACACTATAAGAAAGACAAATCATTCAATTCTGCGTTCTACAAAAGTGTTCAAGAAAATAAAACTTTTAGGTAGTTATTATGAATTGTGAGTTTCTTGTGAACAGTTTGCACGTATTGGACTTACCAAAATAGTTTGTTTTATTATCACAAACGAATTTTTTCAAACATGGCTTTTTACACCCAATGTTGACACATTTGTCTGCGAAAATTCCATATGTTGACATTAGCAGTTCCTAATGTTGACACCAATTTAAATATTGACCCTTCGCTTTCCTGAAGTTATTACTCAAGGCATAAACGAACAAAAGTGATTCAGAACATGTTAAAATATATTTCAAGAAGGTATGTGACATTTCAGAAAAGAAAGTAAGTAAATTTTTACCATACCTACCTAATTAAATTAAAGAGGAACAGATACAGAAACTGGGAACACAAATTTATCGGGATAGCCCCTGTAATATCTGGGCTTGGGCAGTTTGTATTGTACGTTGATGACCGATAGGAGATGATTCCCGTTGCTCGAAGGCTTTTATTGGGAGGCATAATTTCAGCCAATCTGTAAAAATGATAAGACACAGTGTAAGAATTCCAACGTAATTTTAAAATCCGGGTAGGTACCTACCTAATAGGTACCTTGTAGGTATGGGTCTAAAAACAAAGAGGTTCTGTTCCCACAACAATAACTACCAACCTAATGCATTTGATAAAATAACGTTTTCTATGCAAGTAAAAAAAAAAAGTTGATGTCAACTTTAGGAACCGAATGTCAACATTGGGATCAGACGATGTCAACTTAAGGTTCCACTTCGTTGAATTGAAAAATTCAAGCGTCCTGATGCACTACGAAATTATTCAAATCCAAATATCACCTTAGCAATCAAATCAACTGTTTCCCCTAGTGTTGACACAGGTGTCAACATTAGGACACTAAACTATTTCGTGAGACCTAATGATGACACCGAACATAACCATGGTTTTCTATTGAAATTTAGGGTATTAATGCTTTACGCATTCTTCCTTATGTTATTGATAGAGCAGACGATGTGAAATGGTAATTTTTACTCACAATATTTCGCTTAAAAAGTCTAAATTTGTTGACGTACCTCACTAAGATGCGGGACAAGGTTGGCGTCGTTGGAGTATCTGCTGCAGCTGTCATCGGCTTCAATATCAGCCAGATGATTTATATAGGAAGTTATAACAAGGGGAGGAGGCCGACCTTAATAACTACATTCTTATCAGCAGAATGACGCCAATTTCGAGTACATACAGAGGCACAATACCTTATTTTTACATTTTGAAATTGAAGTGTCAACATTTGGATTAGTGTCAACAATTGGTGCTTTTACCCTAAATAATTTATATGATTCATTCAGAATTCCACGCCGTATGCTATCAATGCACCTTGAGGTATTCCTCTGCCTTTGTGAAAACAAACCAAGTCGGGACTCGCGCAGATGCCATCAGACTGGGATGCTCCCACAGTTGTGGTAGGTACCGAAAAAGGGCACAGACAGAGTTCAGACCCGTGATGATCTTTCAAGACTGAACGATTCAGTGAAAAGGAGATACTAACTACCCCATTCGACCAGTTTATGTCACACTCGCAGAAATATCACGCTTTTGGCAAATGAACTTGGATGAGGATTCACAAGATTTTACAGCGTTCTGGACACCGTTCGGCAGATACACATTTTTGAACCACATCAGCTCGACACCAGAAATATTTCAAGAATGCGTCAATAGGACTTTGAGGGATCAGCAGAACGCAACCACCCACATTGATGACATCATAGTGTGAGGGGAAAATCAAGATGAGCTCGTGCTTTGCAATAGGTCTTAACCAAATTAGAAAACGCAGGGTTTACCTTAAACAAAAAAAAATCTTTTTTTTTTTTTTTTTTCGCAGAAGAGCATAACGTATATTTAGGACACTATCTTTCAGGCGACGAAATTCACATT
Organism: Adelphocoris suturalis; assembly: GCA_030762985.1. NCBI lineage: Eukaryota > Metazoa > Arthropoda > Insecta > Hemiptera > Miridae > Adelphocoris > Adelphocoris suturalis. Next base: position 99,012,140 of record CM061040.1, read on the forward strand.
GATAAGAATAAAGTAAATGCTATATTACTGCTACCACCGCCAACAGATGTCACAAGTATTCAAGGTGGTAAGGTTTGTGTGAAAATATTTACCAAGGAAAATCCAAATTTTGAAACCTAATACTGATCTTCTCAGCACAAAGAATGAATGGGCGGTTGATCAAAAAACTTCATCTGAAACCATTAGAGCACTGTTCACAACAGCAACTCATCTTGTATTTTACGATTCTTCACGTCCCACAATAGTGTCGGCAGATGCTTCTTCTCAAGGCCTTGGTGGTGCTCCTTTACTGGAACAGCCAGACAAAACTTTGAAACCAATTTTGTACATCTCACGAACGCAGGCTCAGACTGGCGATGGCGAATTTTGTAAGGGTAAGTGAAGTTTTGTTTTAAAAACTCAGTAAAAGTTCTACAATAAATTACTCACTTATAAATACCTTTGTCTAAAAAATTTTGATCAAAACCCATTTATTTTTAAATCCCTAACATAGGGTAAAATGCTGTTTCCAGATAATTCTAAACATTGCGTAGAACGGCTAGCCTATACAGAAAAAATAAACCTGTGTGTAATGCAGCGTTTTGGATTCTACACATCTTGAAACGTAAACCAACAAATTTTAAGGGGGACTTAACAAAAGTCATTTGCAACAAAAGTCGTTTACAAAAGTTCATTATTGAAAATAATAAACCAAAATACATTGATCACCTATTTTGAATGTCCATTTAGCTTGTGACAAATTATAGCCGAAACTAATTTGGTACTTCCGTCATTTTACTACATCTATGACACGCTTGATATTCGTCTCCTTGGGTTCCGGTTTCATATAAAACTAAGTACTTTCCTTTCCAGTCAGAAATCACTACATTCCTAATGAGTAATAACTTACCAAATTTTTCTCGTTAGACAAATTCAAGTGATTTTCGTTCGTTCTACTGAACATTTGAATCATTTCCAGCTTAGCAAGATTCAATGATTTTTCTAGTTGCATGTAACTACCTAGGTACACCTTAAGGCAGTTTTACCATAATTTGTGGAAACAAAATGGGTAGGTACACTTTTCGCTATGAAATCACATCAGTCGACTTTACGAACTTGAACTGAAGTCGAAATAAAACTAACAAAACTAAATAACTCGCTACGAAGTTGTGGAAACCTATTTTAATCAAATACGTTTTATATCTCCACGTAAAAGTGTTAACATGTTTCCACTGACTTGGGAAAAGTTTGGAAAAATTGGGAGGAAAACCCTTAATACTTAGTCCTGTTTAGAAGTATAAGTCTAATCAAATCCTGATATTCCCAACTCGGCTAGGTACACTAGACTTGGTGTTATTCCTACCACGAAAATGGAAGATGTGGTTCATCATAAGTTCCATTAAAGAATCTGTTAATTTGTTTGTAGCCCTCGACATCTAACTGCAGACTTGGCGGTTTGTCTCGATATCTGACAAAAGATTTGCAAGGACAGGTACAATCTGTAGAAAAATGTACATTTTTCAACTACAAAATTACATTTTGCGTGGATGTGGATCTATCTGTTTTTGGATCCGATCTCAATGGTTTCTGATGTCAGTGGATTTTAGTGGTATACTTACTCTATCAAACTGTTCAAAAACCTACATTCAGTGGGATACAATATAATATAGATGAATAAATAATCATAATATTAATAAATAGAAAGAATCAACTTTAATCTAGTTGTTAACGACAACTAAGACCCAAATATTTCAACTGGTAATACCTATCCACCGATTTAGATGGGTATGGCGTATCACTGCCCGTTAATGGGTAATCCGTTAGGGTGCCGCTATCAGCACTTAACATAAACATGTCAAGTCTTTTAGAACTGAAAGGGGAGGAAAAATATGTTAACGTGAATGGAAGATTGTGACGAGAGTAAGGGGGATGACATATGAGGCTGACTTTTTCAGTTCTTTCCTCTCGGGTTAATTGAATTCTACTGTGAATTATTATACGAGAGTGTGCAGAAAAAATGCTTTCGTACAGAACAAAATCTGATACAGAAAAAGAAAGAAAAAAAAATATATATGGTCGTATTTTCATCAAGACGTGTTGGGACGGACTGTTAGCCGTGATAATGCTAGTTGTTGGGACGTCATACCTTGAAAATTATGGCATTCGAAATGGGGTTGGAGATTGCTCATTCATACACATGTCGTCTGATGTTTTGTAAAGATCCATCAAAACGTTTCCAGTCTTACGGAAGTGGCAAACATGTAAATAACGTGCTGTCTAGTTTCGAACGTCCTCAGTTCGTAGAACCAGCTCTCTACATATTAATAATATAATCGTGAGTGAAGCAATTAATCCATGATAACACTACGGATGGTAGTCCAAGGACGAGGAAATCAAATACAAAAATGTCAACCACAAGAATGAGAAGCTATTCCAATGCTGCCACTAAATCGGAGCATCGGAGCTATCCATACTTTACGGTATTCAACAACAAACTACAATAAGCCTGCCGTTGGCGCCCCTATAGCTTTTTCATCACCGAAATAGCGTTGGCACCAGTTGTACACCAGCTATAATAGGGTGGCGAGAAAAAAAAAAAAAAAGATAAAAAACTTCCTCCTCATCGTTTTGGTTCATTATTATCAATAATAAACCTTTGTTATTGACCAAGAAAAAAATGTTAACCCCCTCTGGAAATTTTTTGGTTCATGTTTCAAGATGCGTAGAATCAAAAAATGCTGCAAATTATTACACAAAGGTTTACTATTTCTGTATCAGACAGCCCCTCTACGCAGAACACTGGCCGTAATTATTAAGCCCCGTTTATAGTAGGTATATTTACTATCGAAACTCGGGGCTTCCGCAATTGATTGGATTCACTGCACTACAGCACCAGGACCCCATAATTTTACGCTTTATAGTGAAGTTGAGGAACATAATGATCTGTGATTAACTCATCTTCCCATCAAGCAGAAGGGTTGCATACACTGCAGATTCACTGATTATTTGTTGGTGACAAAAGTTTCGATAAACTTAATAATACAAAAAAATAAAATAAAAATAAACCTTAGTGTAAAATAAAATATCTTGAAAGCGACCAGGAAAAAAGAGCTGCGCTGCCGCCGCCGGAATACGAACAATCACCTTCAGCTTCCTTCAGCTCTCGCGTTCGAGATAAAAAAATATAAGGCCTACCCATAAGAAAAATAGACGGGGAAAACAAATACGTACAAACATTTAACATCCGACAGTACTGTTAGTACTGAAACTTAAGTACTAGTACTTAAAACTATACTTTTCGTGGTTCCACCTTAGGTGCCGCGTTTGAAAACCATTTCCAATAGAAAAAACGCCTGCCAAGTTGGGTGGGCAGTATAACTTCCTCGCATATTGAAACATGGACGTATAGAATTAGTCGAAGAATTGAAATGTTCTTAAAACTAAACTTTTCCAGATAATCCATGGTTCCACATTATCTTTTTTGGATAGCCCTTCTACCCAGATAAATGGCCTATCTTTATTGAACCTAATGAACTTTTCGTGGTTCCACAAAGGTAGCTTTATAAGATTTAATTTGTTTGAAGGCAATTTCCAACAGAAAAAAACGTCTGCCAAATTGGGAGGGCTGTATAAATTCCTCATACATTTAAAATGGACATATAGAATTAGTAGAAGGACAAAGTACGAGTCTGAATGATTGATAAGTCGATGTTACAAGAAACTAATAAGAAGAAACTAAGTCTGAATGATTGATAAGTCGATGTTACAAGAATCTTTGTGCGCATGCACAAAGACTATCATAAATCCAACGGCAATATGTATTAGATATAACATACTCGTAGATATTACCTTTTACAAGATTTGATTTTTTTTCCCCTGGGGATAGTCAATCGAAAGGGATTGTGAGCAATTAAATTGTCCACCCCCTACCTAACCATGGGCTGTAGGTCGCGATGGTGTCCCACTATATCCCATCACATCAATACATCCGACACCAAGCGAGCGAAGCGAGCAATATTCTCTATTTCAACGAGGTTTTCCCTAGGGACTCGAGAAGAGAGCGAGACAACCCACCTCAAACGATCGAATCGAGCAAGATCCCCTACACATGTAAAACCTACCCTTAGTGATATACCGTTTCCAATCATTCTACAAGTCCCACTCGACGGTTAAAGAATATCGCATCTATACGGCCACACCGAGCGAGCGAAGCGAGCAACTCGAGTGTGTCCGGGTCATAACTATAAGAAAACAAAATAAAATATTCCCGAATTAGCGGGAAGAAAGCATGTTCCATGTTTTAATATTTTAGCTGAAGGCCCAAAGCGGAAAGCAACCGGTGGGTCCAAGGGGGGCGAAGCGGTGCCTCCTTCGAGGCTCGAAGGGCCGAGTTATAATATTACTAGCCGCTCCGGCTCGCTACGCTCGCCTCCACGTCCAGCCGGGGGGCAAGCCCCCCGGACCCCCCATTAAGTTGCTCGCTTCGCTCGCAACGTGTCGCATGTAGGGAATATTGCTCGCTTCGCTCGCAAAGTCTGGCATGTAGGATATGTTGCTCGCTTCGCTCGCAAAGTCTGGCATGTAGAAAATGTTGCTCGCTTCGCTCGCAAAGTATGGCATTTAGGGGATGTTGCTCGGTTCGCTCGCAAACGGTAGATCTCTAAGGGTAGGTTTAACTTCTGTAGGGGATGCTGCTCGCTTCGCTCGCAAACGGTAGATCTCTAAGGGTAGGTTTAACTTCTGTAGGGGATGCTGCTCGCTTCGCTCGCTTGAGGAAGTTATACTGCCCACCCAACTTGGCAGACGTTTTTTTTCAGTTGGGAATTATTACAAACAAATTAAATCTTATAAAACTACGTGGAACCACGAAAAGTTTATTCGGGGAAAAGTTTAATAAAATAAATAAACGAAAGTTTATTTCTGTATATGTTATTTGAAATGGCTCTCGCTTCGCTCGCAAGGTAGGTACCTATGTAGGCATACCTGCTCGCCTCGCAATGTTGTGACATCGAACCCTTCACGTCAATTCTTGAGCCTTCTCTCGTCCACGGCAGAATCATTTTAATCGCTTTGCTCGCTTCTGCTCGCAATTTGACCGAGTTCTCGTCACTTTTTTCGATATCCGATTTCGGATTCAGATTCGGCGGACCCAAAGCTGTATTTCGCCCGCGAAAACCGTTCCGAAAAACGTACCTTTATGGGGTATATTTTAATCGGAAAAAACCAAGTTTTTCGGCGGACTTTTCGAGAAAACGGGTCCGTACTCTCGCATTTTTTTGACGCATTCCCCGATACTTTTTTCGCGATCCGATCGCGCCGTCGTCTTCCTCGTAGGAAAACCTACGAAACCCGTATTTTTCCGGAACGGTCAACGGCCGTTTAGAGGGGTAGGGGAAGCGGGGAAGTCCAAAAAGCGCACATTAATTCTTACTTCGACCCCCCTCCCGCCCTACGGCCCATGGTTCGGGTGGGATTAGAAAATTTTAAATTCGCTCGCTCCCCCTTTCGGAAAATCCCAAGAAGATCCCCCCACTCGTAGACTCCCCCCACTCAGCCGTTTGGCCGTGCATAGACACGACAAACAAACAAACAGACAAACAGACAAACAGACAAACGGAGTTTCATTCTTATAAATAATAGAGATTTCATCTGAAATGTATGTGCGATTTTATCTTTCGTAAATTGTTTTTCAATGTTCATATATATATATATATATATATATGTATATATATATATATATATATATATATATATATATATATATATATATATATATATATATATATATATATATATATATATATATATATACAATATTATATTATATATATCTTTATATATAATTCTGAACGGTCTTTGAAATTGTGAAGAACTGCGCGGTCCGATTTTAGTGTTAGACTGCTCATTCGAATCAGCACGGCCCCAAGTTTGTTGCAAAAGTGTCGCCGTTCGTCTCTATACCCGCCTTGATCGTGTTCTAGGCGGTCCTTATCAACGAGAGTTGTTTATTAGGCTGTGGCGGTAACAACAGTTGCCATCAATTCACGGTAAGTAAGAAACGTAGTGTAATTACTAACATCTAGGAGAGTTATTTCTGAACGAAGAAATTGAAACTGAAGAACTTAGCGGACTTTATATAATTCTAGATTAGGGCTTTCCAAGCCCTAACAGGCCTCTAGTTTGAGTATACATGTAACGGCTGTAATTAAAAAGAAGCCAATAAAAAGAAAAAAACATCCTTTTATCATTCATTCCTTCTAATCCCTCAAAACCCATAAATCATCAAAAATGAAGTCTTATACCACTAATACAAATAAAAACCGAAATTCTCTGGATCAACTAGAGAATAATCTCCATATGAGTCCGTCTCCTGCTCTCCAGGTCGAGTAGATGGGTATGCTGGAGGGGAAGCCTGTGAGGGTGCTCCTGGTGGGCTGAGTAGTTGTCAATGTTCCAGAAGTTTCGGAGAAAACCTGGCAACGTAAGGCGCATGGACGGACTTTTTTTAAATTTGATTTTTCATTTATCTCTTGAAATTTAAACCAAAGACTTTTGACATTTCTTTTCTTGGTCGATTACGAAAGTCCGTGACCATAGTAGTGAAGAGTGGTTCTACTCAATTTTATGTGATTTAGGAAATGTTATGACAGTTTTTCCAACTCAGATTACACGCGCAGAAAAACTGATGGCATAAGTAAGACAGAGGGACTTTTTATTCGATTTTTCGTATCTACGTATCTTGAAGCGTAAGCCGACAGTTCTGAGGGGGTTAAACTTTTTTTTCCTGCTCGAATGAAAATAATAAACTCAATTATATGAAGGAAATGTCGGGGTTTATTATTATCATTCATCTGGAACAAACATTAATTGTGTTTGATTGCAGGTCGGTGATCTTAGTAGTGAGGAGTCGCTTCTACTTAACTTTAGATGATCTAGGTGGTCGGTACCCTTATCGGCATCTAACTCGGCTTTTTCAAATGCTCCGAATCTTCTGTAAAGAGGTAGGAAGAAGCGTAGGTAGGCTACTGATGACGTTGGTAAACAATAATGATAACAACAACAATAGCCAGCTGAAGTGATAGGTACCTGTATGTCGACTTCTCAGTCGGCTGAGAAGCAATCTTAATAGTTATTCTAGTTCTTCCTGGAGCTCCAACTCGTCATCTTTGTACTCGTATTTGTCTTTCTTGTTAATTTACAATGGGCGCATTGTCATACGATCCCTGGCAGTTCACGTTCAGATCGGTGCAACTGAGTCTATCCATTTTGCAGCCGCAGTTTACTGAACGCATTATATTGAACCTCCAGGTGTCAAGCTTTTGCAGTTCTGGAGCTCTGGGTGGAAAACAAGGGTAGCGGCTCGAGACCGCTTTGGGCTCCGTTTTCAAACGTGGGAGACCGTTTCAAATGTCCGCATTATGTATATCCAGCTGATCAGAAGTCCTCCGTGCGTCGACATATAGCCCACGAGTCTCCGTTTCAAACGTCAGCGTCTTTGGTTGAATAGGTACTCCCCACCGAAGTCAAATCAAAATTTTCTCCTCACGCCTATAATTTCAAATTGACCCCTAGCACAGAAACCAATAAATATTAAAACTGGTGAGCTATGGTAAACTTACCTTCACTTCTCATCTCTCTCACCCTTCATTATATACCTACTAGTCTTACCAAAATCATAACCAAAAGAGGAAAAGAGGCCGAGACTTCTCTGGGCTAACCTTGACATTCATTAGACGATTGAATATTACAGAACGAAAATCCAATTACTCACAAGTGAATCAATCCAACAAACACACAATTGCTTGGTAAAGCGAATCGATTACCCTGGAGGGGCGGTGGACTGCAAGCTGGAAAAGAGGAAGCCGCTTTGATCCTAATAACACCGCACCATTTGATTTCTATACCTTGAATATTGAGAGGGAAGTTAATTCCCCTTATAGTTTTCGGTCGAACCGCCCGTCATAAACTACGCTTCACTTCTACACCCAAGCTGTCTTGTGAACGGGCTTCGACTACCTCAACTAAAAAAGCCATATTTTCTTGTCGTTGTTTAAATAGCAATTTAACCAGTAGGTGTTTCTGAAGGGCTGGCCCAATTAATATGGAGATTAAATGGATCTAATATGATAATAAATTGAACAATACGCAATGAAATTTCTTTCGAAAATATTTTTTTTCTTTTTGAGTTATGAATCAATCAGTCCTTAATTATAAGAACCATGTATTGGCTTATATTTGTCAGTTTCACTAAAACAAGGATTTTCTACCATCTGTCTCTCAGGTTTTGATTACTTGTCATGTTCGATTGGTGTTGCTTTTTCATAAATCAGACTTAACCTCTTTTCCAATTTTACTCTGATCGTTAGATGAACAGCCATTTAGTTTTACGTTTTGAAATCCAAGAAGCAGCCAACCTTTGAATCTAATCAATCTGATCCAACTATAAGCTTTACGAATTTATTTCTTATGGAAATCATGGAGTTACATACATATCTGAGTTGATATGTTGCCATATGCCAAGTTTTCTCAATGTAGAATCAAACGTATCAAAGCGAGGGAAAGGTGAAGCGGCTGAATTTGATGTAGAGCTGTACCTACATTATGGATTATTATTTTCAATAATAAACCTTTGTTATCGACCCAGAAAAATACAATTTTTTACCCCCCACCCCCCCTTCAAAATTTCTTGATTCACATTTCAAGATGCGCAAAAAAAAACCGAATTAAAAAATGATAATAAAATAGATAAATAAAAATATAAAATAAAATAAATTAGAAAATGATATTAAAAGAATTTTGTTTTGTTGGGCTTTAAATGGTAAACACATATTATGTGTGTAGTATTTTGATTGCATTTAAAATTACCAATGACGTGATTTCACATGACGTTAGAAAGCTACCAAATTTACGAAGCACAATTATGTTGCCATGTAATTTTCCTGTATCTAACTATTAACTAATCCAAAAGGACGTTCGCTGCTGTCTTTCGGGCGCATCAGGAACTACCAACCCATCCCAAGGGGTGAGGTGAGGTACATTCAATGAAGAGTTCGTCCTCAAGAAGACAAACGGCTTACGAAGCTACTGAAACCTACCTAGGTCCTCTGTTCTAATTTCGATTAGTAAAACAAACGTAAAGACGAAACGCTTGCATACGAGTCTGCAACACGTTGGGACATTTTGTGTCTTTAGTTGCAGACTCGTATGCAAGCTCTAAGAGCCACTCAGCTGATCCGGACCCTGGACATCGTCAAGTAAATGTCCTAGAGAGGCTACATACGAAATTACAGCTTCCTAGAGTGTGAAGTATAGAAATTACCTATTAAAATTATTAAACCACCGCTTCACAAATCAAACCGTTCTCGCAATATTCGGATCACCTGCTATGAATCAAATCATCGAAACACCAGCTCAATGAAATCATTAGAAATTAACAAGCGGTTGCAATCATGTTCACAATATCAATTATTGAGAATGATCACCTGAGTGTACACAATTATTATTCAAATAACCATGCTCATAACTCAGCTTGTTGGCCACGCACTTCGCAGTAGTAACATAATATGGTTGGATAAATCGAGAGCTTTCGAAGAATGGTGAACGAATTTTTCGGGATGAAAAACGACGAAGTACCATTTCCCTAGCAACGACTTGGTTGTAAGCGGAAATCATCAGAATATTTTCGTGAGCAATTTTCGTCATTCAATTTCCGTGACGTTTTTTTAGTTTATGTGCCATAGCAAAGACATAAAATGTCAAAAAACTACTGGACCATTCACTACTGGACCGGCTTCTTGCCTCGGTCACTTGGCACATGATACAGTCTCTCCCTTTCGACATGCCAACCACTGGATGACAAAGCACCTACTATCTGCTTGGCCATCACATCATGATGTAGAGTGGGGCCACCATGAGTCCTTGGACACTGCTGCACCACATGGTACAGGTTTTCATTTTTACCTCGACAGGCAAAGTGGGTTGTGGGTGTCCACAGTCCCACAACTACCCCTTGAACATCTCACCGAGGTGGGTAGTGTAGCCACCCGGATGGCATGAAAAAGGGGAGAGTGGCAGGCCCCAATGCCCTCTGAAGCACATTCTACCCACTGGGAAGAAAAGGGGGATTCAGAGCACTGTAGGAGTTCTTTACCATGCAGAGCAACAGTGAACTCAGCAGATACTGAGTCCTTCGAGAGCTGGGCTTTGGAGCAGTTGGTGTTGCTCGGTCGCACCACAACAACGGCTGCCTGACAATGTCAAGGTCAGGGCGACCTCCCAGCTCAAGCCCCTAAGGGCAAGCAAGCACTGGCTGTGTAAGGATGGGATGCTGGCCGAAAGAGAGACAATACCAAGCCCACCGGCCTTGACAGGAGCATGGATGTAGGCACTTGGGACACCAGGTGGGAAGCTTAGCCAAGATTGCACAGCAGAGCGAACTTCACTATCCAACTCAAGCAGCCTCCTTGCAGTAAGCTTGCAGAAAAATAAACAAAAACGGTAGGTAGGTACTTACTGCACTAGAACAACCACACTGTCTTCCAAAGAGGTCCTGGACAACAAAATTGGAGACCTCAGACCACACAGTAACCAAATCAAAGAAGCAGTCTGTTTATTACCATTATTAGTTCCATCGCGACATTGCGTTTATTTATTGATTATAATAAATAATAGAGATTTTTAGTTCATTACGATGGGTATGTGCTGCGTGTTTGGTTGTAATAAACCTGGTAAATAAGTTTCCCAAGGGATGAAACTTTGAGAAAACGGTGGATTGTTGCAATGCACCGGGAAAAGAGTTTTGTGGTTAACAAAGCTTCGTTCTCAGTGCGCGTTCTGCGAGTTCGGAAAGGTTCTGGGCAAGCGCAGTCGAGGTTTATCATTCGCAGTGCCAGAACGCCCAGTTTTGGAACACCTAGAACATCGAGTTCGGCGTTCGCAGTGTTTTGCGAACCCAGTTCCGAACGGTTCTGACTGTCCCCGTTTTTTTTAATTATCAGAACTCGAACGCAAAGACGTAGTCAACGCATGCGCATTTCACAATTTTTCGGAACTCATGAAGTAAACAACTTTCTTCTTCTTCATCAATCATAACTTTAGTCTCAGCTTCATCGATCATAACTTTAGTCTCTATACGTTAGAACAACTATTCTAAATAATTCGAAATGTCAACTAGCTCGTCAAGTACGTAAACAGCTGTGACTTTCTTCTTCAAAAAACGCCTCGACGGATTCATCAATCATAACTTTAGTCTCAGCTTGGGAGCAGAAAACATGGCCGAAAGTGATAATTTCGACGATGGAGTTCCATGGTTTGTAGACGATGAGGACGAGATTTAAGTTATTGTTGGATCTTGTACATACATCCAAGAAACTCAAATTTCGTCAAGAAACCGTGGGCTCGCGGGGGAGTTAGCCCATCGTTATCAGGCCAGCACCCTCTACCATTACCAATTCGGTCCTTATGGCAAGGTATGGCAAAAAAAAAGTTACAGTTATGCAGCATGATCGTACGAGCGAATTCTCGTAAATTATCTTAGTACCTACCTATATTATTTTAGGTACATAGTTTTGAAATTAGAACACTTTGAAACAGTTAATAATAAATTGATATATATATATATATATATATATATATATATATATATATATATATATATATACTGATTTGAATGGTTTTTAAAACGGTTCCAGAGGAACAATATACTTTGGCACAGATGTGCGGAGGAAAATAGAACATATATAAAGATAAATAAAAAGGAAAAACTCACGTTATAATATTTCGGCTTTTGCCTTTGTCAAATAGTAGAGTAGAAGTGACAAGTGAGAAGATAACCCTCCTGTTAGGTTACTAACAGGAGGGTTATCTTCTCACTTGTCACTTCTACTCTACTATTTGACAAAGGCAAAAGCCGAAATATTATAACGTGAGTTTTTCCTTTTTATTTATCTTTATATATGTTCTATTTTCCTCCGCACATCTGTGCCAAAGTATATATATATATATATATACATATATATTTAGGTATGTGTGTTTGTGTGTGTGTGTGTGTTTTCATTTCATAGGGGCACTTCCTTTCATCCCATTCTTCCTCCTCGTCCTGCAACTTCCCTTATCCCTAGAGCCGGCGTCGGGTAAACCTGGGCGTCCTCCCCACTTTTTATTTTATTTGTTTATTTTTCAATTTAATGGCGTGCCCCCTCCGTCTTTGAGGGGAGGTTTCTAAAAAAAAAAAAATAAAATAAAAATGTGTGTGTGCGTGCGTGTGTGTGTGTGTGTGTGTGTGTGTGTGCGTGCGTGCGTGCGTGCGTGCGTGTGTGTGTGTGTGTGTGTGTGTGTGTGTGTGTGTGTATGTGTGTGTGTGTGTGTGTGTGTGTGTGTGTGTGTGTGTGTGTTTTTGCTGGGGTAGGGTAACTGTTGGTGATTTTATCTCTTAGGAGCTCCTTCATATCCCTACCCAAGTCATGGTCATGCGTCCCCGTCGCGCAACCCGGGCACCCTCTGGGTGAACAGAGGGTGGCGAAATGACCCGCTGGCGATGAGGGGGGAGGCTCATGCCAATGGGCCTCCTGTCTCTTACAAACGCTTCCCCCGTTATGGATACGAACCAACAAGAGCCTCATAACCCCCGTGCGCCCATTGGCATGCGGGGTTCTAGGGGAGGCGCTCGGGGGCGCCCCAGGCAGGGGCGTCGGCCTTCCTCTCCCTCTTCTTCTTCCTCATGATCCTATCCCTCCTCCTCATCCACAGCCCCGGCGAATGCCCACCAGTGTGCCCATTGCGAGAGAGCCTTCAGTTCCAAGCGTGGCCTCAGTGCCCACGTCTGGCAGAAGCATCCTGTGCAGGCCAACGCTGCAATAGATATAGAGCGAGAGCGGCCTAGGTATGCTTCTGAGGATTTGCGGCGAATGGCAGCAGAGGAGGCGGAAGCAGTGCGTAATGGGGTACGCAATATAAATGTTTTCTTGCAAGCCCGTTTTCCCATGCGCACGCTTTCTGCCATCCAATCTCTTCGCCTGAGGCCCCACTACAAGCAGCTTGTCCAGGATGCAATCCTGGCAAATAGCAGTGGGGCCTCTCCCGCATCTCCGGCAGACGTGGGACAGCAGCCCGCCATTCAGCAATCCTCCCCCGTGACCTCCAGTCTTCTTTCAGACTTGAAGACTGAAGTATTGAGGCTCGGGGAGCAGGTGGGCAATATTGTTGGTTATGAGAGTGCCTACCTGCAGGATCTGGCGAGGCGGGCTGTTGAGGGGCCAAATGGCTTGGAGGACGAGGTCGCGGCCTATGTGCAGAGGATCTTCCCGCAGGTTGAGGGAGCGACCGTGGCGAGGCACCAGGGAGAAGTTCCCCCTAATGTGGTGCCTCGTGGAGGTCGCAGAGCAGTTAAGCAAGCGAGGAGGCGGGAATACCAGCGTGTCCAGAGATTGTGGAGGAAGCATCCGGCTCGTGCAGCTGCGGAGGTACTGGAGGGAGCTGGGGAGGAACAAGTTATGCCCCCCCTCCAGGAGTTTGTGGGCTACTGGGAGCCACTTATGAGTGCTCCCAGCCACAGCTCTGGTGAGCCGGTGGTACCCCCAGCTTCCACCAGGGACTCCTTACGCAGCATCATGTGCACACCGGTGCTTCATGACGAGGCACATAAGTGCCGTGTCAAAAACTCCACTTCTGCTGGACCCGATGGTATTTCCGCCCGACGCTGGAATAAAGCTCCAAAGAATGTTAAGCTGCTCATCCTCAACCTGTTGCTACTATCTGGAAGACCCCCGAAAGCGTTGACCCGTGCCCGGACAATTTTCATCCCAAAGAAAGGGGGAAGTGGGCCTGGAGGCTACCGTCCAATTTCTATTTCGTCAGTAGTCTTCCGCCACTTCCAAAAGGTTCTGGCATCTCGCCTCCAAGTGGCTGGTGTCATAGGTGACGTCCAGAGAGCATTTCGGCCAGCGGATGGCACAGCGGAGAATCTAACAGTTCTCCAAACTGTCATTTCGCTGGCCCGTATCAAGAAACGGCAGCTCCATCTTGCCGCTCTGGACGTCGCTAAGGCCTTTGACACAGTTAGCCACTTTGCCCTGACCGATTGTCTTCGTGGTGTCGGGGCACCTACTCGTTTAATTGAGTATGTTGCCTGTCTGTACCACGAAGGCGTGACGGTCCTCGAGGCACAAGGTGAGATGTCAGGGGATGTTGTTATTGGGCGCGGGGTACGCCAGGGGGATCCTCTGTCGCCACTCCTCTTCAACCTGGTCGTGGATACGGCCTTGGGTAAGCTGCCAGCTGAAATAGGGTTTGATCTCGCCCCTGGGGTGCGAGTAGGTGCATTGGCTTTTGCTGATGATGTCATCCTACTCGCAGAAACCCGTGAGGGCTTGCAGATCTCCCTCAACGCATTTGCTGAGCAGCTAGCCAGGTGTGGTTTGGTGGTCAACCCAGCTAAGTGTGGGTCGGTCTCCTTGGTCCCGTCGGGTCGCCAGCATAAGGTGAAGGTAGTGGATGAGGAGTGTTTTGTCTTAGGACAAACTTCCATCCCTGCCCGATCCGTGTTGGAGGTCTGGCGGTACCTTGGGGTCGACTTCATGGGTGTGGCCACTATAGCCGCAAGCCGTGTGGACCTTGGTGGAGCATTAGCTCGTGTCACCAAGGCTCCATTGAAGCCACAGCAGAAGCTGCGCCTCCTTCGCACGTACTTACTGCCAAAGCTAACCTATGGGTTAGTCTTTGGCAGGCTTACTGCGGGGAGGCTGCTTGAGTTAGATCGTGAAGTTCGCTCTGCTGTGCGCTCTTGGCTAGGCTTTCCACCTGGTGTCCCAAGTGCCTACATCCACGCACCGGTCAAGGCCGGTGGGCTCGGTATTGTCTCTCTTTCTGCCAGCATCCCTTCTTTACGCCGCCAGCGCCTGCTTGCCCTTAGGGGCTCGAGCTGGGAGGTCGCCCGCACTGCTGCTGACCTGGACTTTGTTCGGCAGCAGTTGTTGTGGTGCGATCGAGCAACACCAACTGCTCCAAAACCCAGCTCATCTGCTGAGTTTGCTGCTGCACTGCATGAGTCAGTAGATGGTAAAGAACTCCGACAGTGCTCTGAATCCCCCATTTCTACCCAGTGGGTGGAATGGGCTTCAGAGGGCATTGGGGCCCGCGACTATCGCCATTTTCACGCCGTCCGGGTGGCAACATTAGCCACCTCGGTGAGGTGTTCGAGGAGTAGTCGCGGGACAGTTGACACCCTTTGCCGTGCCTGTCGGGGTAAAAATGAGAATCTGTATCATGTGGTGCAGCAGTGTCCTCGTACTCACGGTGGCCGCATTTTACGTCACGATGCGGTTGCCAAGCAGATAGCAGGTGCTTTGTCATCTAGCGGTTGGGATGTCGAAAGGGAGAGACTATACCACATGCCGAGTGACCGGGGCAAGAAGCCAGATATCGTTGCGATCAAGCCCGATAGGTCTGCCATTATCCTGGATGTCCAGGTTGTCAGTGGCAGCGTGGACATGGAGCAGACCTGGCGGGCTAAGAAAAGCAAATATGATAGAAACGATCTGCGCCAAGCGATATCTGAGCTAAAAGGAGTGGCACCTAATAACATCAAGGTCATGGCCGCGACCGTGTCATGGCGCGGGGTGTGGTGCGGGAAAAGCGCCACGGAGTTACTCGAGTTGGGCATCTAGGCAGGAGTACTCCGTGGTATCACCACCCGCGTCCTGAGGGGTTCTTACTTGAACTGGTGGTCATTTTATAGGGGCACATCCTTTCATCCCATTCTTCCTCCTCGTCCTACAACTTCCCTTATCCCTAGAGCCCGCGTCGGGTAAACCTGGGCGTCCTCCCCACTTTTTTATTTTATTCGTTTATTTTTAAATTTAATGGCGTGTCCCCTCCGTCTTTGAGGGGAGATATTGTTTAAAAAAAAAAAAATGTGTGTGTGTGTGTGTGTGTGTGTGTGTGTGTGTGTGTGTGTGTGTGTGTGTGTGTGTGTGTGTGTGTGTGTGTGTGTGTGTGTGTGTATGTGTGTATGTGTGTGTGTGTGTGGGGTTGCTGGGGTAGGGTAACTGTTGGTGATTTTATCTCTTTGGAGCTCCTTCATATCCCTACCCAAGTCATGGACATGCGTCCCCGTCGCGCAACCCGGGCACCCTCTGGGTGAACAGAGGGTGGCAGAATGACCCGCTGGCGATTAGGGGGGAGGCTCGTGTCAACGAGTCTCCTGTCCCTTTTAAATGTGTCTCCCCTTTATGGATTCTAACTACGCCGAGCCTCATAACCCCCGCCAGCCCATTGGCTCGCGGGGTTCTAGGGGAGGCGCTCGGGGGCGCCCCAGGCAGGGGCGTCGGCCATCCTCTCCCTCTTCTTCATCCTCGTCTTCCTATCCCTCATCCTCTTCCACGACCCCTGTAAATGCCCACCAGTGTGCCCACTGTGAGAGAGACTTCAGCACCAAGCGTGGCCTCGGTTCACGTCTCGCAGAAGCATCCTGTACAGGCCAACGCTACAATAGATATAGAGCGAGAGCGGCCCAGGTATGCTTCTGAGGATTTGCGGCGAATGGCAGCAGAGGAGGCAGAGGCTGTGTGTAATGGGGTACGAAATATAAATGTTTTCTTGCAAGCACGTTTTCCCATGCGCACGCTTTCTGCCATTCAATCTCTTCGCCTGAGGCCCCACTATAAGCAGCTTGTCCAGGATGCAATCCTGGCAAATAGCCGTGGGGCCTCTCCCGCATCTCCGACAGGCGTGGGACAACAGCCCGCCATTCAGCAATCCTCCCCCGGGACCTCCAGTCTTCTTGAAGACTTGAAGACTGAAGTGTTGAGGCTCGGGGAGCAGGTAGGCAACATTGTTGGTTATGAGAGTGCCTACCTGCAGGGTCTGGCGAGGCGGGCTGTTGAGGGGCCAAGTAGCTAGGAGGACGAGGTCGCGGCCTATGTGCAGAGGATCTTCCCGCAGGTTGAGGAAGCGACCGTGGTGGGGCACCAGGGAGGAGTTCCTCCTAATGTGGTGCCTCGTGGAGGTCGCAGAGCAGCTAAGCAAGCGAGAAGGCGGGAATACCAGCGTGTCCAGAGATTGTGGAGGAAGCATCCGGCTCGTGCAGCTGCGGAGGTACTGGAGAGAGCTGGGGATGAACAAGTCATACCCCCTCTCCAGGAGTTGGTGGATTACTGGGAACCACTTATGAGTGCTCCCCGCCACAACCCTGGTGAGCCAGTGGTACCCCCAGCTTCCACCAGGGATTCCTTGCGCAGCATCATGTGCACACCGGTGCTGTATGACGAGGCACATAAGTGCCGTGTCAAAAACTCCACTTCTGCTGGACCCAATGGTGTTTCCGCCCGACGCTGGAATAAAGCTCCAAAGAATGTTAGGCTGCTCATCCTCAACCTGTTACTTCTATCGGGAAGGCCCCCGAAAGCGTTGACTCGTGCCCGAACCATTTTCATCCCAAAGAAAGGGGGAAGTGGGCCTGGAGGCTACCGTCCGATTTCAATATCATCGGTAGTTTTCCGCCACTTTCAAAAGATTCTGGCATCTCGCTTCCAAGTGGCTGGTGTCATAGGTGACGTCTAGAGAGCATTTCGGCCAGCGGATAGCACAGCGGAGAATCTAACAATTCTCCAAACTGTCATTTCGCTGGCCCGTATCAAGAAACGGCAGCTCCATCTTGCCGCTCTGGACGTCGCTAAGGCCTTTGACACAGTTAGCCACCCTGCCCTGACTGATTGTCTTCGTGGTGTCGGGGCACCTGCTCGTTTGATTGAGTATGTTGCCTGCCTGTACCACGAAGGCATGACGGTCTTCGAGGCACGAGGTGAGATGTCAGGGGATGTTGTTATTGGGCGCGGGGTACGCCAGGGGGATCCTCTGTCGCCACTCCTCTTTAACCTGGTCGTGGATACGGCCTTGGGTAAGCTGCCAGCTGAAATAGGGTTTTATCTCGCCCCTGGGGTGCGAGTAGGTGTATTGGCTTTTGCTGATGATGTCATCCTACTCGCAGAAACCCGTGAGGGCTTGCAGATCTCCCTCAACGCATTTGCTGAGCAGCTAGCCAGGTGTGGTTTGGTGGTAAACCCAGCTAAGTGTGGGTCGGTCTCCTTGGTCCCGTCCGGTCGCCAGCATAAGGTGAAGGTGGTGGATGAGGAGTGTTTTGTCTTAGGACAAACTTCCATCCCTGCCCGATCCGTGCTGGAGGTCTGGTGGTACCTTGGAGTTGACTTCATGGGTGTTGCAACCATTGTCGCAAGCCGTGTGGACCTTAGTGGAGCATTAGCTCGTGTCACCAAGGCTCCATTGAAGCCACAGCAGAAGCTGCGTCTCCTTCGCACGTACTTACTGCCAAAGCTAACCTATGGGTTAGTCTTTGGCAGGCTTACTGCGGGGAGGCTGCTTGAGTTAGATCGTGAAGTTAGCTCTGCTGTGCGCTCTTGGCTAGGCTTTCCACCTGGTGTCCCAAGTGCTTACATCCACGCACCGGTCAAGGCCGGTGGGCTCGGTATCGTCTCTCTTTCTGCCAGCATCCCATCATTACGCCGCCAGCGCCTGCTTGCCCTAAGGGGCTCGAGCTGGGAGGTCGCCCGCACTGCTGCCAACCTGGACTTTGTCCGGCAACAGTTGTTGTGGTGCGATCGAGCAACACCAACTGCTCCAAAACCCAGCTCATCTGCTGATTTCGCTGCTGCGCTGCATGAGTCAGTAGATGGTAAAGAACTCCGACAGTGCTCTGAATCCCCCATTTCTACCCAGTGGGTGGAATGGGCTTCAGAGGGCATTGGGGCCCACGACTATCGCCATTTTCACACCGTCCGGGTGGCTACACTAGCCACCTCGGTGAGGTGTTCGAGGAGTAGTCGCGGGACAGTTGACACCCTTTGCCGTGCCTGTCGGGGTAAAAATGAGAATCTATATCATGTGGTGCAGCAGTGTCCTCGTACTCACGGTGGCCGCATTTTACGTCACGATGCGGTTGCCAAGCAGATAGCAGGTGCTTGGTCATCTAGCGGTTGGGATGTCGAAAGGGAGAGACTATACCACATGCCAAGTGACCGGGGCAAGAAGCCAGATATCGTCGCGATCAAGCCCGATGGGTCTGCCATAATCCTGGATGTCCAGGTTATCAGTGGCAGTGTGGACATGGAGCAGACCTGGCGGGCTAAGAAAAGTAAATATGATAGAAATGATCTGCGCCAAGCGATATCTGAGCTAAAAGGAGTGGCACCTAATAACATCAAGGTCATTGACGCGACCGTGTCATGGCGTGGGGTGTGGTGCGGGAAAAGCGCCACGGAGTTACTCGAGTTGGGCATCTCGGCAGGAGTACTCCGTGGTATCACCACCCGCGTCCTGAGGGGTTCTTACTTGAACTGGTGGTCATTTTATAGGGGCACATCCTTTCATCCCATTCTTCCTCCTCGTCCTACAACTTCCCTTATCCCTAGAGCCGGCGTCGGGTAAACCTGTGCGTCCTCCCCACTTTTTTATTTTATTTGTTTATTTTTCAATTTAATGGTGTGCCCCCTCCGCCTTTGAGGGGAGTTTTGTGAAAAAAAAAAAAAAAAGTGTGTGTGTGAAAACGCGTTAAACTCTAGGATTCGTTTCAGATTGTCTCAAAACGGATTTCAATGAAGACGTTTTTCGAACATTTTTGGACCCATTGCAATAGCTTCATTTTCTACGATAATTCGCTAAAACATACTTACTTTTCTTTGTGTGAAAATATTATCCCAATCGTTTTACGTGGTTATTTACTTGTAATTATTGTGATTCGACAGGTTGAAGCATTATTCGAGCAAGTGGACATCTTTGGTGGTTCGCTGGCCACCAAACGTCGTAATTAGCGGACGTATCCGACCGCTTTGACTCTACGAAGAGCAAGCTTCACAAGATCGTAACAAACATGATATACCTAACGGAAGTTAGTGAAAAAACGTTGTCTATTTCGACGAAAAATAAAGAGTTACAATGTTAAATCGATTTCGAAGGTTAGACCATCATCAGTAACAAACAATACTATTATGTTATTGTTTGTTACTTGTAGTGGATTTATATATGTTTTACTTGGTGTAGGTAGACCAAGTGGGACATTTATATTCTGATTATGCGGGTTAGTCCCTGGGTTATTCCTGTAAGGAATGTGAGCGAAACCGTCAAGGTCAGCTTGCTTGGCGGGATGAACTGAGAGATAGTTCGTGTCGCAGCCGCGTGGAGCACTGGGCTCGCATAGTGGGTGCTGGGTTCGATCAGTTTGGTACTGAGCCGTTTTGTAATATTCCGGCCTAAGATTTATATCTGTAGGAGGAATATGTTGAGCTTGGTTGAGGTACTGAAAAGTATCCTTTGTTTTTTGTACATTTGGAGTGTATTTGACACTCGGATCGGCCGGGTAGCCTTGTGTCGAATATCGTGGATATTCGGAAAGCTTTGTCGAATCATAATGATTGACTTCAGAGCGGGTCTGAAAGGTATCCTCGATCTTTTGTATGGGTGAGGCTTGATCTAACGTTTCCTTCGTGAATACGTTAGGTGAGAAGGCGATCTCGTCGTGAGGATCAAGCCTTGAGCCGTCGTTGGGACCGGCGGATTGGCCGGGCAGCGTGTAGGTAGCGCTGCGGGGGCTAAGAGGCCCGGCCGCGCCGTGGTCTACCTCCCCTTGCATGAGGAAATAGGACGGCCGACGTTCCATCGAAATATCCGAGTTATTAGCTCGTTTCCGATGCCTCTATGTATAGAAATAGAGGGTTTAGAAGGTGGACTCGCTTGACAGAGCTTCTTTCCTTTGCTCGTATGTCAGGGTCCTACCTTGTAGTCTTGAAAAAGACTTCCTTGGACGGTAAATTAGAGCGTATGAGCTGAGTAATTTACCGGCGTGCCCACAGCGGTCGGTGACGAGCCTAGTGCTACGAAACCCGGGCGACACGACTAGGAACGTCCCAGCGGGCGTACGATCTAAAGAGAATATCGATAGATGTACCGGGTGGCGTCCTGACAGATGAACTACGTTGGGCAATGAGCAGGATGAATAATCACTGGACTCGTAGATGCCAATGCGAGATCTGTGTGGAGAGAAGGTAGGCCTTGTAGAAAGCAGTAGGAAGCCGTTCTTGAGATGAACTCGGGATGCAGAAGGTTCGTCAGCGTAGAGCGTGTAGAAATCTTCGTACTTCTGAGTGTAGTCGTCGAGAGCGGAGAGTGGAATGAATTTCGGAGGGCTCCGAGCGGGGTATTTATAGGGAGGTGGCCGCCTCCTGCCGCCTCCTGATTGGTCCGCTTAATTTCATTAATTCGACTGTGTAATCTCATTGGCTCGCACATTGTTTTCTCAGTATCTGCGAGTATGATAGCTGAGCTGGTCCTCCGGGGTGGTTTCCCCACGTCCGTCGCTGCGACGGGGTCCCCCGGGGTGGCTTACGAGCGTCCGTCGTGGAGCCGACGACCTTGAGTTTAGACACGGACCTCGGGTGGTTTCCCTGCGTCCGTTGTTCAGACGGGGTCCCCGAGGTGGCTGCTGGACCAGAGGTGGTTGCTTGCCGCCTCCTGGTTGGTTCGCCTATTGTCTCTCGTGTAATCAGTGTTTCTGATTGGCGAGTAGGCTTGTTTGAATTGTCCTTGTTAGTTTTAGAGGACGTTTGATTTTCTGTTTGAGTTTTCTCATTCAAGGCGACTTGGTTCGAGATACTTGTCGCGTCTCTCTCGCCCAGTAAGTGTCTAGGGAGGTCGCCTTGTATGTTATTAGTTAATATTTCACTTTTGAGAGAGAATTTCGTATTTTCTCTCTGGTGAAATATTTTGTTTGACGGAGTTATAACTCGACGTCTTGTAAATATTTTTGTGTTGTGTCTACCTCTTTTTGGTAGCCCTGAAAAGGGCTGTTGACAAGAGGGGGTGGTTTTCACCACAGGCGCCCCCCCAAGACGTCGTGTTATTAACGACGACGCCGGCTGGGGTGTTTCGAGCGCCGTCACCCACCTCTCGTCGAATTTGGTAGAGGGGACGTGCCTTCTGGCAGATTTTCGGGGAGTCTCCTCCTTATTTTCTGCCTGATTTTTGTTTAGTGACACAGCTTCGTCTGTTTTTAGAGTGTAAGCTGGTTTTATTTGCTGTTTGGGAACTTTTTTCGTATGTTCGCCAATTTGCACTGCAACCGAAAACTTATCTCTTTTAACCACTTTGAATGGTCCCGTGTAAGGACATTGCAGAGAGGTGAGCTGTGTGGGCACTCTGATATAGACATGTGTACATGTATCCAAATTTTTGGGCATGTTTACGGCATATTTCGTATTATTATGTTTAATATGCGTAGGCCGGAAGAAGAGAGGCTCCGAAAGGTTTGTAGAAGTTACGAAAATGTCTCCTGGGAGTGGTACGTCAATTCCGTAAACTTTTTGGAACGGTGTAGTTTCCGTTGCTGGGTCTACTGCCGTACGCATGGCGAGTAGTACTTTTGGTAGGGCGTCGAGCCAAATTTCGTTTTGTGCTTTGAGAGCCTCTTTCAGAGATCTATTTCTGCGTTCTACCATTCCGTTTGTTGACGGTTTGTATGGTAACGTGTGGGTATGTTTTACTCCGAGACGTTCCATAATGGAATTAAATAGATCTGATTCGAATTGTGTGCCTTGATCACTTGTGATGTATTTAGGTACGCCTTTTGAAGCTACCCAAATATTGATAAAGGCGTTTGTGATCGTGGCTGTTTCGATGTTGTTAAGAGGGACTGCCTCTAGCCAACCCGTTGCTCTATCGACCATCATTAGAATGTAACGTTTCCCTCCTTTAGCTAAAGGTAAAGGTCCGGTAATGTCAACGTGTACATGTGAAAATTTGTTAGCCGTTTCAAATTCGGAGTAAGGGAGCTTCACGGAACGAGTGATTTTTGCTCGTTGGCAAGTCTCGCACGCTCGGACCCAGTTGGAGACATCTGCACGGAGTCCGTGCCAAAAATATCTTTGTTTAACTTTATACACTGTAGAGTGTATACCTGGGTGTCCCAAATTGTGGATTTGGCTGATTATTTCTTGCCTTATTTCGTTTGGAATATAAGGTCATGGGTGTCCTAGGTCTAGGTTACACCAAATTTCTCCTTGAGGAAATTCGACTCGTGTGAGTTTCAATTTGTCCTCTGCGTTAGGAGGAGAACGAATTTGTGCATTTGAAATGTGCAGTAGAAGATTGCACTCTATTGCAGCCGTAATTTGCGAAATTTCGGCTATGGGTGGACCCTCGTCAGTTTGGGTTGAAATCGATTTTGTTTGAATTTCAACTGGATCGAAGGGTCTGGAGAGTGCGTCGGCGACGACGTTGTTCTCTCCGGGTATATGACGAATGTCACTCGTCATTTGAGAGATGTATGTTAGCCATCTTAATCTCATTTTAGAAAAATGTGCATTTTTCTTAAGCATCGTGCCTAGCAGAGGCTTGTGATCTGAACAAATATGAAAAGATCGGCCGTCCAAGTCATTGTGCCAATGAATGCAAGCTTGGTAAACGGCGAACATCTCTTTGTCGAATGATGCTTTATTCTTCCATTGTTCCGGAATTTCTTTACTGGAAAATCCCAATGGTTGGTAAGATTTCGAGCCGTGTTTGTCTGTAATTTCCTGCTCCAGTGCCGCTCCGATATGTGTGTCGGATGCGTCGCAGACTAATCTCCACTCTGCTGTAGGGTGTGGATGAGCGATATTATGCAATGTAGCTTTAAACATTGCTTGTTTTGAGCTGTTGAAAGCTTTTTCTCTCTCTGACGTCCATTCGATAGGTGTTTTGTCATTTTTTTTGTTTGACTGAATGGAGTCATACAGAGGTTGTGCCGTGTGAGCGAATTTACTCGAGCAAGCTCGGTAGAAACCACACAAACCTAGGAATCTGCGTAGACTTCGTACGTCTATTGGCCTAGGAAATTGTTCTATGGCTTCTATTTTATCTCGTTTAGGAATTATCCCTTCTTTCGAGATAGTGAAACCTAGGAAATCGACGGTAGGTTTTGAAAAAATGCATTTATCAAAACCTACTCGAAGTCCGTGTTCCCCTAGCTTGTCAAAAATTTGTTTGAGGTGGTTCATGTGTTCTTTATAATTTTTAGAAGCCACCAGGATGTCATCTAGGTATACAAATGCGAAATCAAATTTTCGCATGATGCTGTCCATGTATCTTTGCCATGTTTGAGCCGCTCCGGCCAAACCCATGCTCATTTTCTTAAACTCATACAGACCGAAAGGTGTAATAATTGCAGTTTTATGAGCGTCATCTGGGTGCATCGGAATATGGTAATATGCCGATTTTAAATCTATTGTCGAATAGATTCGTGTATCATGTAAATTCGCTTGGAAAGAGCGAATGTGAGGAGGAGGGTAGGCGTCTTTCTTCGTTTTCGCGTTCAGGAAACGGTAGTCGCCGGTGATTCTCCATGACCCGTCTTTTTTTGGCACGCAGTGTAACGGGGATGCCCATTCGGAATCTGATGGTGCAATTATGCCTTCGGAAAGCATTTTGTCAAAAGTACTTTTGACTTGAGCCCGTTTTTCGCCCGCCATGGGTCTTGCTCGGAAGTGTACTGGTGTTCCTTCCGTGGTTATACGGTGGTAAACCCCGTTGTTTTTCCACTTCCCTTGAAGTTTGCTCATTTTATCATTGTATTTTTCAATGATAGAGCGAATGTTTTCGTCCTCCGTGATTTGTACGTCCTCTGGTTGAGGGCTGTTGTCACGATGAGGGATAGTAGCTGCTATTTGTTCGTCAGTGAATTTTTTGTTCATGACTGCAGCTATTTTTTGATCGGCATAGCTTTTTATTTTATCTTTATAAATGTATTTGTGTTTGACCCGTATTCCGATATCCCAAGACTCGAGGAATGGTATACCGAGGATCGCTAGATCGACTTTCGTGATCATAAAATCGGTGGTCATGTCTCCGAGGCCGATGTTAATTGTCGTGTCAGCCCGCCCTAGTGTGTCTATAGGGGCTCCGTTAGCTGCTGTGAGCTTTACGTTGGACTTACGAATTTTTAAGCCCAATTTTTTGGTGACATTGTGGGGCAGAATGTTCACTTCTGCTCCCGTGTCGATGAGGAATTCAGTGCCATTTAGTTTGCACTTGAAAAAAAGCCTTTTATACTCAGTAGACTGCCGGTGTATAGGCTCAGATACACTGGCAGTTATTCGTTTTCCGAGCTCTCTACGTCGGAGGTTGGAACGGTACTTTCTTGTACCGATCTCTGAGTATTTTCGTTTGAAACCCAGGTTTTAGGCTGGCTTATAGTCGCTGCCTTTTTGCTAGTTTTGGAAGCAGTGTTTGCCTTCCAAGTGCAGTGTTCTGGGTCTGCACATTTGCGAGTTTCGCTACCGAAACGTGCGTGGTTTCGACAGACATAGGCCGTCGGTTTGTGAGGCCTACTCTCTACTGGTTGGGGTTTGAACTCAGCTTGTTGTGAGAGGGCCTTTTTGAAACCAGTTTTCATGGGTTTCGGAGGAGATTCTACTCCTCGTATGTTGAGAGAGGTATTCTCTGTTTTGTACGCGTGTAGCGTATCAGCTAGGTCGAGCCGGGCGGTCGTGGTAGGCTGAGCTGCGACCATACCTCGTGCTTCGATAGGTAGAGTTTCGATCCACTTTTGAGTGATCAGAGCCTCTGAGAAGTACCCAACAGCTTTAGAGTACATTTCGTGGTACTTGGTGCTGGGTTTTTTGGCGAGAGATGCGGGGTCCTCGAGTGCGAGGAGCCTGTCCTGTAAGGACAACCCGTATTCTCGCTGTAGGCGCTGTTTGGCCTCTTCATAAGGTGCGTGGGGTGCCGTGAGGTAAGCTGAGTCGATAGCTTCCCTCATTTCTTCTGGTACCCACTTGTATATAGCTGAGAAGCATTCGTTCTGCGTTCTCAGGTGTTTTCGCACGCAGTATTGATCGAACTCAGCGAGTGCACGATCGATATTCTTCTTTTGGAAGATTGGTTTTTGATAATCTCCCATCTCCTCTAAAAGTGCTCGAAAGCCACTTTGTGTAGAGGGTTGTTGAGTGAGATGTGGGGCGTAGAGGCCCGGCGGGGGTCGCACGCCCGCAGTGGTTCCCTGAAATCCACTAGCTTCATAAGAGGGAACGAAATGCTCCGTGTTAAGCCTGTTCAAAGGCGGGGTCACCATTTGTAGTGGATTTATATATGTTTTACTTGGTGTAGGTAGACCAAGTGGGACATTTATATTCTGATTATGCGGGTTAGTCCCTGGGTTATTCCTGTAAGGAATGTGAGCGAAACCGTCAAGGTCAGCTTGCTTGGCGGGATGAACTGAGAGATAGTTCGTGTCGCAGCCGCGTGGAGCACTGGGCTCGCATAGTGGGTGCTGGGTTCGATCAGTTTGGTACTGAGCCGTTTTGTAATATTCCGGCCTAAGATTTATATCTGTAGGAGGAATATGTTGAGCTTGGTTGAGGTACTGAAAAGTATCCTTTGTTTTTTGTACATTTGGAGTGTATTTGACACTCGGATCGGCCGGGTAGCCTTGTGTCGAATATCGTGGATATTCGGAAAGCTTTGTCGAATCATAATGATTGACTTCAGAGCGGGTCTGAAAGGTATCCTCGATCTTTTGTATGGGTGAGGCTTGATCTAACGTTTCCTTCGTGAATACGTTAGGTGAGAAGGCGATCTCGTCGTGAGGATCGAGCCTTGAGCCGTCGTTGGGACCGGCGGATTGGCCGGGCAGCGTGTAGGTAGCGCTGCGGGGGCTAAGAGGCCCGGCCGCGCCGTGGTCTACCTCCCCTTGCATGAGGAAATAGGACGGCCGACGTTCCATCGAAATATCCGAGTTATTAGCTCGTTTCCGATGCCTCTATGTATAGAAATAGAGGGTTTAGAAGGTGGACTCGCTTGACAGAGCTTCTTTCCTTTGCTCGTATGTCAGGGTCCTACCTTGTAGTCTTGAAAAAGACTTCCTTGGACGGTAAATTAGAGCGTATGAGCTGAGTAATTTACCGGCGTGCCCACAGCGGTCGGTGACGAGCCTAGTGCTACGAAACCCGGGCGACACGACTAGGAACGTCCCAGCGGGCGTACGATCTAAAGAGAATATCGATAGATGTACCGGGTG
Organism: Adelphocoris suturalis; assembly: GCA_030762985.1. Taxonomy (NCBI): domain Eukaryota; kingdom Metazoa; phylum Arthropoda; class Insecta; order Hemiptera; family Miridae; genus Adelphocoris; species Adelphocoris suturalis. The sequence goes on from CM061040.1 coordinate 99,039,174, forward strand.
GCGTCCTGACAGATGAACTACGTTGGGCAATGAGCAGGATGAATAATCACTGGACTCGTAGATGCCAATGCGAGATCTGTGTGGAGAGAAGGTAGGCCTTGTAGAAAGCAGTAGGAAGCCGTTCTTGAGATGAACTCGGGATGCAGAAGGTTCGTCAGCGTAGAGCGTGTAGAAATCTTCGTACTTCTGAGTGTAGTCGTCGAGAGCGGAGAGTGGAATGAATTTCGGAGGGCTCCGAGCGGGGTATTTATAGGGAGGTGGCCGCCTCCTGCCGCCTCCTGATTGGTCCGCTTAATTTCATTAATTCGACTGTGTAATCTCATTGGCTCGCACATTGTTTTCTCAGTATCTGCGAGTATGATAGCTGAGCTGGTCCTCCGGGGTGGTTTCCCCACGTCCGTCGTTGCGACGGGGTCCCCGGGGGTGGCTTACGAGCGTCCGTCGCGGAGCCGACGACCTTGAGTTTAGACACGGACCTCGTGTGGTTTCCCTGCGTCCGTTGTTCAGACGGGGTCCCCGAGGTGGCTGCTGGACCAGAGGTGGTTGCTTGCCGCCTCCTGGTTGGTTCGCCTATTGTCTCTCGTGTAATCAGTGTTTCTGATTGGCGAGTAGGCTTGTTTGAATTGTCCTTGTTAGTTTTAGAGGACGTTTGATTTTCTGTTTGAGTTTTCTCATTCAAGGCGACTTGGTTCGAGATACTTGTCGCGTCTCTCTCGCCCAGTAAGTGTCTAGGGAGGTCGCCTTGTATGTTATTAGTTAATATTTCACTTTTGAGAGAGAATTTCGTATTTTCTCTCTGGTGAAATATTTTGTTTGACGGAGTTATAACTCGACGTCTTGTAAATATTTTTGTGTTGTGTCTACCTCTTTTTGGTAGCCCTGAAAAGGGCTGTTGACAAGAGGGGGAGAGGGGGAGAGGGGGTGGTTTTCACCACATTACTGATGATGGCCTAACCGTCGAAATCGATTTAACATTGTAACTCTTTATTTTTCGTGCAAATAGACCACGTTTTTTCACTAACTTCCGTTTTGAAATGGGTTTCCACAACTTCGTCGCGAGTGATTTAGTTCGAAACATGACATGATCATGTTCATCAGTGGGTTGGCTCATGAAGTGATATTGTGGCCAACTCCTGAAGAAGCGAGAACGTCGGAAGAAGCCTTCAGGAGGAAAGGATTCCCTGGTGCTATAGGGGCAATTGACGGCACGTCCGGATTGACAAACCTACCAACGAATGCTTCCCGACTTGACCCAGAGCGATGCTGACGTTCGGAAACAAACAAATCATTCATCGTATTCCCCTGAAACGACTAAGTACGATACGAAATCTTGAATACTTTTCGAATTAGAGGCTCTGATAAGCCCTAGTCATTATCATATTATTACATCTCTTCCACGGTTTCTAATTACCTGTTGTGAGGAGCTCTCGAGAGGACAACTGACGCTTTACTTGTTGCATCTTTGGTGGTAGGATAGGTTGGTGTAGTAGGGGTTAGCTCAGAAGTGGCAGTCAACAACAACTCTGGGTGAATAGCCTTCTTTTTTATGAAGATAGGATCCAATACCTCCGAGTACTCGTAGTACTTCGGAACTCTTCCAGTTTTCCTGTAGTTATCCGTGGCCCCTTTGTAATTTCGCATGAGCCCCTTCCACTGGATTTCACAATGACTGGGGGTGACACCCCTGTGGTGAACTCACCACCTATCATCGGCCCTTTTCAGGGCCACCAAAATTGAGTTCACACCTAAAACAAGGTAAATAAGACGTCAGGCTACCTCAAGACGAAACAAGATAAATCGCGGAAAAGATTATATAAATTACAAAACCGCCGAGGCAATAAACTCGTCAGAAGGTAAAATACGACAAGCTAAACGCTCTCTGCACGAGCAAGGCTAAGCAAGCCGACGATCTGACACACGAAAATTACCTTAAAATAAATGACATTGAAACAATAGCCAAGGGCAAAGAAAGCCACACACGCTCTATCGAGAAGGGGGAGAAGAAGGTGTTTCACCCCTGCGACACCTCAAGAGCACTCGATCAAATCATAACAGCCAATCAGACGCAGCATCCGGCTCCCCGACGAGTATAAATATAGCAGCTCCAGCCTCTATATTTCATACGGATCCCTACCTCTGATCTTGAAGCTACCTTCCGACTCTTGAAGAATCTCTGCCTTCCAGCCTACTGCGATTGAAACTCCATTGGGATTGGCTGAGGACAAGGCTCTCAAGCTCAGAGGAGATTACTCCGCCTTCCAGACTACCAGAATTCAGAGTAGATCGAGCAATACACTACGTATTGCTCTCACTCTAGTCTCATTTCAGCCGAGACGCTAAACAAGCATTCCTATACGGACGACGATGTTTAGTTCCAGAAAGTCTTGCCACCCGGGCTCGTAGATTTATTTATGAGCCACCCGCTGGGACAAGCCGGGCGATCTCAAGCAAGCCAACAGCGGCCGATCGTCCGATTTTTGGCGGACCTACTATATCGAGCGAGCTTTACTCACTTGATAAGTAGTTGACCCCAGGAGGACCCTTCGAATTTATTTGAAAGCGAGTCCCCGAACTAAATAAACCCTTCCAAATGGAGCGAACACCTAGTTTTTGCCTTTTGAAAGGTATAGACGAAGCCAGTACGGCAGAAACTCCGGTTTCACGGCCTGCTGATGCTTACCAGCACAGCGACAGACAGGCCGGCGCCGGCGAGCGAGGACACTCCCTTCCCGCGAAAAGAAAGGACGTAGTTCCGGCGTTTTCCGCACTCGGCGCCTCCTACGCTAACGGGCAAGAGCAAGTCTTCTTCGCAGACTCCCAGCCGTGTGGTTCACACGCCGGTCTCGCGACAAACACGAGCCCAACTCGACTTCTTGAAACACAGTAGGATCGAGCATATTTCACGGCACAATCGTACACATCCCCAGCGGATATAAGCTACATGGCCAACCAATATCAAACCCCTTCTGAAAGGGTCCCTTGCGAATTAAGTTCACGAGCGGAAACACGCCCATCCTTGCCGACTGTGTACACACGAGATAAGAGTTTTTTTTTTTTTAGACTCTCGAGACCCACTCAAACACGAAACAAAAGGTACTTTTCAGTACTTTCAGACTCCAGTTTCGTACGGTCGTGAGGACACTCAACAAAAGCCCGAGAATTTATATTCCCAAATCGGAGAAACTCAGAAAGATCAGCGTCGCGAAAACCTATCTGGAGAGGTATTACTCCACGGCTCACATACCCCATATCCTCCAGAACACAAGGATATACAAGATAACAACGGTACTTCTTCGTACCTCTCACAAAACCCTTTTCAAGGGTCAAGCCCGTATAACCACATGTACAACGTGGCTCGTGATATTCCACTGGGAATACCGACTCCCAGTAAAACTTACATAAATCCACTACAACCCCCACCAAGCAGTTTTGCGATATCCACCCACATTTTCTTCTTCCTTTTCATTCCTGAGCCGTGATTCTCTTGGTACTCCCGGTACAATTCGATCAGCAGTATAGTGAAATGTCGAGTCCAGACAAAATTTTCACCCAACTCGGCGGTTTACTCAGCAACGGTAACTTGTATATGATCTGAATAACAACGAAACAGTGAAAATCACTAACAATATGTGAACAACAAAAAATGCGCGTTTGAGTCTTGAGTTCCCAACACAACTTATTACTAACCAACGATTGGGTCTTGTGGTAAGGAAGTAGCTCTCTCGAAATGAAGGAACTCTCCCAATTCTGAAAGAATTACAAAAAATAATACAGAATGTTGAAACCACGTAATCTCATCTATCAAGGCGACATCCTTCTGAACAAGTTTGCAGCTGTTCGCTAGATATATTCTGGAACATTTGAATGTGCGAACTTACCACTGTACTCGTACTCCTGAGTATACTCCTCAGTAATCTTGGAATATTTGTTTTACTGCCGTTTTTTTTTATTTATTAGATACAATAGTTTAGTAATATTTATAGGCATCAAGTAATATATACACGGGCACTAAAAATATTCGGAAAGGGAGCACCGGAAGGTAACACGAGTTGAGTGAGGTTACAAACAACACAGGTTATTTCACTTAATCTTTATCCAAGTTCTGAAATCGTTCGCAGTGCAGAACGCGGTTCCACAAGTTCCGGAACGCCCCGGAATTTCCCGGCCCAGTTCTCATGAGTTCGAGAACTGTCAGAACGAGCACTGAGAACGAACCTCAAGTTAACGAAAGTGTGCTGGAGTCATTTTCGTCCAGACGATTTCATGCAGGAAAGTTATAATACACAGCTAAAGGCATAAGTACCTAATCTTTTTTTCACTACATAGGGAGTAACTATAGGTAGGTACCTACTCTGTACACCTGCATCCAGTCTCAATACGGAACATTCATTGAGTCCGACACTTCTGCGGTCATTGGGAACAAATGACGAGAAAAAAGGTAAGGGTACTATTTACGTGCTACGCTCTACCCTATTTTCTCATATTCGGACCCCCATTGCTGTGCATTTCATGTAAAGGCAAATAAAACTATTGTTTGATTGATTTATTGACTTGCCTTCTTCAGTATACCCAAGCCGTATCAATACTTTGTCAACCTAGTTAAAAATGCATCAGTTGTAATTATGCCCTCCTTCTCAACGTAATTTTGAACCATTTTGATCGAGGAAAAAAATGGTAAACAGTTTTAAAGTACATTATTAGGTATACAAAACAAGTCTTTCTTGGGTAGGCATTATCGTGGATGAAATAAAGGGAAACCTTTTGTCCATAATTTCCCCTATGATACCTTATAAGTAGGTACGGGGCGATTGTGTACAAGGTATTTTGATTCCCATAAACACATCACAGATAACAAGTAACGTACAAGTAACATACAAGGTAACGTGTAGCTACTGTACTTAATTCCATTGATTTTCTTTTTTATGTGCCTACGCCTATGTAGTTAGTTATATTCGTATAAAGTGCCAAAGGCTCCGTTTAGTAATTATTTACCTATAGGTCAGAGATCGGCTTATAAGAGCTATCTAATTCAGAAATAAATAAAAAACTTTGTTTAATAATTTGCAGCGTGTTTTTTACTACTACTTGGGCGGCGATATAATAGCATTTCCCAAACGCTTTATCCAAGTAGTTGGATTCTATGGTTAAGAGGTATTTATAGTGAGTACCTACATTACGAATCAAGGTGGTGGGACGACTCCTGTGAACGACGCGCCAGATATAATCTAATTTAGTCATAAATCAGTTAGTTTTATTTTCAACGGGATTTAAATGGGCGGAACAACGCCCGATCCCTGCGAAAAGAGATTAGTTGAAATATTTCACATGCAGTAGCCAATCATCATCAATTCACATGGTTTAATTAAGAGATCGGTTTGAATGAGAGCTAAGAGCAGCTAAGGCGACGCGTTTCATATTATTCAGAGAGAAAAGCGAATCATGGGATAACGCCAATTGATTACTAATCTTGTTTTAGCTGTGGGTCATAATTCGTAAGACGGGTGGATTGATATTTCCCTATCTCTTATCGTTTCCTTTCGTATGCAAGCTATAGGTACCCTATCCTATGCATAAATTAATTTCGCCCTACAACAGGTTAAAATAATATCTGCAACCTATTAAATTTTAGTAGTAATGTAGATTCATTTCATTCGGTGGGAGTCGTCTGATGTTGCTGAACACGTCTTTCTAGTTTTGCCAGATCTCAAAATGACATTTGGCTACGCACTTATATTTTCGCGACTACAGCTAACATCCTTTGATGAACTTGGTGCATATGGTCCCCAACATTACAATTTCATTAGTTTATTTATAAGAACGGCAAAACCAATATATAGGTACAGAAAATCCAAAGCGAAAACACATTAGCCTTAGAGGTTCCGAAGCCATCAAATCATCAATAAGCCTACCTAGATATAGGCACCTACTAGTCCGGGATCTACCAGAAAATTAACTGCGTAATAAGAGGCAGAAGGTTCGGTGATTTGGAATTATGGGATTGGACGCTCTAATGCCGAAAACCATGGAGTCAGACGGTTGAAAGGATGTTTTAGGTTATGATAGAATTTAGAAATTTGAAAAAAGGTCAAAAAACTCGAAATAAGAGGCAAGCATGAAACTAGTAGGAATTGGTTCAGACCACACCCCTGATAAAAGACTTAACCGAATCTGACAATTTTCTGAATGCTTTCTGTGAATCTGACAAATTTTAAAATTATGAAAAAATTACGTCATAAGAGGCAAGAACAGTTCGTTTTGCTCAGACAGCTCTTTTTAAGCATAATTCGTATAATGATGACAATGGGAATAGACACCATCCTTCCGTTTCTATGCAGTTCAGTAGAAATGGCAAATTAAAAGTAAGATGACCGAATATCAGCATATAGCCGAGTAACCAAAAAAAAGTTCCAGCCATGCATCATAATCGAATTAGCGAATTTTCGTAAATCATCATACTACACGAATATTACAATATTACAGTTTTGATATTTGAGCACCTTACGTGAAAAACGTTAATAACTGCCAATTTTATGGTAAAACAAGTCGTTCCAAATAATATTTTGCGATTCAAAAAAGATTTTGGATTTCTAGCTTTACTTTTTTTTATCAATTTTTCAGGAAATAAGTAGGTACCTAATAATGAAATTTAAGGACATTTTTCAACATTATGTTTTAATGTTCTACTAAGTTCATTGTTGATACAATTTTTTTTTTATAACAATTCTGATTAAAAATATAAATTCAACGATTTCTTTGCCGTTTTTGCCATTTTTAGTCATTTCGTTAGTACATTTTTTGTAATCTGACCAATTTAATGTAGATAGTTACTCAAAAAGTGCTGGCCAACGAACTAATCTGTTCTTTAGCGCAAGAACGGAATTTTTATCTAAATCCTAAGGAAAGTTATCGTCTGGAATGACTATATATATATATATATATATATATATGTATATGTATATGTATATATTTATGTATATTTATATATGTATATTTATATATATATATATATATATATATATATATATATATATATATATATATATATATATAGTTATCTTTTGACAGGATTGCTGCGTCGTTTTATCACGGACCACAGGACTACCGCGTCACATCCCAGCGCAACAAACCTGCGCCATAATCCTGGGTTTTTTAATACTTCGACAGGTTTGTCGCGCACGGTCTTGAAGGGTGGGTATAATCGAACCAACAAACGGCGCTCTTTCTCCATCACAGTTCACAGGATTGTGGCGCAAGGGGTGGTAGTTGGGTTGTTGGTTAGGTGAAATAATTATCTATTGGGTTAGGTTTCTCTCCTTGCGTTTTTTCGTTTCCGATGGCAGATCCCGTCGTTGATTATATTTTGATGGAAGGGGGTGTATTGGTAGTGAGTTCAGTCCTATTGAAGCAAGATAACAGTTGCTATGTCGCTGTTTATGAAATTGTAATATTTAATGTTTTATGGCATTATACTTGAATAATTAACCTACTTATCGGTCAGGATGAAACGTAAAATCTGTATTCTTTCAAAATGAGTTTTTTATACTGTAAGCATTCCAAACCCTACAAAACCTCTAACTTCTTCAACTTCCGTTTTATATTACCCCTTATATATATACCCCTTCTAATAGGTAAAAAGAACTAGGAATCCGATTTTCTAGGACTCGTCGCGCGGCGCGTCTCATGGAGGGGGTAATTCCGAAACTTTTCTTATTTTGTCATTTAAAATGTGAGAAAAATAGTTTCTAATGGGTAAAAAATCCGAGGAATCCGATTTTCTAGGTCTCGTCGCACGGCGCGTCTCATGGAGGGGGTAATTCCGAAACTTTTCTTATTTTGCCATTTAAAATGTGAGAAAAATAGTTTCTAATAAGTAAAAAATCCGAGGAATCCGATTTTCTAGGTCTCGTCGCACGGCGCGTCTCATGGAGGAATTAATTCCGGAACTTTTCTTATTTTGTCATTTAAAATGTGAGAAAAATGGTTTCTAATGTGTAAAAAATCCGAGGAATCCGATTTTCTAGATCTCGTCGCACGGCGCGTCTCAAAGAGGGGGTAATTCCGAAACTTTTCTTATTTTGTCATTTAAAATGTGAGAAAAATAGTTTCTAATAGGTAAAAAATCCGAGGAATCCGATTTTCAAGGTCTCGTCGCGCGGCGCGTCTCATGGAGGGGGTAATTCCGAACCTTTTCTTATTTTGTCATTTAAAATGTGAGAAAAATAGTTTCTAATAGGTAAAAAATCCGAGGAATCCGATTTTCTAGGTCTCGTCGCACGGCGCGTCTCATGGAGGGGGTAATTCCGAAACTTTTCTTATTTTGCCATTTAAAATGTGAGAAAAATAGTTTCTAATAGGTAAAAAATCCGAGGAATCCGATTTTCTAGGTCTCGTCGCACGGCGCGTCTCATAGAGGGGGTAATTCCGAAACTTTTCTTATTTTGCCATTTAAAATGTGAGAAAAATAGTTTCTAATAGGTAAAAAATCCGAGGAATCCGATTTTCTAGGTCTCGTCGCACGGTGCGTCTCATAGAGGGGGTGATTCCGAAACTTTTCTTATTTTGTCATTTAAAATGTGAGAAAAATAGTTTCTAATAGGTAAAAAATCCGAGGAATCCGATTTTCTAGGTCTCGTCGCACGGCGCGTCTCATGGAGGGGGTAATTCCGAAACTTTTCTTATTTTGTCATTTAAAATGTGAGAAAAATGGTTTCTAATGTGTAAAAAATCCGAGGAATCCGATTTTCTAGGTCTCGTCGCACGGCGCGTCTCATAGAGGGGGTAATTCCGAAACTTTTCTTATTTTGTCGTTTAAAATGCGAGAAAAATAGTTTCTAATAGGTAAAAAATCCGAGGAATCCGAATTTCAAGGTCTCGTCGCGCGGCGCGTCTCATGGAGGGGGTAATTCCGAAACTTTTCTTATTTTGCCATTAAAAAGGTGAGAAAAATAGTTTCTAATAGGTAAAAAATCCGAGGAATCCGATTTTCTAGGTCTCGCACCGCGGCGCGTCTCATGGAGGGGGTAATTCCGACACTTTTCTTATTTTGCCATTTAAAATGTGAGAAAAATAGTTTCTAATAGGTAAAAAATCCGAGGAATCCGATTTTCTAGGTCTCATCGCACGGCGCGTCTCATGGAGGGGGTAATTCCGATACTTTTCTTATTTCGTCATTTAAAATGTGAGAAAAATAGTTTCTAATAGGTAAAAAATCCGAGGAATCCGATTTTCTAGATCTCGTCGCACGGCGCGTCTCAAAGAGGGGGTAATTCCGAAACTTTTCTTATTTTGTCATTTAAAATGTGAAAAAAATAGTTTCTAATCGGTAAAAAATCCGAGGAATCCGATTTTTTAGCTCTCGTCGCGCGGCGCGTCTCATGGAGGGGGTAATTCCGAAACTTTTCTTATTTTGTCATTTAAAATGTGAGAAAAATAGTTTCTAATAGGTAAAAAATCCGAGGAATCCGATTTTCTAGGTCTCGTCCAACGGCGCGTCTCATGGAGGGGGTAATTCCGAACCTTTTCTTATTTTGTCATTTAAAATGTGAGAAAAATAGTTTCTAATAGGTAAAAAATCCGAGGAATCCGATTTTCTAGGTCTCGTCGCACGGCGCGTCTCATGGAGGGGGTAATTCCGAAACTTTTCTTATTTTGCCATTTAAAATGTGAGAAAAATAGTTTCTAATAGTTAAAAAATCCGAGGAATCCGATTTTCAAGGTCTCGTCGGCGGCGCGTCTCATGGAGGGGGTAATTCCGAAAGTTTTCTTTTTTTGCCATTTAAAATGTGAGAAAAATAGTTTCTAATAGGTAAAAAATCCGAGGAATCCGATTTTCTAGGTCTCGTCGCACGGCGCGTCTCATGGAGGGGGTAATTCCGAATCCTTTCTTTTTTTGTCATTTAAAATGTGAGAAAAATAGTTTCTAATAGGTAAAAAATCCGAGGAATCCGATTTTCTAGGTCTCGTCCCACGGCGCGTCTCATGGAGGGGGTAATTCCGAAACTTTTCTTATTTTGCCATTTAAAATGTGAGAAAAATAGTTTCTAATAGGTAAAAAATCCGAGGAATCCGATTTTCTAGGTCTCGTCCCACGGCGCGTCTCATGGAGGGGGTAATTCCGAAACTTTTCTTCTTTTGCCATTTAAAATCTGAGAAAAATAGTTTCTAATAGGTAAAAAATCCGAGGAATCCGATTTTCTAGGTCTCGTCGCACGGCGCGTCTCATGGAGGGGGTAATCCCGAAACTTTTCTTATTTTGCCATTTAAAATGTGAGAAAAATAGTTTCTAATAGGTAAAAAATCCGAGGAATCCGATTTTCTAGATCTCGTCGCACGGCGCGTCTCATGGAGGGGGTAATTCCGAAAATTTTCTTATTTTGTCATTTAAAATCTGAGAAAAATAGTTTCTAATAGGTAAAAAATCCGAGGAATCCGATTTTCTAGGTCTCATCGCACGGCGCGTCTCATGGAGGGGGTAATTCCGAAACTTTTCTTATTTTGTCATTTAAAATGTGAGAAAAATAGTTTCTAATAGGTAAAAAATCCGAGGAATCCGATTTTCAAGGTCTCGTCGCGCGGCGCGTCTCATGGAGGGGGTAATTCCGAAACTTTTCTTATTTTGTCATTTAAAATGTGAGAAAAATAGTTTCTAATAGGTAAAAAATCCGAGGAATCCGATCTTCTAGGTCCTGTCGTGCGGCAGGTCGGTTTTGGGAGGTAATACAAGACTTTCTGTAAAATTGCAATTAAAAACATATAACCGAAAATTCCTTAGGTACATTGTCTGAAGGGAAGTTGAATCTTCTTTTTATTTGTAGCAGAAACCGAAAAAGAATTCAGGGCTCCAATGTGGATGAAGGAGTGGATAAGGATCATATTTGCTCCCTATAAATCCTTGAGTGTTGAACCAAAAATATATCTGAAACTTTCCATTCAAGGGATGTAGCTGATCAAAAATGCTATTTTCCTCCCTTTCCTTTCGAGTTTGTGTCACTCCTTTGTGCTTCCTCAGCAACCTCAATTCCGGCCCCCATATTAATTCTCGGAATAATCCCTTAACCTATAACCATTAAATCACAACCTTTCGAATTGAGTGAGTGTGATACAAAGTGTAAAGGATCATCTTCGGGTGATGTGGGGTTTTTCAGCCAAATTTCGTAAACTTTGGTAAGGAAGTATCTGAAAAAAGCGTCGAACGGCGGACGGTGTGGTGTAGGAGTAGGGCAGACGGCGGACGACAAGGGGACAGATATTTTAAAATCGATTTTGGTAATTGACGTATCTCAAACGTAAACCATCAAATTTTGAAGGGAATTGAAAAAAAAGTAATAGTTCTTAATCGATCACAAAAGCGCCATTATCAGAGGGATGATCTCCCCAAGTACCATCCAAGCTTGTGCGAAAACAGACAGTGTCTAATGAGAAAAAAATTCTTGGAGGCAGACGGACAAACGGTCATTTACACAAAACGGAAATTGCCAAAGAATGTCTACAATATAAAATACGAGTGGAAATATGATTTTGGTCAAAAAACGTGGTTCTGCGACTACATTTCATTCAATGAGGTGCATCGTTCAAAGTTTACAATTTGTTCAAATACGTTCTCGAAATCAGGTTAATTCCAAATTTTGGTGTCATCCCTAGTGACTTGACGTGAACACCATAATTATTATAATTTTTTAATATATCACTTGGGCATGAAGGAAAGTTTAAAGAAGGGAAATTTGAACAATAGTTGAGATTTCAACGTTCGATGTTTTGCCCCGAAACTCGGCGGTTGCCCAAGGTTTTGATGGATGAAAAACAGTTTAAAAACGCAGCAAATTCTTGACAAAGGTTTATTATTCCCGTTACAGACAACATAGGTACACGTCACTTCCACGTTCAACACTTTCATAATTTCTGTGATCAATATTGCATTGCTGAATTGATACAGATACCTACTGTAGTATCTCTTCAATCTAGATATTTTTTGTGATGATAATTTGTTAGTGTTGTTCGGTACTACCTAGGTAATTAGATTTTGCGATTTACATGACCATGGTGAGGTTTAGAGTTGTCTAACCAATAAAATAATTATTTGTTCCCAAAACCTTGCAAAACACTTCAAAACCCAATTTTTACCTTTTTTTTATTTTTTTATTTTTTTTGCCTAAAAAATTCTTGGGTGATGAAGGATTGGACTGCTCAGTTTCGGGGCACTACGAAAACCTAAATGCAGCCCCTGTGCAAAGTTTCAGATTTTTGAGATTTCCATGTCTATACTAAGGCCTCCCTGGATAGGAAATTATTACAATTTGCATCACTCAAAGCGTAACATAACGGAAAACTTCTGATAATTTTTGTATACAATGACTCAGTTGTTACGTTTGTTCACCTTCTTCCCTCTTTAAGGCCAATGCGGACAGGAGTTTAATATGATTCTGAGATAAGAGATAGTGCTACGGCCGCACCAAAAGTTTATTCCATTTTTGTAGAAACAATTCCATTAAAAATTAAAATTTAATTGTGGAAATGTTCTCAAGACGAATACGAGATTGGAAGTATCGTTCAACATTTTGAAATGTTTTGTAATTTTGTAATCAAAATTGCAATTACAAATTGATATTTAATTGAGAACAAAATGGAACAGTCAGTAAACATTTTCCTTGATAATCAGAGACGGGAGGCGAAATTTAGGTCTGACGAACGTGGTCCTCGAACCTGACGAACGTGATCGTTTGTCTCTGAATCCGAATTTGAAATCCGTTTTGTTCTTCAAGGTTTAGTTCTTTGGATTGAATTTCATGAAAAACCCCCAAAGTTCATCTAGGAAATTGTTCAAAATTCATCAACTTGTGTTACAATATGGAAATTGGGGCGCTGATTCCGAATAAAATGTGTTTCGCACTAGAACGCTTCGTTCACCTAGTATCTCAAATTACAAGAATTTCATAGAAATCTCCCCGAAAACCCCCACCCCCTACCTACTGATTGACCCCAGTATGGTGGTTAAAAACCACTTCAAATATTCAATAATATATGCAGATAACCTACCCAAAAGATGAAAATTTGAAAAAAAATTTACGAAACTGAACTTGCCAAAAAAGCTGTGCGGGCACTTACTGGAACCACCTGGGCTTCATTCTGGAAAAACATTTTGTTTTAAAAATTTATTTTTTATCTTGAATTCGCAATTTCTCCCTTAAAACTCACAGCAAATTTGACGAGAATGCTTTCCAGTATGTATTTTGAGTCGCTGAATTCGATTTTGAAATCCGTTTTGCGCTAGGACGCTTCATTCACCAGACATCAGAAATTTCATGAATTTCATGAAAATCTCCCCGAAATGCCCTTGGGAAATGTCTAAAATTCACCGAAATTGGTATCCTTATGTTAATCGATGCGCTAAATGAAAATTGGAAGTCCATTTTTCTCTCAGAAGCCGCGTTTGCTAGATTCCACAATTTCATGAAAATTCGAAAAAAAATTCTTTACGCCATTTCTACGGAGTATTTGAAGGGTACATACAAAATTTTGAGGCCCCAGCTTACATAGGTGCTTCGGAATAGTTAAAAAAGAATCCGGCCATTTTGTTTGAGGCCCCTCTACAGCCCCTAGATATTCATTCAAATTCATCTAAATTTGTTCTAGTAGGTATATTAAATTGGAGAGGCAACAATAGACAGGTAGCAACCCAGACCCTCGCGCCAGCCCTTTTTTGAATCTACGGCACCAGGCCCGTGAACTAGGATTGGACATTTCAATTTTGGAAGAACATCATCAAAATTCAATAATTTGAAAAGTTAAAATTAATTAAATCAAATTAAACTTTTTAATTTAATTAAAATATTATTTTATAATTTATTTTTACTCGTATTATCATAGATATCATAGTTTCCTTACAAAAACGGGTTCCCATTTAAGTATTACCTACGATCGAGAGCAGACTATTTTTGGCGCTACACTATCGCATAGGTTTTACAAATCCGGAATCCCAGAGAGAGAGAGATGAAGGAGCGAGAGGTAACTATGGGTGCCGGGGTCGAGAGAACCCCGATTGGTTGGGACACGTGTGAACTTTGATCCTCGAACATCATATTTACTAAGAACTATTCTCCCCTTCACCACCAATCTACTACACTCAGCCGTTCATTTTGGTGGGACTCGTTCATTACTGACTCATGTATTTTCTAAGTTTCGTTTGCTTGTTGGTTCCGGTCGCCTGTTTCTCCGTTCTTGACTCAATTTGGATGACAGTTGGGGGATGACGATTTGATCATTCCATATCAATTTTAACATGACTGTATATCATTAATAGCTACTGCGCATGCACCTATGTGAAAACTTGTAACGACCTCATTTCCCACAGTTTTCATCCGAGTTAGATGAAACTTTCAAGGAATGTGTGGGCTAAGGTGAAGACGGTCCCCTATATGTTTCTTCTTTCCTGACTCAATACTTCACTCTGCGCATGCGCAAATGTAAATTTTACCATGCATCATTTTCTCACGCCCTAGTCGCCCGATCTCGCTCAGATTTGGATGTTGGGGGGATGAAGATTTGATCATCCCACATCAATTTCAACATGACTGTATCATCAATAGTTACTGCGCATGCGCCAATGTTAAGTCCTTGTAACGACCTTATATCCCACAGTTTTCATCCGAGTTGGATGGAACTTTCAGGGAATGTGTGGGCTAGGGTGTAGACGGTCCCCTATATGTTTCTTTGTTCCTGACTCAATACTTTGCTCCGCGCATGCGCAAACGTAAATTCTACTATGCATTGATTCTACTATGGTTGATAGTTGGGGGATGACGATTTGTTTGTGTCTAAAGGGGACGACAGTTGTGTGAGAGAGAGAGAGAGAGAGAGAGAGAGAGAGAGAGAGAGAGAGAGAGAGAGAGAGAGAGAGAGAGAGAGACAAATAAATAATCTTGATCATCTCCACACCAGTCAATCAATTTTCAAATCTAAATATATATTTGAGTTTGTCTCATCCTAGGCTATCGAGCGAACATAAAGTTTCCAAAAAATAGCTAACAAAAATTTATTTTCTCAATTTTTTTTTTTTTTTTTTTTTTGCTCATAAATATTATTTTGAACAATTTTTTCCTGGAAAACGCTAACATCCCATATTTTTACGTATCTCAAATATCTACTAGAATTATCCTTATAAATAATTGTAGTGGGAATCAGACCTAGAGTGAGAATGAAGGTGTAAAAACGCAGTGCGAAATTGATGGTGATAGTGTCCTCTACAAACTGTAATAATGGTTGTTGC
This sequence comes from Adelphocoris suturalis, assembly GCA_030762985.1. Lineage (NCBI taxonomy): Eukaryota > Metazoa > Arthropoda > Insecta > Hemiptera > Miridae > Adelphocoris > Adelphocoris suturalis. Next base: position 99,054,436 of record CM061040.1, read on the forward strand.
TAGGCGTTGCTATGCGTTTGCCGGACGCGTCGGTTACGAGGGGGGTTTGCTACCGCTGCAGAAAGGCGTGGAGCGGGGGGTTTCGCAAACGGGTTTATTTAGCTTCTTGATTTCTTGTTTACATTTTTTACCCGCAGACCAACTCTCGCTTCTTGCCTATAACGCGGTTAGGTATCGGCGCCCAGATTCGTGTGTGTTTTTCGTTCGTTTTTCTTTCCATTCTATTTATGATGCCTAATAGGCGATATTCCAGTAAAGGCAACCCCCCCCCCCCCCCCCCCCCCCCCAAAGGATCCCAGAAAATGTAAGTTAATGTCTCTAAGGGATGAGGCTCCCTCAAAAAAGTGATAAGTAATTGGTAATAGTCAATAATGAATTTTGTTATAATTTATTTTATGAATTATTATTGTAAATGATATTCATAATATTTACCTGTTATTGTGCAATACATTTCCTGAAAGCAGAATTTTGATGCATTTTGAAAAGTAGTCCATTTACCTATCTTGTAAACAGATAATCACTCAAATTCAAGGGTCTTAAGGGTGAATTTCATCATCTTATTTTGAAAATGCAAACATACAAAAAAAAAAAAAAAAAAAAAAAAAAAAAAAAAAAACAGGTGTGCTAAAGACCACACGGGAGAAGTGTAAACTTCTATGACGATTTGGACATTACTTTCCACTCTGTTGGGATGTTGGGCATGTGTTAGCTAAAATGCTTAAACATGGAACATGCTTTCTTCCCGCTAATTCGTAAATGTAAATAAATTTAAAACTACGACATAAGGGTATGTCGTAGGTCAAATTCAAGGGTCTTAAGGGTGAATTTCATCATCATATTTTGAAAATGCAAACATGCAAAAAAAAAAAAAAAAAAAAAAAAAAAAAAACAGGTGTGCTAAAAACCACACTGGAGAAGTGTAAACTTCTATGACGATTTGGACATTACTTTCCACTCTGTTGGGATGTTGGGCATGTGTTAGCTAAAATGCTAAAACATGGAACATGCTTTCTTCCCGCTAATTCGTAAATGTAAATAAATTTAAAACTACGACATAAATGTTTTAAAAATCGAAATTAGAACAGAGTACCTAAGTAGGTAATTTTCTGTTATGGTGCGCGTCTACAACTACTATAAGCAAGATTAACTTCTCAACCAAGTGACAACAAAAGAAGCGGCATTGTTTACTATATCCATTTATAACATAAATAAATATAAAACAACGACATGAATAGAAGAACAAGTACGAAAGAAATGCGTGATAAATCGAGAGCTTTCCAACGAGTGGAGAACGATTTTTGTCCGGTGAAAAATAAAGAAGTTTTATTTCCCCAGCAACGGCTTGGTTGTCAAAACAGCGTGACGGAAAAAAACGTGACGGTAAAATCGTATTCACACCCCGCTAAATTTTTCGACGCGGTGCGCCTATAGAAGTTTACACGTGACGGTTTTCAAGGCTGGATTCGGCTGATTTGTGACAGATTTTTTAACGTATTCCATTATCCTACTTTGAAATTATCATAAATTACTCAAATTCTCGGTATTCTACGTTGAATTTTGAGATCCAGTCAATTCACTTATGTGGTAAACGCCAAAAATAACTAGAATTCAATTTTGCTCCCTCACTCATCTTTGTATTCGTGCAGCAAGTAGACAAAAATTAGGTTTTGTGAAATTGAATGATGAATAAAAATTTGAATCGGTACCTATCGAGATTGAATACCTACGTGAATATTATTATTTTATATTTTAAAAAAAATTGAATAATAATATGCACTTCTATAAGTATTGAAATATTCATATTCTTCGAATGTAATTCCTATATTCATAGTTTCGAGTATAAATGTTGAATATTCGTAGCCAAAATATGAATACTTACAAATTTATTCATATAGGTACCTACAAAGAAATGCAACTATAAATAATAAAAAATAAAGGATAAATACATATTTGTATTTTCGGATATGTGTTTGCTCATCTCTGATTGTATGTAGGTAGGTACGAGGTTGGTAGATACCATTTCAGACCATTCTAAGACCGAATCTGTGAAAAAACGATAGGTGTATGTCTGCGTATTATTTGTGGTGTGAGTATGTGTGTGTGTGTTTGTGTGTGTGTGTGCCGCCACTTCCAAAAAGTTCTGGCATCTCGCCTCCAAGTGGCTGGTGTCATAGGTGACGTCCAAAGAGCATTTCGCCCAGCGGATGGCACAGCGGAGAATCTAACAGTTCTCCAAACTGTCATTTCGCTGGCTCGTATCAAGAAACGGCAGCTCCACCTTGCCGCTCTGGACGTCGCTAAGGCCTTTGACACAGTTAGCCACTTTGCCCTGACCGATTGTCTTCGTGGTGTCGGGGCACCTGCTCGTTTAATTGAATATGTTGCCTGTCTGTACCACGAAGGCGTGACGGTCCTAGAGGCACGAGGTGAGTTGTCAGGGGATGTTGTTATTGGTACGCCAGGGGGATCCTCTGTCGCCACTCCTCTTCAACCTGGACGTGGATACGGCCTTGGGTAAACTGCCAGCTGAAATAGGATTCGATCTCGCCCCTGGGGTGCGAGTAGGTGCATTGGCTTTTGCTGATGATGTCATCCTACGCGCAGAGACCCGTGAGGGCTTGCAGATCTCCCTCAACGCATTTGCTGCGCAGCCAGCCAGGTGTGGTTTGGTGGTCAACCCAGCTAAGTGTGGGTTGGGCTCCTTGGTCCCGTCAGGTCGCCAGCATAAGGTGAAGGTAGTGGATGAGGAGTGTTTTGTCATAGGACAAACTTCCACCCCTGCCCGATCCATGCTGTGTGTGCCACCAGCAGTGTGGTGGAGCACTAGCTCGTGTCACCAAGGCTCCACTGAAGCCACAGCATAAGCTGCGCCTCCTTCGCACGTACTTACTGCCAAAGTTAACCTATGGGCTAGTCTTTGGCAGGCTTACTGCGGGGAGGCTGCTTGAGTTAGACCGTGAAGTACGCTCTGCTGTGCGCTCTTGGCTAGGCTTTCCACCTGGTGTCCCAAGTGCCTATATCCATGCACCGGTCTCTCTTTCAGCCGCTATCCCATCTTTACGCCGCCAGCGCCTGCTTGCCCTAAGGGGCTCTAGCTGTGAGGTCGCCCGTACTGCTGCTGACCTTGATTTGGTCAGACAGCAGTTGTTGTGGTGCGATCGAGCAACTCCAACTGCTCCAAAACCCAGCTCATCTGCTGAGTTCGCTACTGCTCTGCATGATTCAGTGGATGGTAAAGGACTCCGACAGTGCTCTGAATCCCCCATTTCCTTCCAGTGGACAGTGTTGGGCAAAAATTAGCTATAGCTAACAGCTAAAAGCTACAGCTAAATTAGCTATGATTTAGGTGGAGCTAACAACTAAATATTTAGCTATTAGCTATTGAGGAATAGCTAAAATTTCCAGATAGATTAGCTATTAGTCGAAACGTATAGCTAACAGATTCAGCTGCGGTGATTCAGCTGTCATGAGCAGCTAAAAGATAATAGCTATAGCTGTGGCTGACAACTAATAGCTAAAAGCTAACTTTTTAGTTCAGAAAAGCACTTTTCAGTTTAAGCTAGCAACAGCATTAGCTGTATAACATTTTCTCGAATGAATGAACTACTGCTACTTCAAATAAGGCAAAGGGTATCTTTTCCTTTTCCTTTTTTTCTGGCTGAAAAAACAATGTGTAGGTGTAGCGTGTAGGTGGGTCGCTGGGGCTACTGCTATTAGTAAAACGTCCTCGGAGTCCATGTACTATAATAT